>JAGDQO010002392.1:0-10281 GCA_018342035.1 Solanum appendiculatum | reverse complement strand
TATTATGGTCCATTTTTGCATATTATCATGAAATGGAATTATTATGGCGATGTTTATGGTTTACATGCTTCCATGATCAAATTATGAAGGTTGATATATATATGTAAGTTGTTGGTGGGCTGATTTATATGGATTTTTGGAATTGGTTGGACTTAGTATTCTTGAAATACATGATTTCATTTACATGAACAATTGCCCACCTTGTGTTTGATAAAATGCCCATTTATAGAATTCTTAGGAAAGGAAAGGTCCAAGGTACGTCCTATGAGTCGGATGGTTATGTAATTACTGAAATGATGATGAAATGGACACATGTATACGATTTTCTCTATATAAGTGTTGTGAGTCGACCACGCCTAGTACGGGGGGTAGTAGGCCCGTATAACCGTATCGAGGGGTTGGTACCTTGGTTGCCTAGTAGGGGGGTAGTAGGCCCGTATAACCATATCGAGGGGTTTGTACCTTGGTCCCTAGCTCGGGGGGTGGTAGGCCCGTGTAACCATATTGAGGGGTTTGTACCTCTTTCGCCTCTCCAAGGGGGTGGTAGGCCCGTATAACCATATCGAGGGGTTTGTACCTTGGTCCCTAGCTCGGGGGTGGTAGGCCCGTGTAACCATATTGAGGGGTTTGTACCTCTTTCGCCTCTCCAAGGGGTTGGTAGGCCTTGGAAATACTATATTGATGGTCACTCGCCACACATGTACTACGTCCCACTAAATATGATTTTTATGTAAGCATCATTATACATATCATTTCATTAATATGCTATCTATTGGGTATGATTACACATTTTTTTTTATGATGTCCATCTAATGTAGCATTGCATGGCATCCCATATACTTAGTACATTCAAATGTACTAACGCATACTCTATGCCTACATGATGTCACCATGTAGGGACCGGAGCACCGCTTGACCATCCTCCTCCGCGTGGCTAGTACGAGTTTCTATAGTGGTTATTGGTGAGTCCTCCATTTCGGGGACGTTGCTCATGATCTTTTGCTATGTATTAAACTTTTCCTTTCTAGTTATGTTTTGACTATGAGGGTGAGCCCGGTAGTTTGTCTTGGCCCCCGCTAAGTACTCATGTTTAGAGGTGGTGTTGGACAAGTTGTGTTTTATGCTTGAGCTTGACTCATCTATGGTATTTATGTATCATTTCTTTTTTTCTTCTTGCTCCCTTAGTCCCGATTTCCCCTTGACTATGCTTATCGCTTATGGTCATTTAATTGCTTCCGCGACCAAGGATGTGTAATGATACGCTATGAGGCTTGTTTGGGGTTCCTTCGGGTTCCCCATTCGCCGGTCACATCTAGGCCCTAGGCTTGGGTCGTGACAGAATAATTCAATTGAGAAGGTTAAGAATAGTAAGAATGACTTGCTCGAGGTGTGAATTTGATAAGAATATTTTAACTTTGTTGGTATTTATTAGGACAATCCCATGGTATAGATATATCACTGATAGATCAATAATTTAATATTGAAAGCGTATAATATGGATGCTATGAATATAAGTGTAATCTTAGGAGGATCAATTGATTAGGTAAGAGCATAGTGATCTTGATTAGGCTATAATGAGAAGTTGAGAAATAGCTAAAAAAAATATAAGAGGTGATCATTTATGATGAAGTATGAGATGGAAGAACTTTGTATGAATGACTTTATTTCTATCCTTCAGAGTGGAGGTGTACCAAAAGGAAGTTAAATAGTACAAGTTAAGTGACATAATGACCATATTGGTATATTGTTCGTTTGATGGAAGTCACGAGGTGGTCTGGTATAACTCATCAAGAAATAGGAGCTAAGATGGATATCAATTAGCAAAAATATTTAAAGTGGTGCTTAATGGTACATATTGACATATTGAACTTGTGAGGTGTTTGAATTGAGGATCACTAGTATTAGTTGAAACTAAAACGGAAAGAAAAAATTCTTTAGTTAAAGAAGTTTGAAAAATGATATTTGTATGACACTTTGTGGAAATATCGATAGAGACATGAACATAGTGGTAAAGAATCACCCTACAATTCATGGACTAATATTGTTGTGGTTAGAAATATTATATCGACAAATAACTAACTCTATTGGAGTAACCAAGGTTGTCCCAACTATTGTTCAGTACGCTCTCAATCTTTTATAGTTTTATTTTGATCATGGATATACTTCCTTTTATGTACCTTATTTCAGATTTGAGTATATTTTGTGACTTTCCTTCCAGATTTGTACGTATTCAGATGCCCTAAGATGATTTTTAGTGGTGGATCGATTACATCGATCTTAAGTTGTTGATATGATAGGATAAAACACGTGGATATACTTAATTATTTTGAATATGGTAGATGTTGATATCACATTGGGTAAAGATTGACTTCATCCATATTATGAAATTCTAGATTATTATGTTAGATATGTCGAGTACTCTTAAGCTTAAGTGACAAGACACTATCAGTCCCTATTTGAGGAAGATATTATCATTTTCGATGTTTGAACTGCCAGCATGTAAAGTATAAACACCAGAGACTAGGTGGTGAGACTCAGAAGATGTCTGTATATGAGTGAAAGTTGGAGTGAATTGCCATGAATTTTTGTGTTAGGATTGACAAAGACTTTAAGAAAGATAAGTGATATTTGACTTATCATGGATAGAATGATCGAATAAGCTTACTTTGGATCAATTTAGACTTCATACATGTGAAAAATTTGGATAGAATGTACATTCAAAAGAAAGTTTATTTTCATGATATGTCTATTTTCATCATTTCAGACAGATTTAATCAGTTCATATCTAATTTTTGATAGTCTATGTATAACGAGTTGAGTATTCGGGTAGAGCTTAGTACAACTTTCATTCACAAATGAATGTCTAATATGGGAGACTATTCAGGTGTTGGAGAATATGCTACGAACACGTGTGACTGATTTTTGTGATCATTGAGATAAAATTCTTACCCTTAGGAATTTACTTATCACAATAGTTACCATTTCAGCATCCAGAGGGTCCCATTTGAGGCTTTGAATGATAGAAAAGGGTTGTTCTCCGATTTATTAATTCGATGCATTGGTGGTTAGACCTTAGGGCATGGATATTTTGAGAAATTTATTAGATAAGGTCAAGCTGATTTAAGATAGACTTCTCACAGCCTAAGAAAAAAAATTATGCGGGTCGAAAGATTTGTGATTTGAAGTTTATGATTAGAGAGAAAGTTTTATTGAAAGTATCGCCCATGAAGGGTGTTATGATGTTTGGGAAGAAGGGCAAGCTCAGACCTAGATTCATTGGTTCATTTGAGGTACTTCATTATATTGGGGAGATTGCATAAAAGTTGGTTGTCCCCCAGACTTATTAGGTATTCATCTGATTTTCAACGTTTCGATGTTAAAGAAATTTCATGGTAATGGTTGTAGTGTGATTAAATGTGACTCAATAGAGTTCGACCAAAAATTTGACATTTGAGGAAGGTCCTAAAGTTATTATGGATAAACAAGTTAGAAATCCACTTGGAAGGTGGAGTCCAACATACAGAGCATATATTCTCAAATATTCGATACCTTATGTACCCTTTTAATCTTTACGTTCGAGGACGAACGTGTGTTTTAGTGGTGGATGATGTAACGACCCTCTTAGTCGTTTTATGAGTTTTACCCATTTTTTCTGAGTTTAACCTTTTTAGTAGCTTTTATAAATAATTTATGACTTGTGAGAACGAGTGACGTGATTTTTAGATTAAATAAAAGATTATTTTTTTGTTGTTAATAATAATATAAAAAAAAGAATTTAAAAATGGGCCAAGCCCAAAAAGGATTAATGTTGCCATCCCTAAAAAGGAGCAACATTGCGGTGACTCAAAAAAAATAATAACTAATTTTAAATTTAAAAGAATTTAAAAGAAATAAAGGGAATTTAAAAGGGGTTTAAAGGGTAAAGAGTTTAAAAGGGAAAGGGAGTCGCCACCTAATTTTAGGAAAACTAGCAAACCAATTAATTAATTAAAGAAAAATAATGTCTACGAAACCAATAGATTCTAGGTAAGGGTTCAAGTAATTCCGAAGGGAAGGTATTAGGCATACTTCGAAATCCACAATTGTGGGTCCCGACTGAATTCATTTTTTCAAATTGAGGAGGAGGTAAAAACAATATACAAGTATAATAAACACGCGATATACACAAATAATGAAATAAAACAATAATATAAAAACGGCATAAGATTTGCCTAACGTCAATAATATGTACAGTAATGAATAAAAAATATAATTCGAACTTCATTCGAATAACTTCAATGAGAAGCAACTCCGGGTACCTATAAAGACACTTAGTAAAAGTGTTAGTAATAAATAAATATGAATAAAAATAAATGAATCAAATAATAACTTAAAAATAAAAACCCGTCTTATTAACATGGGAGGCCTTGGAAATCGACGGTAATTTCTTCATCGGCCAATTTTAACATATAAAGAATATAAACTAACTTTCCGTCTTTTAAAATGGGGAGGCCTCCAAAATCGACAGAGAGATTTTTTCATTGGCCAATTTTAACCTACCAAGTATATAAAAGAACAACTTAATAAAACATAAAATAGCTAAAACCAATCCCAAACAAAACGGGCAACATAATAATATTAATAATAATAACCACAAGAGTAATAGCCATAAATCTAATGAGTAATATTGCAATATAATAATAGGAACAATAACATCAACGACAAAGCAAACAATAAATGGAACACAACCATAAATGAACATAACATTAAAATATATCAATCAAACAATGGTAATATAAGAATAATAGTCAACTATAATCATTGCAACGTTCAAACTTAGCAACAATACAACAAAAATAGATACATTCCATTAACAACATTCATTAGAAGAAACTCCATAGAGAAAGAAGAGAACAATTGAGAAGTAAAAAGACAAGAACCTAAATAATTAAAACTGACACTAGAATAAACAAAAATGCAACTTTTAGAATCATATAAATGATGACAATAAATAAAAACTAACAAAATAAAGGAGTAAAAATGAATAAAAGTAAAAATAAAAAAAAACTCAACCTAACACAACAGATAAACTATATTTAGCAAAATGATAAATAAATACGACTCTAATAAAATAATTGAACCAAGTTTACCGGAGAAACTAGAAATCGACCGAATCTGAAAATTTTAGTCATTCTTTTTGATGCTTCTGAGAACTTGTTTATGGGTCTGGTTATTTCTTGTTGTTCACGAGCTCGCCAGAAAATAGAGATCAAAGACCTGCGAAACAAAGAAAACTCATAGAGGGGGAAGGGTAGGGGTTGGATCGTGGTGGAGGAGGAGCTTGTAGCTCGCTGGTAGCAGCAAGAAAAGGGGAAAATGGGGATGGAGGTTTTGATTTCCTCGAAAATAGCGAAGGGAAGAGGGAACAATGGGTTTTTCGGCTATTTTGGGTTGTTTCCGGTGGTGGGTGGGTGTTTGGTAGAGCTGATTTGGAGTTGTTGCTGGAAATCGATGGGTTTTTGGAGAGTATTTCCGGCGTTGAGCCGACCGGAGAAGAAGAAGACAGTGACAGCGTGGTGGATCTGTGCTACGCCGGAAAAAGGGGAGAGAGAGCTGTGTGGTCAGGTGAGCTGAGGAAGATGTAATGACTCTCCAGGTTATTTATGTGTTAATGCCTTCTTTCTGTCGTTTAGAGCGTTCCTATAGCGACCCCAAGTCATTTATGACTTGCTGGCACTGACTGTTCGGTCGCCTGGTTGTTCGTTTGGGTTTTATGCCCGTTTTTCTATTTTGGAGCTTTTGAACCTTGAAAAGTTGACTTCGGTCATAACTTCAGGTAAACGACCTCATATGAGAATTCTGACGGTTCCATCAGCTCCGAAAAGGCCAAATTAGGCTACAAACATGGTTCGCATGAGTCCCGGGGTTTCCGGTGTGAATTTGGGGCCGATTAGCTCTTTAGCCTTTGGAAATTGGCCTAAGGTTGACTTTGGTCAACTTTCTTGGAAAACGCACTCGGATGAAAATTCCGACAGCGCTGTTAGTTTCGGAATGCCGAGTTTGGTCAAGAACGACCTTTCGAAAATTACCAAGAGCTTTCGATCAAAATCCGAGGCCCTTGGTAGAATTTGGCTAAAATGGCATAATGGCTGTGAGACCCACTTTTTATCGAAACGACCACGTATGAAAATTTTGATTGCGCCATTGAGTCCGGAATGTCGAATTTAGTGGGGTAGCATATCTAGTTTATTTTCATCGGGTCCCGAACGAATTCCAACGGTTCGTTCGGAGACTTTAAAAAAATAGCAAAAAATCTGGTTGTTGGTACAGGCCTTTAGCGACCAGAAATTAGACTTATAGCGACCAGAAATGGTCTTTAGCGACGACGTTTGGGTTTTATAACCCAGAAATTTCAGCTTTCACCCTCATTTTCAAATGCCGATTTCTCTCTCATCCGAGCTCCAATTTGAGTGATTCGAAGTCCTGTATGATCGTGGAGATTGTGGCTACGCATTGGAGTGATCGGAATGTGTTGGTTAACCTTCGTTTGTGGTGAAATTCAGCTCGAAGCTGCTGCCATCAACTTATGATTTCTTCTTCATTTTAAATTCATATATCTCGAGTTCTAGAGCTCCATTTTGGTGATTCCCAAGTGTTCGGGATTTCATTGGCTTCGTGGATTTGAGGTTAGGGTTCGATGGGTGTACCACGTTCTGTGTGAAATCGGAGGTAAACCCCTTATTTGGCCTATTTTTGTTAGTTTTAGATTTGTTATTGTTTGGTTGATTGGGAGCGGATCCGACCCCTATTTGATAAACTAGTTTAGGATTAGTGTTGGGGGAAGGATTTGGAACCTTTTGACGGAGTCAATTCCGGAAAATCCGGAGCAGGTCCCACTTTGCCCGATTTTGACCCAAAAATTGGCCTGTCTCCGAATTTGTTAATTTTGGTGTCTAAACGATCATATTGACACTGTGATTCTATTTATGGTAGCGTGGTAGCAGTCTGAGGCAGTTCGGAAGGGAAAATCTCCATTTGAGTGACTCGGAGCGCGCGTGATCGACTTTTTGGTATGTTACGGCTTCCCTTCTTTCTAGACTGAGCCTGATTGTGTAAATGCTGGTTGATATTTGTTAATCTGAGGTGGTTAGTTAGTTTGTTTCCCTTGTTCCCCGATTTCCTCAGTTTAGAGTTGATTGTTGGGTTGTTATGAGCTAGTATCATGCTATAGATTGGGCTGTTGATTTGATTTGTTGATATGCATGATGTGGGATATCTGTTGGTGGTTATCTGATGTTGCATGAGTGGGTCCGGGTGAATCTGTTTGATGATTGACTGATTATTGTGATTCTGCCTTAGAGTAGGCTGTGATTTATTGACATAGTCTCATGTACCTGGTTGACTTGATTATGTATCCGACGTCGTTTCAGATGGACTAGATCCTTGTAGACTGATATAGTAGACTTGGGTCAGATTATGAGCCTTAGTATAGGTGTTTTCGTGGCTTTCAGACCTTCCGATTCTTTGCCCCTTATAGCTAAGATTTTTGGGATGCTGCCGAAAGATGCCGTTGTTGCACCGATTGTCGGCTGGATTGTGTAGGCTAGGAGCCTTCGGTTAGTATATATGTGGGGGGGTGTGATGTTTATTCTCTTAGTGTATTGTTGTTGTGGCTTATCTGGTTCGTGACGGCTGGCTCTAGTACGCGGCTGACGTTACTCGGTTATCACTCAGGATTTCCAGCGCTAGGCTGACGGGGGTAGGCTACCCGCTCCGGTCCGCAGCTGACGTTACACGATTGCAGCCCGTTATTTCCAGTGCGAGTCCGTGGAGCATAGGCTACTAGTCCCAGCTACGCGATCGACGTATCCGGTGGAACCAGTATTTTCAGCGTTAGACTGTCGAGTGTGGGCTGTTTGTGCCAGTCCGAGACTGAGGTTGCCCGGTTAGAGTCCGGCATTTCCAGTTCGTGACTGATGACTGAGCTAGGCTCTGATATTTATGAATGAGCTGGGCTCTGATATTTTTGGCCGACCGGTGCTCTGATGGTAATGATTGGGCGGGGCCTTGGTGTTGTTCTTGAGTTGGTTATTCCTTCGTTTCTATATAATAGCTCTTCTGTGTACCTGTCGGGCTTATGGGGGTCCGTTTAGGTTTTATTAAACTTATGCACGAGTGTGCCCAACGGGTCTTATGGGGGGCTCAACTGGGTTTATTTTAGTTATTTCTTTGTGTTTCCAGCTTTTCCTTTTCCTGTTCTATTGACCTATGTTTGTGCTGATTCTATCTTGTCTGCCTGTTTTTACCCTTCTTGCTCAGTCGGCCTATGATGCCTACTGGGTACATGTTGTTTTGGTACTCATACTACACTCTGCATCTGTTTTCGTGATGCAGGTCCGAGCACCAGCTATCAGTGTTGATATCGAGCCTGCAGCGATCTGTTCAGGAGACGAGGGTGAGCACTTGGCGTTTTGGGATTACCAGTCTCCTTCTGTTTATATATTTTTGCTTGTCTTTTGTTTTCGAGACAGTTGTTCCAGTGGTCCACTTTCGGGACTTGTACTGTTTTTAGTAGTTCTGTACTTGTGACTTCCAGGTTTTGGGAGGTGTTGTATATATTATTTTGGTTCCGTTCCAGCTTTCGTGAGTGCTCTTATTGTATGCTTCCGCTTGGCTATGGATTTGTTTTCACCCTTAGTCCCGTTACTGTTTAGTTCCGGGATAGGGTTTTGGCTGGCCTACAGGTGGGTTGATAGGCGCTATCATGACTTGAAAAATAGGGTCGTGACAAATTGGTATCAGAGCGCTAGGTTCGTTAGTCTCACTTGTACAGAACTAGCATCTTGTAGAGTCCTGCGGATCGCAACGGAGACGTCCGTGACTATCTTCGGGAGGCTACATGATGTCCTTAGGATGTTGTCCTATCTTTGTATCTTTGTCGTGCGTTGCTGTCCAATTGGTTTCTTGAAATCTCACTTGTGTCCTTCTGTCACAGGATGGCTCGTACTCGCAGTAGAGGTCGACCCCGATGTCGAGGTGTGGCACCAGGCCGAGGTAGAGAGAGGACTCCGGAGCCGGAGCCGGAGCCTCGAGCAGAGCAGATTCCGCCTCATTTGGTGGGGCCGGGACCAGCTCAGCCACCACCAGCTCCAGTTGTCGCCCCAGATCTTCAGGTCATGCTTTCCCAGCTTTTAGCTGCTATTGGTAGTATGAAGCAGTAACATCCATCTCCAGCGCCAGTTCCAGAGTCGATTCTAGCGCAACAGAACCAGCCTGCAGTAGCGGCTCCAGAGGTTCATCAGCCGCCAGCCCTAGTTGTGGTTCAGTTAGACCCTTTGGACGGGGTTATGCCTCTACGAGAGAAGAAGTTGCTCGGTGTGTTCCTTAGATTGTCACCACCGAGATTCTCAAGGGCTGTGGAAGAGAATGCCCACAAGTTTCTGATCAGTTGCCAGGAGAGGTTGTAGACCTTGGGTTTAGTGGAGTCTAGAGGAGCAGACTTCACAGCTTATCAGCTGGATGGGCCAGCTAGACAGCGGTGGCACTCTTTCCTCAGGACTAGGCCAGTTGGTTCTCCACCAGTATCGTGGGAGAAATTTTCAGAGGCTTTTCTGGCCAGGTTTATTCCACGGAGAGTCAGGGATAGACTCCGTGATGAGTTCTCGAGATTGGAGTGGGGCTCCATGACTGTATCTGAGTACGAGACCAGATTTCTGGAGTTGTCTCGTTATGCCGCCATGATTCTGCCTACAAAGGAGGAGCGGGTCCGATGCTTTGTTAGAGGGCTGAGACTGCAGTTGAGGATTGAGTCGCAGTCTATGTTGTCAGCGGGTTGTTCATTTCTAGATGTGGTGGACCATGCCCGCACCAGTGAGCAGCTTCGTCGCAAGGCCCGCAGGGGCAGCGGCAAAAGGGCTAGGTCAGATGATAGCTTTGGTGGGACCCATCGTAGGTCGAGGGATACCCAGGATTGGGGTTATCAGAGTTTTCAGTCAGGGCAGTCTAGTTGACCATATTAGGCAGCGTTGTAGACTTCAGAGGGTGATCAGCACCGTCAGAGTGGGTATAGCACCAGTCCGAGTCAGGGCTGAGGTGGGTTTCAGTCAGGTGCATCAGGTCGGGGGGCCGACCTCCAGCGGTTAACAGGTCTTCACAGGGTTGCTTCACTTGTGGGGAGCTTGGTCATTAGGCCAGGGAGTGCCCTTCTTCTAGATCAGCTTTATCAGCTCTTCTAGCAGCGAGACCGATTTCAGCGGTAGCACCTCCAGCTAGAGGAGGAGGTCAGCAGCAGGGTTCTCGGGG
>JAGDQO010002391.1:0-103834 GCA_018342035.1 Solanum appendiculatum | reverse complement strand
TGAGAAATTAAGAAAGGATAGAAGATTGATAAATAGGGCTAGTGGCGGCTTGGTAGTCATGGATACTAATGTGCTAGAAGATTTAGGCTATGATTTAGCATCAGGATGGTGTAATTGAGAGGAATGTTATCAAGATTCATCAGTTTATGACATTTACCCGGGAAGGGTAAGCGTATGGTATGTGAATAGAGAAGTAAGGTAGTGTAACTTCTTTATTGCATGGTTATTTCTAATTTATACTTTTATATTATGTGGTAGGTTCGGGTCAGCCGATGGTGTCTACCAATATGTATTGTTTGTGTATATTACTCTTGTTATGCAACTTGGCATAGTCTGGTTACAGGGTCAATGATGTTTCATAGGTGAAGACGTTGATGATCTCCGACAACTTTCATTTTTCTTCCTTATAGTGGGAGTTGTGCCTTACTTTCTTTGATAGACTGTACTCTTTTAGTAGCTCTTGTACCTATTTAGATTAGTTCCTTGGGGAGGTTTTTCGGTCATTTGTAAAAGGTTTCATTAAAGTTGTTGGTCTTTAGTATTTATAGGGTTTTATATTATGTTTAATTTGAAGTGTGTTTCAAAATAGACTAATTTGGGAGAATTTATAAGTTATGTCCCGTGCAAGACATTATAGAGGGTGACACGCTACTATAACGTAGGGAAAAAAAGATCGATCTAGGCTACTATAGCTAGATTGAGGCCGTTATAGCGGGATTGGAGCCACTTGGGCCACTATAGTGGGATTGGAGGCTCAATTGGGTCGTAGTAAATGCAGAAAAACTCCCTAAAACTGTCCATAATTATCCAATAACATTTTGGAAAAGTGCAAAGGTGACCTATGATAGTTTTTTAACGGGATCATCGATAAAGGTGATGCAACCCAAAGTGCCTCGAGGCCTTTCACAAGGAGCCAAGTACGTGAGCTTCAAGTGTAACAAGGCTTATTCATGAAGAGAGATGATCTTGAGTGCATTATGGAGCCATATCGAGAATTCCATGTATTTATGCTAGCTTGGAATGATGAAAGAAAGGAGAAAGAACAAGTTGACTGTAACACCTCGGATTTGAAATGGGCTAAAAAGGGAAATTGGGAAAGGTCCATGAAGCCAAAAATGGACCATGGACCCTTCACGACACACTAGATAGTCCGTGAAGGGGACCACGACCCATTAAATGGCTCGTGAACATATTCCCAGAGTTGGCCCAGATGGTGTCCCTCCCACGGATGCCTAGACGACTTTTTGGTTCATGAGCCGTGAACTGGGTCCTGAGGTTGCCTACTCAGGAAGAGCTTCTCCCCTAGTCACTGGTCAAGGACCACGGACGTCTAAACGGTCCGTGAAGGGGGGTTTGTCAAACTTGGAGTTTAGGGTCAATTTCAAATGATTATATATTTTAGCACAAAATGAATTAGGTGGCCTATGACCTATCAAATTTACAGATCTTTGAGTTCTCTTTCCAACTCCTCCAAGTTTGCTCCATTTGAAGTTCAGAGTAAAAGGTTATGCTTGTTTTAGTGAAGCACTGTCAGGCAGAAATTCTTCATGACCCACTAGAAGTCATTTCGGCAGCTTTTAAGTCAGGGTCATATTGGTTTTTTCCCTATGCGTTGGGCACTTAAACTACGCGGCTTGATGCCCAAACTACGTCGTTTTACTCAGTTTAAGCCTAATAACCTAGTCAGAAACTACCTAGAACCCTCATTCTCAAAAATCATCCAACTTAGAAAGAAAAGAAGAGAAACAAGAGACAATTTCTCCCAAGAACATGCAGCAGTGTTCTTCAAGTTCAGCCCCCAAATCAAAAGGGATTTCTCCGTAGTATTCGTCACCAGGTATATGGGATTTCACTAGTGCGTTTCTTTCACCCATTAGGTCCTTAGAATTCATTCAGTTTCTTCAAGTTCTCCATAAATTGCTTAGACATAGGGTTTCCAAATCTTGGGAATCCATTGAAAGTTAGCTGCTATAGTTCCATTGCAATGATTACCTGTTTTCTTAGAGAATTAATATAGTCCCATGTATAGAACTCAGAACCCTAGCTTGTATTGATTATCATCATTTCATGAATTACACTTGCTAGACAGATCAGTCAAAAAAATCATGCTCCAGTATTTGAATGCCATATTTTCAGCATATTTATGTTGCATTCTCAGATAGCATGTCAGTATTTTGAGCCACTCAGTATATCAGTTGCATTGTTAGTTTTGCATATTCAGTTGGGAGTAGACTTAGCACCGAGTTGTACTAGGGTTCAGCGTACCCTCAAAGTCTCAGAACTACGTGCCAATGTAGGTTCAGAAATCCTCTCTGTTGGGCATCAATTTTAGTGATCACGCCACAGTCATGCCTTTATACTCTTGGCTTGGTATATTGGTCCTCTCGATGGGGAGTATACATTGGACTCCACGTTTAGCTCACGTGGTTTATGTCAGTTAATAGTAGCTCCCAAAGTCATACTCTTATTACATTAACCATGTTATCAGTATTTACTTCAGTATACAGTTCAACATATTATCTTCATGATTAGTACTTGGTCATTGTATCTAGCTCAGTTTTCAGTTATACTTCAGTACAGTCTATTTCCATATTCAGTTTATATTGTTCAGCTTAGTATCTATATCTTGCATGCTCAGTACATTCAAAGTACTGACGCATACTTTTGCGCTACATCGTTTCATGATGTAGGTTTAGGCGCTCAGCATCCAGACTGCACTTAGATCGACTTCTAGTCCGTACTCAGCAGCTTCTGTGGTGAGTCCTGATAGTTCGAGGATGGTACACATGCTTTATTTTTCAGTCTTTACATTCAGTTTCAGTCTTCTTAGAATTAGTTGGGGGCATGTCCCAGCAACTCAAGTCAGTTAGAGGCTTTCAGACATAGATTAGATTCAGCTTCAGGCGTTGATGTTATTTTCAGTCATCATTAAACTCTTCGTATCTTTTATATACATTCAGACATATTGGGGTTTTTCCCACTTAAGACATTAAACTGGTTTTACCTTCCGCACAGCATGGTTTTAATTTAATTTGTATAGATATGTCATGCCATGGGTTAGCTTGGGGTCACTCGTGATCCTAGGTCCTGTGTAGCGCCTAGTGGGTAGTCTCGGCGCATGACAAACTTTATATCAAAGCATCAGGCTCAAGAGTCCTAGGGTGTCTGAAAGCCGCACTAAGTAGAGTCTATTTCATGAGTGTGAAGTGCGCCACATCTATGAGGGAGAGGCTACGAAGTGTTCTAAGAAAAACTTCACTTCCTTTGCTATATTTATTGTGCATTGTTTTGTGATTCAACTTCTCCCTTCTAATCCATCGTTATGCATTTTAGATCATGCTTCCTCGCAGAGCTAACGCACGAAATGCTAACGCAGTTCCTCCAGTCCCGAACCATGAGGTTACAAATGTAGAGTTCCGTATTGCAATTCAGTTGTTGGCTCAGACCGTAGCCAAGCAGAACAATCAGCAAGCCCCAATTCTTGCAAACACCACTGGTGGATCAGCTGCAGCAAGGGTTTGAGACTTTGTTCGTATGAATCCTTTAGAGTTTCTAGGGTCGAAGGTTGGTGAGGACCCATAGAACTTCATTGATGAGATCAAGAAGATCCTTGAGGTAATGTAAGTGACTGGTACTGAAAGTGTTGAACTAGCATCCTATCAACTCAAGGATATGGCTCATATATGGTTCACACAGTAGAAAGAAAATAGGGGGCAGCTCCGATGACATGGGACTGTTTTACTGGAGCTTTTCTGGACAGGTTCTTCCCAAGAAAGTTGAGGGAGGCTAAGGCTCAGGAGTTTATGAACTTGAGGCAAGGGTCGATGTCAGTTCAGGAATACGGGCTAAAGTTCACTTAGCTCTCTAGGTATGCTCCATATATGGTGGCAGATTCGAGGGCACAAATGAACAAGTTCATGTTTGGAGCATCCGATCCAGTAAAGACTGAGTGTAGGAATGCTATGCTATTGAGAGATATGGATATCTCAAGACTAATGACCCGCGCTCAGCAGGTTGAGGGAGATAAGCTCAAGGAAATGGCCAAGGATAACAAAAAGGCTAGAACATGCAACTATGAATATTCTCAGCAGAGGTCGGGTGGTGGAAGTCGCTCATAGTTTCATCAGAGGTCTACAGCCTCAGCACCTTCATCAGCTAGCACTTCGTCCCCTAGGTTTCGACAGGATCAGAAAGGAAGGGCATCAGGCACTAAGTCTCACGGAAGTGCTTTAGGTAACCGGACTTTTCCGTCTTGCCCAAAGTGTGGTAAGAACTATCCGGGTGAGTGTCTTGCTGGCAGAGAGGGGTGTTTTGGGTGTGGTCAGTTTGGTCATAGGCTGAAGGATTGCCCTTCAGCCAGGCAAAGACAAGGAGGTAACAGGGCTCAGTCTACGACTTCAGCAGTACCAGCAGGTCACTCTACTTAGCAGGGTGCCTCATCTGGTACAGGTAGTGGTCAGCGCCAAAATAGGTTGTATGCTCTTCAGGCTCGCCAGGAACAGGAAGATTCTCTTGATGTAATCACTGGTACGTTACAAGTCTTCAGTTTAGATGTTTATGCATTATTAGATCCAAAGGCTACACTTTCGTTTTTTACTCTTTATATAGCAGTAAACTTCGGTGTCAGTCCAGAAACTCTCTCAGAACCACCCTTCTCAGTCTCTACTCTAATTGGTGACCCAGTTATAGCTAGACGGGTATACATAAATTGCCCTGTTACAGTTTCCCAGAAAGTCACCTCAGCAGACCTTGTAGAGTTAGAAATGATAGATTTTGATATCATTCTAGGCATGGATTGGTTACATTCCTGTTATCCCTTGAACGATTGTAGATATAGGATCGTTCAATTTCAGTTTCCAAACGAGCCAGTCTTAGAGTGGAAGGATAGTAACTCAGTGCATGCAGGTCGATTTATCTCTTACTTGAAGGCCAGGAAAATGATTTCCAAAGGGTATATCTATCATCTTGTTCGGGTTAAGGACTCAAACTCCGAAACCCCAACCCTGCAGGTCCATGAAGTCGTCCGTGAAGGGGATTTGTCAAACTTGCAGTTTAGGGTCAATTTCAAACGATTATATCTTTTAGCAAAAAATTAATTAGGTTGCCTATGACCTATCAAATTAAAGGTCTTTGAGTTCTCATTCCAATGCCTCCAAGTTTGCTCTATTTGAAGTTCAGAGTAAAACGCTATGCCCGTTTTAGTGAAGCATTGTCAGTCAGAAATTCTTCACAACCCACTTGACGGGCCGTGGTACTCTAGACGGCCCGTGAAGCCTGTCTTGAAGTCACTTTGGCAGCTTTTAAGTCAGGGTCATATTGGTTTTTTTCCTATGCGGTTGGCACTTAAACTACGTCGTTTGATGCCTAAACTACATCATTTTACTCAGTCTAAGCCTAATAACCTAGTTAGAAACTACCTAGAACCCTCATTCTTAAAAATCATCCAACTTAGAAAGAAAAGAAGAGAAAGAAGCGACAGTTTCTCCCAAGAACAAGCAGCGGTGTTCTTCAAGTTCAGCCCCCAAATCAAAAGAGATTTCTCCATAGTTTTCGTCACCAGGTATGTGGGATTTCACTAGTGGGTTTCTTTCACCTATTAGGTCCCTAGAATTCATTCAGTTTCTTCAAGTTCTCCATAAATTGCTTAGACCTAAGGTTCCCAAATCTTGGGAATCCATTGAAAGTTAGCTGCTATAGTTCCATTGCATTGATTACCTATTTTCTTGGAGAATTAATGTAGTCCCATGTATAGAACTCATAACCCTAGCTTATATTAATTATCATCATTTCATGAATTATACTTGCTAGACAGATCAATCAAAAAAATCATGCTCCAGTATTTGAATGCTATATTTTCAGCATATTTATGTTGCATTCTCAGATAGCATGTCAGTATTTTGAGCCACTCAGTATATCAGTTGCATTGTTAGTTTTGTATATTAAGTTGGGAGTAGACTTAGCACCGAGTTGGACTAGGGTTCAGCGTACCCTCAAAGTCCTAGAACTACGTGCCAACGTAGGTTCAAAAGTCCCCTCTGTCGGGCATCAAGTTTAGTGATCACGCCACAGTCATGCCTTTATACCCTTGGCAAGGTATATTGGGTCCTCTCGATGGGACGTATACATCGGACTCCACGTTTAGCTCACATGGTTTATGTCGGTTAATAGTAGCTCCCACAGTCATACTCTTATTATATTGACCATGTTATCAGTATTTAATTCAGTATACAGTTCAGCATATTATCTTCATGATTAGTACTTGGTCATTTTATCTAGCTCAGTTTTCAGTTATAATTCAGTAAAGTCTATTTCCATATTCAGTTTATATTGTTCAACTTAGTATCTATATCTTGCATACTCAGTACATTCAAAGTACTGACGCATACTTTTGCGCTACATCGTTTCATGATGTAGGTTCAGGCGCTCATCATCCAGACTGCACTTAGCTTGACTTCTAGTCCGTACTCAGCAGCTTCAGTGGTGAGTCCTCATAGTTCAAGGACGGTAGACATGCTTTACTTTTCAGTCTTTACATTCAGTTTCAGTCTTCTTAGAGTTAGCTGGGGGCATGTCCCAGCAACTCAAGTCAGTTAGAGGCTTTCAGACATAGATTAGATTCAGCTTGAGTCATTGATGTTATTTCCAGTCATCATTAAACTCTTCGTATCTTTTATATACATTCAGACACGTTGGGGTTTTTCCCACTTTAGACATTAAACTGGTTTTAGCTTCCGCACAGTATGGTTTTAATTGAACTTGTATAGATATGTCAGGCCATGGGTTAGTTTGGGGTCACTCGTGATCCTAGGTCCCGTGTTGCGCCTAAGGGTAGCCTCGGGGCGTGACATTGACCGTGCTACTTTATGAGTTTTTCATGAATTCATCTCAAAGGAAGACAACCAAACAAGGCTCTTACTTCATTAAGGGTAAAATTGTAATAGCTAGTATCTTCCTTTTTCTATCTAGTATAAGTAGTAGTTTTTATTATTTTGGAAGGTAGATTATCATATAACATAAAGACTCTTACTTCTTGAGAGATTTGAGTGCTTGCTTTAAGCTTTTGGTTGTGTTAAAGATTAGAAAGAAGGGTTACTTAGGAATTCTAATTCCCTTGAGGTTTTTCTAATAGTTTAGGTATTTGAATGGATATTCAAAGAAGGTCATTTCTATATTGAATTGGTTGTCTTTGATGTCATTTCACACGAAAAATGGTCTGTTTTGAGCATTTGAAGTGGACGAACAATCAACGCATGTAATCGAGTTTCATGCCATTATGTCTTTCTACCGAGCTGCAGTTCCTCTTTCCTCTCAAACCTGAATTGGATTTCGATCTATCAATTCTGTCACTCTTATCTACGATAGCAGTAAACTCTTCTTCTGAAACAAGAGAAAAGATCATATCAACAACAGCAAGTAAAGTCTGAAATGCCTCAGAAGCAAGTCTCTGCTCTTTCTTGTGTCTACCTTTCTATCTTATTTTCTCTTCTTTTAATTTATTTTTGTTATTCTTAGTCTTGTCCTTAAAATTGTATCAATTGGTTTCATAGCTTAGATTAGATTTATTCCTACAAATCTAGTCTTAGGAATTTGATATTTTCAACCAAAAAAAATTGAAATTTTTTCTTGTTTAATTTCTTGTTTTTGACACTAGATTTTTGTTTTCTATTGTCTTTTGAGTCTAAATTTCAAGTTTTATGTCATTTCAAGTTTTAGAGAAGATTCTACCATTAAAGAATATTGAAGCTTTGAAAAGAAATTCAAATGGATCTTGTTGATTTATGTTGCAATTGAGCTTGAACAGGTTTGAAGTTTGTTCTCTAGGTTGAGGGGTAACTACTTCTCAAATTTGGGATGATTTGGTGAATATTTAAATTGGGGTTTGTTCTTGGTGTTCTTGAAGACGTTCATGTATTCTTGAAGAAGATGAAGGTAACAAAGGTATATTTGATCTAAGTTCCCAATTTATTTTTTTGCCAAAAAGTATTTGTTGGGTCCACAAGTGGAAATTAGTTAAAAAAAAAAATTGAAAAGAACAAAAAAATTTGAGACCAAAAAATGTGGAGGCTTTTTTTAGAACCCTTAAAAAAAACTATGGGAAACTTTTGGAGTTCCAAGAGGAGTTAGGAAAAGTAGCCGGTGCGTATAATTTTGAATGAGGAGACAACGCATACCCTTCCACAGTCCTCATCGTGGAAGAGGGGGGAGGCATGGTCCTATCCCTCAAGTGGATCGACAAGGAGGTTATCAAGGGCGTGATAGCCACTAAAACTGAGGGTATCATGAGGACAACTATGGAGAGGATCCATACGGGGCAAATGGACCTCATGGCAACAATAGAGGTCGCGACATGAGTCTTAATTCCATTAAAGTAACTCTCCCGTCCTTCAAAGGTGAATTCAACCCTAATGTATTCCTCGATTGGGTGACACAATGTGATAGAATTTTATTGACTAATAAAATGTACGAAGTGCGAAAGACATCTTATTCCATTGATCAATTTGAAGGGTTTGCATCTACATGGTGGGAAACTCAAGTAAAGGCCCGGAGAATGCATGAGTTGGCTCCTACTCCCTCTTAGGTTGAACTAAAGGGAATCTTGAAGTGAAAATATGTCACCGATCAGTATCTATATGAACAACTCAAAAAGGTCACACTTTACAACAAGGCACATGGAGTGTGGAACAATACTATGATGAGTTCCAACTTGTGAAGATAAGGATAGACTTCGAAAAGAATCCTTTGAATGCAATGACCCGGTTTCGAGCGAGATTGAGTAAAGAGGTTTCTTCCTGAATGAGGCTCCACAACTATCATGATATTGATGAGACTCTTGAAGAAACTATTTAGATAGAATTGGGGCTGAAGGAAGAGAAACTCGACAAGTCGTGAAGGTAGGGATCTTGGAACTACAACAACGAATGGGGATCTTTCTCTTTAAATTGGTAAAAAAACAAGGGCTATTTGCAAGAGGCCAAGAAGTCATTTGTCAAAGGAAATCAAGATAAGAACCACTTCCAAACTTGCTCCAATTGAAGGACGTAATTCTTCTAAACCTCTTCTATGTTATAAATGTCAAGGATTTGACCATAGAATGAGTGAGTGCCCCAATCGAAGGGCATCTGTCACGACCCAAGCCTAGGGCCTAGATGTGACCGGCGAATGGGGAACCCGAAGGAACCCCAAACAAGCCTCATAGCGTATCATTACACATCCTTGGTCGCGGAAGCAATTAAATGACCATAAGCGATAAGCATAATCAAGGGGGAAATCGGGACTAAGGGAGCAAGAAAAAAAGAAATGATACATAAATACCATAGATGAGTCAAGCTCAAGCATAATACACAACTTGTCCAACACCACCTCTAAACATGAGTACTTAGCGGGGGCCAAGACAAACTACCGGGCTCACCCTCATAGTCAAAACATAACTAAAAGGAAAAGTTTTATACATAGCAAAAGATCATGAGCAACGTCCCCGAAATGGAGGACTCACCAATAACCACTATAGAAAATCGTACTAGCCACGCGGAGGAGGATGGTCAAGCGATGCTCCGGTCCCTACATGGTGACATCATGTAGGCATAGAGTATGCGTTAGTACATTTGAATGTACTAAGTATATGGGATGCAATGCAATGCTACATTAGATGGACATCAGAGGAAAAATGCATAATCATACCCAATAAATAGCATATTAATGAAATGATATGTATAATGATGCTTACATAAAAATCATATTTAGTGGGACGTAGTACATGTGTGGCGAGTGACCATCAATATAGTATTTCCAAGGCCTACCACCCCCTTGGAGAGGCGAAAGAGGTACAAACCCCTCAATATGGTTACACGGGCCTACCACCCCCCGAGCTAGGGACCAAGGTACAAACCCCTCGATATGGTTATACGGGCCTACTACCCCCCGTACTAGGCAACCAAGGTACCAACCCCTCGATACGGTTATACGGGCCTACTACCCCCCGTACTAGGCAACCAAGTACCAACCCCTCCCGTACTAGGCTTGTTATCGGGCCTACTACCCCCCGTACTAGGCTTGGTCGACTCACAACACTTATATAGAGAAAATCATATACATGTGTCCATTTCATCATCATTTCAGTAATTACATAACCATCCGACTCATAGGACGTACCTTGGACCTTCCCTTTCCTAAGAATTCTATAAATGGGCATTTTATCAAACACATGGTGGGCAATTGTTCATGTAAATGAAATCATGTATTTCAAGAATACTAAGTCCAACCAATTCCAAAATCCATATAAATCAGCCCACCAACAACATACATATATATATCAACCTTCATAATTTGATCATGGAAGCATGTAAACCATAAACATCACATAATAATTCCATTTCATGATAATATGCAAAATGGACCATAATAGGGTGTATAGTAGTAATTCTATAATTCAAGAGTTCATAAATAATCATAAGGACCCATAAACTTGAAGTAGGAATAGAGGATAAATGGTTGGACTTGTGGAAAGGAAGGTTTCCACAATCAAACCCACATACCTCAACTTTGGAGAATCCTTGATGAAGATTGGAATGGAGAATCGAAGCTTGAGATTGAGTCTTGAATCCGGAATTAGAGCTTGAGATGTTTGAATTTGGTTGAAGATCTTGGTGGAATTTTTGGAGAGGGCTTAGAGAGTGTTTTTGGAGTTTAGAAAATGACTAAGTATGGGACATATCCCCTTTTTATAAAAAAGACTCCAACCCGCCTAAAAAAAAACTGCTCACTGGAAATTGCAAATCTGCACAGACAGGTTTTACGAAAATGGTCATAACTCCCTCATCCTAACTCGGACTAAGGTGAAACCAAGTGCGTTGGAAAGCTAACTCAAAGAGCTTTAATTTCATAGGTTGCAGCCCTTCCAGTTCCTTGTGTGCTAAGAGATATGCCCCTTTAAAGTTGACCCTCCAAATCGCAATTTTTGCGATTTTCGAATTTTGATACGGTTGCTCTAAAATTCGGGTTAGACCCATTTCCCACTCAATTTGACCCCACGAATAAGAATATGAAGTCGAATTTCCGAAATCATGCACGGATTTTGAAATATATGGAAATTACAATTATAGGTGTTTCCGAAGCACATTTTCGGGCATTTTTGGGGTCGTTTCAGCATCGTTGTAATGATTGAATCTACTTCTAGTGTTGATGATTTATATCTTCTTGATGAGGTTGCAATGAGGGTTTTCATGAAGAGGGTGAGGTTGATGTTGTGGATAAGGAGTGAGGAATATGGTGATGCTGTCGTTCCTTATGGGTTAGTTCAATGGGTCGTGGTAATCAAAGGATATACCTCATGAAGGGGAACTCGCCATCTCAAACTATGTAGTGAGGAGGAAAATGATAAGCAAGGCTATGGGTCATCTAAGCCAACGGGAAAATCTCTTCCACTCTAAGTGTTTCATCAAGGAAAATGTATGTTCTTTGAAATTGATGGAGGGAGTTATGCCAATGTTGCAAGTACTTCTTTAGTCAAATTTCTTCACCTTCCCACCACCAAACACTCTTCCCCGTACAAACTTCAATGGTTGAGTGAATTTGGGGAGTTGAGGGTCAATAGAGAAGTTGTGATCAAGTTTAATGTTGGCAAATACCAAGATGAAGCCTTATGTGATGTGGTGCTGATGCAAGCTTGTCACCTCTTACTTGGACGACCTTGACAATATGATCAAGCTATAAACCATGATAGTCACAACAATTGGTACTCATTTGAGCATGAAAGGCACAACACTTTATCTTTGTTAGTGCTGTCTGCCTATAATAATAGCGGAATCAAAAACTTTTCATTCAACTTATTCTTTCAATTGAAATTGAGATTTTTGTATCCTATACTCTATGACACTAGTGCAAGTTAATGATATGTACCACAAATTGAGAGAGATGAAAGTGAAAAGCAAGGGGTGTGGATATTAGTGTCAATGGCACCATGGAGGAGAGTGCAAGGGGAAATAATTCTAAGGGAAAAGAGAATATGGCTCTCTTGGCAAGCTTAAAAGAAGTTAGGAAAGAGTTGCAGGAGAGACATTCGATCGTCCTTATCATGCATAGGGACTATTCTTTGCTTACTAATGAACTAACCTCTTTTTGCCTAGTTCTATTTCTTCTCTTTTGCAGGACAATGAAGATGTCGTTCCCTTGGAACTTCCAAAGGGATTACCTCCTATAAGGGGAATTGAGCACCAAATTGATTTTATCCTAGGGTCTCAATTGCCAAACAAACCGGCTTATAGATCCAATTTGGAGGACACCAAAGAACTTCAAAGGCAAGTGGATGAACTTCTTGAAAAGGGGATGGTGAGGGAAAGTATGAGTCCATGTGTGGTACCGGTTATCTTGGTTCCAAAGATGGATGGCACGTGGCACGTGTGTGTAGATTGTCGAGCTATCAACAAAATAATGGTAAAGTATCGCCATCTCATTCCCCGACTTGATGATATAATTGATGAATTTAGTGGTTCTTTCATATTCTCTAAAGAGATCTTAGGAGAGGTTACCATCAAATTCGGATGAAATCTGGAGATGAGTGGAAAATGACATTCAAGACCAAATTTGGTCTGTATGAATGGTTGGTGATGCTTTTTGGTCTCACTAATGCTCCTAGTGCTTTCATGCGTTTAATGAATCATGTCATGAAATCATTTATAAGTAAATTTGTGGTTTTATACTTTGATGATGTATTGGTGTATAGCAAGACCATGGATGAACATGTTGCTTATTTTAAGTGTGTATTTGAATTGCTTAGGCAAGAAAAATTTTATGCTAATGTGTCCAAATGCTATTTTGGCATTGATGAAGTTGTTTTCTTGGGTTTTGTTGTGAGTTCAAGGGGTGTTGAGGTTGATGAATCAAAAATCATCGCTATTAAGAATTGGCCAACTCCTATGTCTATTGGTGATATGCATAGTATCCATGGATTGGCTAGTTTTTATAAGCTCTTTGTTAAAGGATTTAGCGCCATAACGGCCCCATTGACGAAGGTAATTCAAAAGGATATGCCTTTCTATTGGGTTGAGGAACAGGCAAGGGCTTTTGACACCTTGAAACAAATGTTTAGTTGCGCACCATTATTGCAATTGCCCTATTTTGACTAGATCTTTGAAATTGAATGTGATGATAATAAAGTGAGTATTGGGGTTGTTTTGATGCAAGATTCAAAATCCATTGCCTACTTTAGTGAGAAGCTTAGAGGTGCGACGTTGAATTACTCCACCTATGACCTTGATCTTTATGCTTTGATTAGGGCTTAGTGCGACATTGAATTACTCCACCTAAGACCTTGAGCTTTATGCTTTGATTAGGGCTTTGTTTAATTGGCAACACTACTTGTAGCCTAAGGAGTTTGTCATTAGGACGAATCATGAGTCCTTGAAACATCTTAGGTCCCAAGGCAAGTTGAACAAGCGGCATGCCAAATGGGTTGAATACCTTGAAACTTTCCCTTATGCAATCCAATACAAAAAGGGTAAGTGACGGATGTCGACTAGAAAACATCTGTTAGTTACTACTTTATCTTCCAAATTGTTGGGTTTTTCAAGATAGAAATCATTGTATCTTGAGGACCCTATTTTTGCTCAAATCTATTAAGATTTTGAAGCATGGGAAAGGGATATTAGGCTTAAGGATAAACCTCCTACCCCTATTGCTAGATTTGATGGTTACTGGTTCAAGAACAAGCAACTATGAGTGCCCATGAGCTCTTAGAGGAAACTTTTTGTGAGGGAGGCACATAATGGGGGTTTGATAGGGAATTTTGGTATTGATAAAACCTTGGGGATTCTTGTAGAACAATTTTATTGGCCTAAAATATGTACTGATGTTTCTAAGGTTTGTGGCCAATATATTGAATGTCGTAGTGCTAAATCTAGACTACTTCCCCATGGATTTTATACCCCTCTACCCACTCCTCAAAGACCTTGGCTTGACATTTCATGGATTTTATGTTGGGTTTGCCACAGACTAGAAGGGGAAATGATAGTATTTTTGTGGTAGATGATCGATTCTCCAAAATAGCTCATTTTATTGCATGTCATAAATGTGATGATGCTCCCTATGTTGCATCTTTGTTTGTTGAGGATGTGTTCAAGTTACATGGTATTCCTAAGACCATAGTGAGTGATAGGGATCCTAAGTTCCTTAGCCACTTTTGGAAGGAATTATGGGGTTGACCTAGAACAAAGTTATTGTTTTCTACATCTTGTCACCTATAAACCGATGGTCAAACCGAGGTTGTGAATCGAACCCTTAGTTCTATTCTTTGGGCTATGGTTAAAGGAAAAATTACATCTTGGAAAGATCAATTACCTTTGGTTGAATATGCATATAATTGTGTCATCCATAGTCCTATTGGCATGACTCCATTTGAGGTTGTTTATGGATTTAACCCCCTAACCCCTCTTGATCTAACCTCTTTGTCTCAAGATGTTGTTTTGAGTTTAGATGGTAACAAAAGGGTCGAGGCCAAGGTGCAACCCAAGGGCAGGTTTCATCTGTTGTTTTGGGAAAGTGTAAAGGTGACCTAGGGCCATTTTCATCTATTTTTCATTGGGATCATCGGTAAAGGTGATGCAACCTAAGGTGCCTCGATGCCTTTCACAAGAAGCCAAACACGTAAGCTTCAAGTGTTTCAAGGGTTATTCATGAAGAATGATGAACGTTAGTGCATTATGGATACATCCTGAGGATTCCATGTATTTATGATAGCTTGGGATGATGAAAGAAAGGAGAAAGAACAAGTTGGTCATGCTAATTTATGAATTTTCATGAATTCATCCCAAAGGAAGACAACCAAACAAGGCCCTTACTTCATTAAGGGGAAAATTGTAATGACTAGTATCTTTCTTTTTCTATCTAGTATAAGTAGTAGTTTTTATTATTTTGGAAGGTAGATTATCATCAAACATAAAAACTATTACTCCTTGAGAGATTTGAGTGCTTGATTTAAGCTTTTGGTTGTGTTGAAGATTAGAAAGAAGGGTTGCTTGGGAATTCTAATTCCCTTGAGGTCTTTCTAATAGGTTAGGTGTTTGAATGGATATTCAAAGAAGGTCATTTCTTTGTTGAATTGGTTGTATTTGATTTCTTTCTTGTGTCTACCCTTTTATCTTATTTTCTCTTCTTTTAATTTATTCTTATTATTATTAGTCTTGTCCTTAGAATTGTATCAAAGGGTAAGTAAAATTACTCCCCTACCTTGGTATTTTGATTTTTAGGCCTTAGAATCCTTGAAGGATAAATTTAGGGGAGGGTTTGGTTTGATTTAATGGTGGAAAAACCTTAGATTGGATGGAAAAATCATGACGTTGGCCTGGGTTTGTGATTAAGTCATAATCCGGGGATATTTAGGTCATTATGCATTGATTATTTTGTTGTATTACTATTTTAGACCAAGTAAAAGCTAAAGCTTCATTAAGGGGTCAAAGGTTCGTGATCAGACTTCTGCAGCAGCTGCTAGGCATCTAGGTAGGCTAGGTTTTCTTAATTGAGTAGTTAAACCTGTCTTTGCTATATAATATCTTGTAGATTGTTAGGAGATTTTATTCATACACCTTCGGACATAGAGTCTGAATGGTTGAAAATGTGATTAGTTGTGGTTTAGGCCAATGATGGACTTGATTAGTCATTATTGGTTGTATGATGTTGTTGGGTGTTATCTTAGGGAAGGTAATGGTGGTGATTGTATTTTGATCATGAAATATTTGGGAATGAGTCCTTTTTGTAGGTGATAGTTGTTTATTTTTCCGTTTTCTGTTATATGTGCTTGTCAACTACTTCACTAGTACTGATTGCATGACATATGATTTGGGAAAAAGGAAAGAACATGATTTGAAATGAAAGAAGTTGTCAATCACATACAATGAATGTTTTTACTTGGGTGTACAAGTGTGATTGTTATTTATTGTAGTTGTTATTGTGTAATGTGTTTGATGATTGGATCAGATACCATGTCGGTACATATTATTATTATAACGGATACCATGCAAGTACATACTATTATTGAAAAAGGTACCACACTGGTACATACTATTATTGGATCAGGTACCACACCGGTACACTAACAAAGGGAATACGTACCACACCTACACTAACAATGAGAGCGGGTACCACGCCGGTACACTAACAGTTTGTGTGTGATTTCATGTGATTAGAGTTTACTTCTTCGTGACATGATTGTTACAGGTTGGTTCCGTGAGTGGACCAGATTTCTTTATTATGTTATATTTATTACATATTGGTTCTTGAGTGATCGGGTTGGTGTATTTTAATGCTGGAATGGTTCTTATATAGATCAAAATTGCATGTTAAATATCGTAGACTATATCTTAGAGGATCCTTGGGTGGTCCGGGTTACTTGAAAAGTAAGTTGGACTCAGGTATGGGTTTATGTGTGATCATGTGGGACATGTTTCATGTGTTTGGTTAGGTCAGGTTGATGATTGGGAGTCTTGTTCTTAGTTGATTTATGTGGACTGTGTGTCTGTTAAAGTGGTGTACGATATATCTGATCAAGGTAGGCTTGAAAAGCCTTAGGGTGGCATAACAGGTAGACTTAGAGAAGCCTTAGGATGACATAAAAGGTAGGCTTGAAAAGCCTTAGAGTGGTAAGAGGGTCGAATGTTTAATGGTAGAGTTGGCAGCGGAATGAGGTAGGAAGTTGGGATCAAAGTTTGCTAGTTTATGGGCATTATACCTGGGATAGTAAAGGCATGTTGATAAAGACTTGGGGTGGTGTAACCTTCATATTGCATGTTTTCTTTTGAACGTCTACTTTCTATTAGGTGGTGGATTCGGATCGACTGATTATTCCTACCAGGACGTGTTGTTTGTACTGATACTACTCTTGTTATGCCACTTGGCTAGTCTGGTTGCACGATCAGTGATGTTTCTTAGGTGAAGATGATGATGATCTCCTACAACTTCTTCTACTGTTTCTTTCCTTTTGGTGGAAACTATATCTTATTTTCGTATATTACACTCTTTTAGTAGCTTTTGTATCTGTTTAGACTAGTTTTTTTTGGTTAATTATAAAAAGATGGTTCTTATACTTGAGTTTTCATGACTATTTCAAATTATTGAAGAGATTTCTTATGTTTTATTAATTTCTGCATTGCCCATTTTAAAATTAGATAGTAAGGGTTCTCCTACCTACGTGTTAGAGTAGGTGCTCGTACGGCCCGGTGGATCGGTCGTGACAGGTCATAAGGAATCTCTAGCACTAAGTCGAGTTCAAAGATTCTCTACCGATTATGATTTTGCAAAAGATAATACAAGGTTGACTTCAAACAAGTATATATCTTAGAATATGAAGAGCTACGTGTCCCATTACCTATCAAATTAAAGATATTTGAGTCTTTTTTCCAATGCCATCAACCGTTCGTAAATCCGACCCTGGAGTAAAACGTTATGATCATTTTACCAAGAACGCTTCAATCTGAAAATTTCTGTCAAGGCACTATAAGTCATGGTACAAATCGTACTTTGATATTACGGCTCGTATTGAGACTTGTGAAAAAGTTGTGAGACTCCAAAAATTGACCCCAACAACCATGACTCAGACCAAGACTCTTGGTATCAATATATGCCCCGTATACCACTGTATACCAATCATATATCAGTGTCTATCAACTATATATCACTATTTTCAGATTTCATAGAAACTCTATTTTGAGTTTCTTTTCTCACTTTTCACCCATTGGTCGACCCCAACAACCCTCAAGACTCTCTTCAATCCTATAAAGTTTTGAAAAGTATTCCCCATAATCTTACAACATAAATCCTAGAATTTTTACAAGATTCTAACATCAAATCCTCTTCTTAGCTCTAGTGAAATCAAGAACTCAATTCTAGGATTCAAGACTTGATTTTTGAGCAAGTCCATCAAGAATTCTTCTTTCCAAATCAAGGTAAGCATACTCTCACAAATTTATAGTGATTCTAACATATGATTATGTATCCTAAGCATGATCCTACTATCGAAACATAGGGTTTTCAAAAAACAAAATCGAGAATTTCAAGAAAAGGATTTCTTGATCGTTCTTCATCAAGTTAGGGTTCTTCTTTTAAGATTTTTGGAGCATTTAAGGTATGTAAGTCTATCATAGTGAGAAACTTAGTTCTTCCTCATGTCCTATATTTACAATTTCAGCTAGTAAGATTAAAGCTAGGGTTTTTACTCCAAAGTATGGTTTCTAATTCCCTCTAAATCCTATCCTTGATTCTTAATTCTATTATCAAAACTGTGGTACTCCATATTAGTAGTGATTATTGATTCATGGTTCATGCTTGTAACCACATGAACCCCTTTTTAGCCAAAGTTAATTGAAAACCTTGTCATAGTATTTTATATGCATTATTTTCATAAAAGAGGTAAGTTCAAGATTTTCAAAAAGTATTTCAAGAAAGTAAATTTGTTTCAAAGTTCAAGTGCATTATTTCATAAAAGAGTTTAAGAAAGTATATTTTCATGAAATTTATTTATACCTATTTTATAAATTATGTTTCAAAGAAAGTTTAGTCACTTAAAGGCTCATTATGAAAGTTTACAACTTTTCATTACAGATAGATATGATTTTCAAAAGAGAATTTTTTTTTTATCATGAAAACAAAGAACATCAGTATGTTTCAGATATTTGTGAGCATAGTCTCACTACCAATACAATTTTTACAGATTTTTACCAAATACTCACATTATAATTTCAAATACAATCATGATATATTATGAGTAAATATCTATTATATATTTAGGATTATTTAGCACCAAGAGGACGCGAGTTTAGAAAATTTAAGTCTCATAGCTTCGTGCCATCGTATGATTTGAGTATACCACTTTATCGGTCAACTCCTTTAACCCAAGAGGCTCAGTTAGTTTATCCACATTAGATAGATAGGTTCTATATCCTGACAAGGTATAAGACCACCTTCCCTAACTGAAATGGTATGTTGGTGCATGATGTATGTCAGTTATAAGAAACTCCCCACTGGAATATTATATTTGTATATTTTTATAAGAAACTCCCCACTGGAATATTATATTTGTATATTTTTATAGTTCGAACAAATATGATTACGTATATAGTCATAGATATAATGAGTTTTCCGATTTACAGTATTTGACAAGCTTTCACCTTAAGTCATAGAGACAATTTTACATTGTCAGATGATGAAAGTGTTTTAAAACAACTTTTGCATACTATTTTATGTTTTTCATTCCTTAGTCTCATATATTCAGATGTCATATTTCAATAATTCAGTTTTAGAACATGTCCCAACTCTTCAATTGAAAATCTTATTTCATACTATTGAGTTGACTTTATTTCAGTCTAATTTCAGAGTTATTCATTTAGCTCAAGATGTACAGTTTTAGCTAGTTATTTCATTCCGCTATTTTACATACCGTACATTTCATGTACTGACAATTATTTGGCGCTATGATGCAGATCCAGGTATTCAGGATTGACAACAGACGCATCATTAGGATCACCTTCATCCACCTTTGGTGAGACCTTCTTGCTTTTTAAGGGCTCTGAATTATCTTGAGAATAATTAGTAGTTTGTTTGTGTCATTAGTAGAAAATTCAGGTAACCTATGGTCTTGTCCCGATAACCTATATTCAGTATGTTAGAGGCTTTATAGATGAGTCTATTGAGTTATAATTTTCTCCATCATTTCATAAACATATGCATATTATACAAACATCATTTTATTATTATTTTATAAAGGTTTTAAGTTGTTTTCTAAGCTATTATTCATTACATGCTCATCTTTTAAAAGCTTTCGCATTAGTCAGTATTCAATCTTCTAGTATGTCAGATCAAGGATTCGCTCGAGTCAGCAATGGTTTTAAGTGTCGATTACGTCCAGAATATAGACTCGGATCATAAAAGATCGTTTCAAAAAATTATGTATGAATGTGATTTATTCTGAATAAACAAAGTTACGTAGATTAAAGGTTGAATATGTGTGATTAAACTTGAATAAAAGTTATGAAAAAAAACAATATATAATCCTCTATTTATCACGACGGAGCTGCAGTGTACTAAAGATGGCAAACATGTTTCACTGAAAAATAATGTGTATATAAGTAAAAAATCTATATATATATATATGCTGAAAGTAAGCACTCTGATATGGCATGCCTCATTGATCAGTATTACTATCTATCTATTTTCTCATAATTTTGAATTTTTTTCTTCATTTTCTATTCAATAATCTTTTTTAAAAAGTAACTTCCTTCTTCATTATTAGCATAATGGGCAATTAAATTAGGAAATCAATTATTGCTTCAACCCACGTAGCATCAGTTACTTCTTGATGCTTTTAATAACCAATAAATTAATTGGCATTATTCCTTTGCTTATTCATACTCTATTTTTGCATATATATATACTCCTTCTTATACCTTTTTTTTGAGGTGTCAGGTAAGTGTTTTTTTTTTGTTTTTTTTTCTTTCTTTTTATTTTATTCTTGATCCTTGATTTTTAATCTATATATATGTTATCATCATCTTATAACAGGCTAATTAATAAGGAGCTTTTTGACGTGAATAGGTAAGTCAAAAAGACATTTATAGTGTCATTGTTATTTAAGTTTTTGCAAGATTTTATTATAATTTTTTGTTATTTAAGTGTATTTTTTTGAAGTCGTTAATCTATTTATGAATACGTCTCTCTCTCTAAATCTATATAATATTAAAGTTTGCTATAGACAAAGTGATGTGATATTGACCAATAAATTATTTATTTTTTCTTCTTTATTCAGATTTTTTTCATTTTTAATTTATTATTGCAATTAAATAAAAGGCAATGAAAATTAGGAAGGCAACGCAAAGATGTAAAGGAAAATGAAGATTCATATCCATATGTAGTAGAAAATCTATATAATATAAAATTAGATAAAAGAAAAGTGAGGTAAAAAAAAAAATTTAGCGTAAAAAAATTAGTTCTCTCCTTAGATTTGCAGGAAAACATATGGGTCATTTATTGCTCATTATTGTTACCTATTATTTAGTCCTTATTACTTTTTCTAAATGTAACATTTCCTTAATTCTCTCTTAATTTTTTCGTTTTAATTATTTTTAATTGATAGTTGTAATTACCTTAATAAATGTCAAGAAATATTTCAAGACTTATATAAGTCCACATTTCAACACACAAATCGCAATTGCAAGATTTAAATTTTTTGTGCATCATTTTGCTCAATTCAATTAATATAAGAGATTTTTACTTTTATCTCTTAATTATCAATAGACATAATGTAAAATCTCAATATCACTATATATGATTCGTATTTAATAGAGTTTGTATGAATTTTTAGCGCTTTCTTATACGTCAATGATAATCTGATGAAAAAATACATTGCTTCAACGCCTTTCCAAAAATAATAGCATTTTGATTGATGCAGCTCGAAACTAATTGATAATAACATCGATGTTACGTGTGACTAAATATGAAAAGTAAGTGAAAGAAAGAATACTTAAAGGAAGAGTTGTTTAAATATCTTTCATATATAATTTACAAGGCACAATAATGAATATTATCATAAGAGAAAATAAGAATTTATGGTTAAATAAAATTAATAGAAGACTAGAGATGACAAATTTGAAGAGAAAGAAACACAAAAGAAGGATAGATCTGATTATTAATATTTTTTTTTATTTCTTTTCAATTTTATAAAAGGAAAGTAAATGAAAAGGCAAAGATTGAAGAAGAGTGGTGAGTAGGAAAAAAGTCATGGAAAGAAAGAGAAAAAAAGAAAGGAAGTAAATATATTTTTTATACTATGATAGAAAACATGGTAACATGTAAATAAGACAGTTAAACAAGTTCATGTATTTATATAGTAGACAAGTTTTTAGATTTAAATTTAAAATATAGTATATGAACATACTAAAGATTAAATGTCCCATGAAAGGAAATAAGGTTAAATACTTATTTTTAAATGTACAAAGGAAAATTATGTTTCAAATTTGTTACTCATATGTACGTTAAGAGATCAATTTTTCTTCAAATTTTATTGCACTTTAAAAAAATATGAAAATTTTAAAAAGGTTAGTTTTACGTATAAATTAGATCAAAACTCGAAATTTAATGTATATAGATGTATAAGATACTAAAATATTTTTATTATTCGCATGTTATGAATAAATTGTTTAAAAAATTAATTAGTTAGGGTATATAGTTAATTGTCACATTTAGAACTAACTAGGCACAGTGGCGTGCAGATTCAAAACCCAGCAGTTGCTGGCACGGCCTACATCGTTTTTTTTTTTAACCATTTTTAAAAGTACTTACATATTTTATTGTTCATTAAGAAGAATATAATTATATTCTACATAATAGTTAGTAAATATGTTATTTTTGAAATAACTCAAAACCCTATATTACTTATTAAAAAATCTAAGAAAAAAAATATTTGTCAATCCATGTCTTTGACTTTCTTTTTCTTTTTATTAATTTTAAAAAAAAAAAACTAACTAAACGGTTTTGATAAGTAATAAGTAGCAAGAAAAGAGATATTTATTAACCAGGGTTTAACAAAGACAATTAAAGAATATCGAAAACTCTCATGAGGATTCATCTACATTAATTAAAAGGTAAATAATCACAATGAGATAATGAGATGAAAAATAAACAAATAACGACCGTAGAGAAATCATGAATTCTAAATCCATATTCGAATTTTCTTAGATTGCTAGCTAGTCACTGAGATCTGCTTTAATAGTTTGTGCTTTAGCTCAAGAAATTCTTTAAAATGTCAACGGGTGCATGTCGGATCCTTCAAAAATAGTATATTTTTGAAGGATTTGACACGAATGTAGCATCATTTTTGAAGAGTCCAAGCAACACAGCCATAGACTCTTAGTCCAAAAGTTAGCTTCCCTTTCTAAATAGAGGAGTTTGACTCGAAAAAATAATAGTATATAGTAAACTATACTCACACATAAATATCAACAAGTCATATTCACTAATCCCCAACCAAACATCTCATTCATTCTTTACCCAATCTTTGTTGATGAGAAATGGTCCTAAACAATCAAGTTTATTGGTAAAACTTAAATGTCAATAACGTAAAACCATTTCAAGATTCAATATTTTTACTAAGGAGATTCGAAAAAAGAAAAATATAGTGTTTGAAAGTTGAACTTGAAACCTCAAAAAGAATTTTGAACCCCCTAACAATTAAATTAACCTCTAATTTTGTGTTTAAATTAATACCTATTTATGTCATTATTTTTTAACGAAAAATATAGATAGTTTTGCAATATCTTTTTTTTTCACGTGGTCTGTTATTAGAGAGAAAAGTAGGGGGTGGGTTGAAAGTGAGGGGGGTGGTTTAATTTTGATGACGTGGACCTTTACTAAGAGGCCATGTGAACAAAATGGTATAACAAAATTATCTATATTTTTCGTTAAAAAATAATGGCATAAATAAACACTTTATTGAACGGTAATACCATACGTATTTGTATTGTGACTTGTGAATCCTACGTTTTTGAAATAGGTGAAAAAACATATGAGAATTGCACCATAAGAAGAATCAGACGACTACATACCAGGAAGAAGAAATCGATTGTCATTGTTACGATTCATTTTTTAAATTAAATTCAAAAACCTTCCTTTTATCTTATTCTTTGATCAGGTTGGTAATCTCGATCTCAATAAGAAATCGTAATCACTATAAGATTGGAGGTGGAGATTTTTATTACCTAATCGAGCAATCCCCCTCTTGTCGATCACATATATACTTGTTATAACTAATTACATAATTATTTTTTCCTAAGATAATAAGTGAAAAAATAATTTGATCATTAATTTGGAAAATATTTTTGGCAAATAATTCAAAATTTTAAATACTAGAAAAAAAATAGTATTTGGGCCAAATTCTATTATTTTGGGGACTTTTAAAAAATTAAAAATTATCTCAATTTTTTGTATTTTTATACCCATCATTTATAATTTTGGACTGAAATTCAGTCCTAGTTCGTTTTATAGAATTTATGCAGTTATATACATATTTTATCAGTTTTTATCTAAGCTTGCTCTCCGAAGTCACTTTCAATTACAAGTAGTAACAATATTTTTTTCATATGCAAATTAATGATTTTTTTTTGTTTTCTTTCTTTTTTTATCAAATTCATATTAATTATGTTCATTTTTGTATCTTTTCACGAAACATATTCATTATAAAATGATAATACCAACTTATAGATATTTTAATATAATTTTTAAAACTTATAAATATAAATTATATTCTTAAAAAAGTTAAATATTTCTCACAAAATTTATAACCAACCACATGATGATTATCAGAGTTCATTCCCTGTTTTTAATAATGCAATGTACAAATTATTTACACCCTATAGAAAATTAGTTGAACTCTTGATAGAATTATAAAGGGTACAAATTATTTTATAACATTTTCTTTTTATAGGCAAGTGTTTGTCATGTGCAATTTTCAACTATAAATAGTCCCTCATACCATCTGCAAATATACACCAACTAAAGGAAAGTAAACTTCCATCCTCAGGTTTTTCTTTTACCTTTTCTTGTGCTTAATGGTTATTTTTATTATCTTTTATACATTTAATTTAACTTGCTGATGTTAATTAATTTATTGAATTTTGTATCATTTATTTAATTAAAGAAGGCTTGTTTAATTCTGGAAAAATATTTCACACCGTTGAAATATTTTCTTAAGACAATATCCAGCATAACTCAAGTATTATCTTTGTACTATTTAAGATATTATTTTACTAAATAATAAATTATATTATTATTGTGATTTTTCATTGTTTCCCAATAGAAGTAAAAATGCAGATACATTTAACGTGAAACGGGTACCAAAATAGGTAAAAGTAAAAATGCAGATAATGGCATGTTCATTATTTTTATCTTTTTGAGGTTTCATTAAATTTATTTTGTTTTGAAATTCAAAAAAAAAAATGAACTGCCAGCATTTTATTATGCCTACTTTCTATAGGTAGTGTATCATATGACTTATTACAACTTATTTTTATTACAGGAAAAATACTTTAATTTCTGATTATTTTATTTTTGGGAGTGAATACTACTAGAAATAAAAGTTTTTTTTCAATGTGAATCAATGAAAAATTCGTGTTATAGAATATAATTTTTTCACTCATTTTTTACCAAATCAGCTTATTAAGACAATATATAATGAAAAACAAATTCTCACTAAACAATAAGAAACTTACTAATTTTTTCATATTAAAATATTAAGTTCTATTTTTTTTCTCACAAATTCAATCAAAATATCATTTCTTTGTGTCCTAACCAGATGCCGTGGGGCGATAAGGGGTGCTTTATCTAAACTAGGCAGGAGAAACTTGGCTAACTTTCCTACTCTGATAGCATCTCTTAATGGCAGGTACCCACAACCGTTGTAACGAAGGAATGAATCTATTAAGTGGGAAAGAGCCCTCGTAAGGCCTCTCTCATCCCTTGCTTATGCTGAATCGAGATTTTATTGGTCTTCTTTTACCCGCGGGTGCGAATCGGTAGCTGTGAAACTAGCTCTGGCTTGATGACTGCTTTACTTTTCGCCTTTTCCAGGGACATAGAAGGAGTTGATCCTGGTCGAGGTAAATGGATTTAGGAATTCATACCCAGTGAGAGGGCTGAAAAGGATAGCCACTGAACATTGGAAAATGGTGATCTAGCGAAAATGAGGGCTATAAAGACCTTCCATTTTATAGGAGGATGGCCTGCCGCCTTAGCTATAAATACCTCCTCCTTAGTAGTGAAAATGAGGGCTATAATATTTATCCTCCTCCTTACCTATAAATACCTTCCATTTTACAACTTGTTTCCCATCAACTAATTTTACTACTACATCAAAATGAATTCACTACTCTTTTTTTACTATTTTCTGTGCTTTTGCTGACAGCCTCGGCAGAACAATGTGGTTCACAGGCCGGAGGCGCTCTGTTGCGACAAATTCGCCTGGTGTGGTAACACAAATGAATATTTGTGGTCCTGGCAATTGTCAGAGCCAGTGTCCTGGCGGCCCCAGTCCCAGTCTCGGCGGTGTCATCTCAAATTCCATGTTTGATCATATGCTTAATCATGGCAACGATAATGCCTGTCAAGGAAAGGGTAATTTCTATAGATTCAATTTTTAAATTGAGATCTAAAAATTACGTAATATTTATTGAAATTTTAGTAATAGTAATTAATTATGTACCGTTTGAGATATAGGAGGATGGCCTACAGCACCAGATGGACCATGCGCATGGTACTGCTTCCTCAGAGAACAATTTTTAGATCTCAATTTAAAAATGGAATCTATCAAATTTAAATCGAAGTTTCATGGGGGGTTTGGGCAAAGAAAGCAACAATTTCCCTTTTACGGGCAGTGATATCACCAGTGGTGCCAAAGCCAGAAAAATACCCCGCAGCAATATTGATGAATGCATTGCAACTATAAAAATTATCCTTTCCTTGACAGGCATTATCATCGCGATGATCAAACATGGAATTTGAGATGATACCGTTGAGGTCCCCTGAAGGACTGGAACAGGGACCGGGGCGTCCTGGCTCTGGCAATTGCCAGGACCACAATAGTCATTTGTGTCACCACACCAGCTGAATTTGCTGCAGCAGAGTCCTGAGGCACAAATTGCACCTCCAGCCTGTGAAACATATTACTCTGCCGAGGCAGTCAGAAAATAGTAAGAAAAGAGTAGTGAAGTCAGAAAGCCTCATTTTGATGTAGTAGTAAAATTAGTTTATGGGAATCAAGTTGTAAAATTACTATCAGAAATTTCTATCCATTCTTTTAATCTCTTTGTCCATTCTGAATTACCAAGAAAAATCAACGATCTATTTCGTTTTACTTAAATAGAAGTTGGAATTTTAAGTGTCACTTAAAGTTGTTACTGTCTAACTAAACTTCATGTGACATCCAATAGATTTGCATTTTGGATTAATATCAACAAGTTGGAGTTAATGTTGTCTTCGAAACCTTTCAATCAAACAGGCATTTTGGCAGCACCAACTTACACTATTTTCTCAGTGTTAAGTCTCACTCTTTGAATACCCATATAAAAGTGTTGTCGTCCCATTTCTCCAAATTTGAAAACGAAGGAGGGTGTTTACTATCTGAGCAATTCTTACTTGTCAAGTTGAAAATATTAACAAATGAAAAAGTTTTACATCAGAGTGTATTAGGTGAATGGTTTCCTCATAAAGAGTTAAACTCAATATTTATTTTTTTACGTAATATCAGAGCATGACTCATCTCACTCAATTATTGAACCCCTCAGGTAGATTAGTTACCCACGCTCCAGATGTTCAACTTTGAGCGCAATTGTGGGGTGTTAAAGAATGAAATAGTCTCATATCGCTGGTTAATGAGAGGGATGGTAGTGAATAGAAATTTAAATATGGGAATCTCTTATTTTGTTTTAAAACAAAAAGAAGGGAGACAGACAAAGCACGTTCCCAGAATCAAAATATTTATAAAACATATTTTTCTGTTTGATGTTCGATTTTTAAAATTGAAGCCGATTAATTTTAATTCACGCATTGCATGGCTTATTTGTGAATTCTCACATTGCATGACCTAATTATCATATGATTTATTAAAAGGTAATATCGATCTTAGGTAAATCAATATGTCTGGTGGATTGAGTTATCATAATATAATTGGTGAAATAATAAGTTAGTTGAAAAAATTCATATTATAGGTATGTATTTTGAGAAGTTTATAATTTTCATTGTGTCAAATGCACAAATGGATTAATTATGAATCTGGCACATGAAATACGACGTTAAGCAGTGTTCTAAAGAAAATCAATCAATGAATTAAGTTCGTCAATAATTTAATTTTATTCATTAATATTACTCTGTAATTTTAACATGTGGAATCAAATGTTTAATATGAGAATTTTGAAATAAATAAAGAAATGCAATTACTAATTTTTAATCAAATAATTCATGATTTATTATGTAAAATAGTTCAAATTTCAAATTATTTCTATAATTAGGAGCTTCTATAATTAATTTAGGGATCCCTCCCATGCCTATATTTAATTTCAATTTTAAAATGGATCAAAACGGATGAATCCATTTGCATACACCAGATTTGCCTTTTTATAATTTTTTTCTCTCTATATAAATCGTTTAAAGTTGCCCATACATATACTATATATATTGCAATAATGTATCAACGAGAAATGAATCATGATCTTTGTCTAACCCTAAAAATGTGAACGGATTGATTTTCAAGATATGTAGTATCTATTCAGAAAATAGAGCATTATTTTATGATATAATATATAAATATGCCTTTTAATTTGATTTCAATTGACACTATATCTTCTAATTTTAAATATGTATAAGTAGATATTTAAATTTGTATAAAATCGAACAAATAAATACATTCGTGTCCTAGGTACGAAAAAGAGCGGTATGGGGTGATACTACCGTTGCATTATATTTAACAACACAACAATATATTTAACGGCAGGTCACATGCATGATGTTACTTTGAATATGACATATTCATTATTTTTAATTTTGTGGGGTTTCATAACTTTATTTTCCTCCTGCTCGCAAGTTAGGATGGAATTCAAAAATGTTATGCCTACTTTCTTCATGTAGTTTATCATAATTTATAATCACAAACAATTCTCACTCAAACCGCAATTTATTTTTATTAGAGAAATACTTTAATCTCCGATCTTTTTGGCAGTGAACATTGTTAGAAACAAAAGTTTTTTTCATCGTGAATTAATGGAAAATTTATGCTATAGAACATGATTTTCTCATTTATTTTTCACCGAATTAACTCATTGAAAAAATATATTTTAGAAAACAGATTTTCACTAAATAACGGGAAACTTCCTACCTTTTTTCATGTGAAACATTAAGTACTATTTTTTTTCTCACCAATTCAATCAAAATATCAGTGCAAATAAAACATTTTTCAGTAAAAAAAATGATAATCTCTTAGTAGTGGAAATATTATAAATTGGTTAAACTATATTATATCTCTAGAATGCCCTTGAACATTTATGTCTTCAGGTGAAAAGAAAAAGGACCTTAGCCTAAATTAAAGATATTTCATGATATAGGTTATAGGATACAAGCACTAGCTAGGAAGTCATGAGTTATATGAGCTTTTCTTAAGAAATTGTTCAACATACGTACTAAAATACTATGTCATAGTATATACTAGCTAGGCAAGCTCATGCTAATATATATGCACGGGCCTAAGACAATTAGTTTATATCTTTCAACTTAGTGAATTACATCATAACAAATAAGCCGCCATTCCATAGATAAATAAGATTACCTTGAAATTTTTGTTGTTTGACTACAGAACTTTATTCGTCGTTAATTTCATGTTTTTTAATAACATTATGAAATAATGGAATGGAGCAGATTAACGAATTGTTAAGACTTAAGGATGTGATGTGAGGAACCAATGGAGGGAGAATAGGTGTGTACAGATATTAAAGAATCCTTATCAACTATATATCAAAAAAGAATCAAAAAAAGACTTTATACTTATGATTTATGAAGGACATATTATTATGAGAATAATATCGTTCTCCACAATTAGTTGTTAGTACTAGCTACCTATTTTCGAATAGTTTGTTTTCAGAAAATAAAAAGACTAATACTCCCTACGTGATAAATTAGTTGTCGATCATCGATTTTGCTTCTTGAAAATTAATAATAAAATATTTGTATTTATTTATAATTAATCAATCATAATCAACCCAAGAATTAAGAAATTGAAATGTGATAAAAGACTTGCTGTATAGTATAAAGATAATAATTAAACAACAAAAGCAAAAAACATATTTAAGTGGCTGACCAGAAATTTCTATCAAGACATACACGGAGAGAATACCTATCATACCAAAAAGAATCATTAAGCACTCGTATATATGCACAATGTCCTCACGATTATTAGGAAGTTGACAACACCTAAAATTCTTCAATACCCCGTTACCCTTTGATATTAATTAAACTTGCAAATTGAATCTCTCTAGATTCGCTGAATTGTGGGTAATAGCTAATGATAATGGTGGCTGATAGTAATGATTAGTGTGGTGTTGTAATCTACAGGTATTAACTAGTGGCGATAGTGATTTACAGTAATAAGTGATGTTGACAGGTGATAATTTTGTGGATTGATAGTAATAATAATTAGCTAATGATAGTGATGTATAATGACACTAATTGACAATATAGTGTGCACTACCAAAGAAGTCACTTTGAGCGAGAGAAAATTTGATCGCTAAAGGTCCTATTCCAATCGTTATTAATCTATAACGACCGGGGGAAAAACTGATGTCACTGATATTGTATAGGCACAATTAGTGGTAAACATAAATAGGATGGGTGGTGTGTTCTTTTGATTAGTTTGTGAAAGGACTGGAAGAATGATGTAAGGGGAGGATCAATTTATGTTGTGTTATTAATAATACTAGTATAGCATCCCGCGCGATGCGCGGACATTATTAAATTAAATTATAATTATAATTTGATTTATTTAAACGTGTTAGATCATATTAAATCAGCAAATACTTAATATTATCTTATTTTGCAATATAATATACCTAATAATAATATTTTTTTTGAAGAAAACATATTTTATAGATAAAATCATTAAATAACTTTTCGATGTAATCCAAATATCATAATTAGATACAAATAATTCGAAAATACAAAATGATTAAAAAATAAAAATACAATAATTTAGAGAATATTTAAAATCTCTGAAAATAAGTTCTAATATATTATCATAATATTTACTTGTTCTTTTCATGCCTTCAATATTTTATCTTAATTAGAAGAAACTATGATATTTATCTAAGCAAAAATCTTTATTGAGAGTTTACTTTTTTGTTGTGCTTAGGTTTATTTGAAACAAATTTTATTTCCCACTAAAATACATATAGATAAGGTCTTAGCACATCTTATCTTCCTCAAACCCCACATATGAGATGATAATGACTATGTGTACATAAATCTAATTTTGTATAATTTATTAATTTATTCTTAATCAGTTTTTAAAGTTTGTGTTTGAGTTGTAATGTAATGAAAAGTTTTAAAAGTGCCTATTTATAATTTCGTTTTATTTAAATAAAGAATTTTAAGTTTTTAAAATTTTTAATTTCAAAACGGATCATTCAAATATTTAATTTTTATTTTTAACTCTATATAATTTTTAAAATAGTTATATCACGTTAATTTTAAGTAATTCTTCAATAAAAAATAATTTTATAAATTTTAGTTATCATTTTAAAATGGCAGTTCCATTTTATTTTAATTATTAGACAGAATTTTTCGTAAACCTTTTATTTGCTGATTATTTTTTCTTTTAAACAAAACAAATGCCAACTTGGGACAAATTTCATATTTTTTATTGTGAAATTTCATATTTTTTAAAATTAGTTTATTTTATTTGCATGTAATATAAATTTGTTTAATTTTTTTTTTAATCGGTTTTTAGAGTTTCTGTTTGAGTGGAAATGTAATGGGAAGTTTTAAAACTGCCTATTTATGTTTCCATTTTATTTAAATAAAGAATTTGTTTTTAAAAAAATTAATTTTTAAAAAACATCATTCAAATATTTAATTTTTAATTTTTATCTTTATATAAATTTTAAAAAAATTTTAAATGGTTATATCACGTTAATTTTAAGTAATTCTTCAATAAAATTAATTTTTAAAATTGTAGTTTCGATTTTAAAAGACAGTTCCATTTTATTTTAATTATTAGACAGATTTTATATAAAAAATTTATTTGCGGATTATTATATATTTTTTTTAAAATGCCAATGTGGGACAAATTCGATTTTCTTATTGTGAAGTTTCATATTTTTTAAAATTAGTTTCTTTTATTTGCACGTAATATAATTTTGTTTAATTTATTATTATTTTTTAATCAGTTTTTAGAGTTTGTGTTTGAGGGGAAATGTAATGGGAAGTTTTAAAACTGCCTATTTATATTTCCATTATATTTAAACAAGGAATTTATTTTGAAAATATTTTAATTTTAAAACAGATCATTCAAATATTAAAATTTTAATTTTTATCTTTGTATAAATTTTAAAATGGTTATATCATATTATTTTTAAGTAATTCTTCCATAAAAATTAATTTTTTAAATTTCAGTTTCGATTTTAAAATGACAGTTCCATTTTATTTTTATTATTAGACAGATTTTATGTAAATTTTTTATATGTTGATTTTTTTTTAAAAAAATTCCAACGTGGGACAAATTCGATTTTTTTTATTGTGAAGTTTCATATATTTTAAAATTAGTTTCTTTTATTTGTACGTAATCTAATTTTATTTAATTTATTAATTTTTTCTTAACTTGTATTTAGAGTTTGTGTTTGAGTGGGAATGTAATGGGAAGTTTTAAAACTGCCTATTTATATTCCTGTTTTATTTAAATAAAGATTTAAAGTTTTTTTAATTTTTAAATTTAAAATAATATAATTTATAATAATAATAATAATAATAATAATAATAATTATTATTATTATCTGGATTTGTTTTACTATAAATAAGGAGGTTGTGCAAAGATAGTTTAAAATACCTTTACACATAAAAAGGAATCACACACGTTACATCACCCTATTTTTTAGAACTATTTTAAAATTATTTATTAATTATAAAAATTACTTTAAAATCATTTTAAAAATAATATAGTACTTTATTATTGAACCCTATTACATGTAAATAATTTTAATTAATTAATAAATCTATTTTTTGTGGTGCTGACACGTAGGCGCGATCACTTCTCTTATATATATATATATACTAGTATTCGTACCCGCGTGTTGCGCGGATATTTTAAAATGTAATTATTTTTCAATTTAAAAATAACTCATATGGATTATTGAGTAATAGAAATATATGTATCATCATATATAATATTTTGATTTTATATAAACACTTGATGTGTATAAAAGTTTACCTTAATCTATGTGCAGTGAGGATATGTTCTTTAAAGACTTTAAACATTATTCTAACAATTTCTTCATCTCATAGTATAATGAAGATTAATAGAATATGTGGCGTATAATGAATTGATATTTGTGTTAATTAATTAAATTTTAAATTCATAGACCAAATTTGAACCTACTATTAAAAAGAATGACTCTACTTTGAACTAAAATCTAAATATAATTTGCAAAGCATATTGCAACCTCTTTATCTCTAGTTCAATCCTGCATAATAAGATGATTTTTATTTAATAAATTATAATTTGATAAAATAAAAATGCACAAAAAATAAATTTCAGTGACCAATTAAAAAACATAATCAAATTAATACATACCACATAAAGATAACTATCTTTTGTTTCTTTAATGTATTATAAGCTTCTTCTTTTATTTTATGAATTTATGAATTTTTTATTCGTTTAACCTTTTTAAAAAATGTGTTGTAGATTTTGATATTTTGTAATATTTTGTATATTACTCTCCTTCAATATAATATATTTTTATAGTGATAATTTATTTTAGTTTTAAACTTTCATTAAATTGTTGGAAATTTTATTACCATTTAGTTCTATTATCAATAATATGTCTATGTAATTTTATTTTATTTATATTATTATATAAACTAATTTAAAGTCTACATAGCCCTTATTTTATTTGTATTTTATTTTTATTGTTTCGTGTATTTATTTTTTACGAAGACTTTAATAATATGGGTAAGACATGTTTATGTCTTCCTATTGTTTGAGATCATATACAATTGCTTTTTACATTTAAATATTGTTATATTCCCCTCCCCTACTAATTAAAATAAGTAACTGCAATAACACTGAAAATATATATCTCAATTTAAAGATAAATAAATCAATTTGACCCTTATAGGAGATAACTGACCTTCTATCTCAATTTTTGAGTCTGTAATATTTTGTTTTTCATTTGTTAAATTTCATTTTTGAGTTTTCGATGTATAAATTAAAATAGTTTGAATTATGAAATTTTTGAAAGGAAAAATAAATTTTAAATGAAAATAAGAATGAGTAGGAAAGTATGGCACAAATTTAGCTTTGATTTATTTTTAAATTTTAAATATTACTTTCAGTTATTATGTATCCATATATTTTTCCAGATTCTTGTAATATATTTTTTTCTAATTTTCTATTTAAAATTTTTTTATAATTGTTTTTATGCAGAAATTTTGGGTATATATATATTATAAATTATTTTTTTCCGTTTAAATTGTTAATATAAATTTTTGATAACTTTCAGAAAAAAAGGAAGAAAAGTTCTAAACATACATTGATATATGGTTGCACGTTTTTAAGACTCCAACATGGAGCACTAACTTGAAGTTAGAAATGTTTTGATATAATTTCACAAAAATACGTAAACTGATTTGTGAACATTTGTTTTTAATTTATATAAATTATTAATAACTAAATTTTAGTATAAATAATAATAATTTTTACGCTTTATTACAAAATGAATATCTTTACATTTACAAAATTCAATATTTTTTTCTTTATTAATATTATCAATATATTAGGTTGCTCAAAATTACATAATCTTACACAGAAGTATATTCAAATGCATAGCTTTCATCTCTTCTTCTCTTAAAGCACATAAAATCTGCCTCTTCCAACCTCAAAATTTTTTAGTCACTAATTTTCTTCTTTATTGTCTTTTGAACATGATTGAATCTCCTTTGTTATAAGTAGTCTAACTATAGGTTATCATATTTCATTTCAAAGTCATCAATTATAAATGGTATCAAAACAACACATGTAATCTACTCCCTTAATTTGAAAAAAAGAAGCACAAGTATTAGAAGAAAATTCAAGTCGTGAAATAGGAGGTTAGAGAAAAAGTAATACTTGCATACTAAAAAATAATTACCATCTTAAAATTATCACATAAAAAAGAAATTAAGAATATTTTTATGTTGTAGAAAAAAGAAAGCTATTATATTAAAGTTATTACAAAAGAGAATTCGTAGAATTGAAACAAAAAGAGAATTTGTTGTAACATTTATGTCCTTCACTTCCTGAGTATAAAATGATGGCGATACATGAGAATATGTATTCCATAAAAAAAATGCAATCCTAGTTTAAATATTTAAAACAAAATTGTGAACCCATGTGGTTGGTTTATACACAATATTGAAAGACCTTTTGGTATAATTTTTTTAAGCCTTTACTTCAATTTTTTTTTTAATGCAGGTATGACCAAAAACAAAACAATGAATTAATTTTAAAAAAAGGTGATACTCATTTAGATTCTAATAATTTAGAAACAACTAACAAACTAAATTACTATGATTAGCCTCTTTTTAAAAAAAAAATAAATTCTAATACAATAAAAATAATAATTAACCAATATAATTTGCAATGATCACAATAATAATCTATTATCAAAATATTTAAACCATTCTTATAATTCAATAAATATAAACAAACTTTCATAATTAGAAAATACTATAACCTTATTTTGAAAAGCTCTTCATGCATAACAAACAAACCCAAAGAAGAAATGTATTAAAAAAAGAAGAAGAGAGTGTTAGTTTAGTGAAGAAATATATTGGCCATAGAATTGTTTTTAAGAGTGACCATTATATATATTGAAGATAATATTTAAATTTTTCATTGAACTGTTTTATGTTTAACCATCCTAAATAAAACTGTCTTATTTTTTCGATTAAACTATCCTAACTTTCTATTTTTAACTACTCGTTTTTTTTGTTGGATATTAATTTTTTATTTTCAAATTCTTTTTCAATAACGGTTATAAATGGCCTTAATTGGTGGAACCATTTCAATTTGTTTTTTGGAGAAATGTAAATTCAATGTCTTCTTTATGTTTAGCATTAATTATTTTTCTTTTCAGTTAAATTAGATGTCAAAATTTGATTAATCTTTTTAAGAAAGTAAAAAATTAAAGACGTGGGAAGTTAGTAAATACTTTTTGATTTTTTTCTTTATTTCAGATGTGCAGTTAATATAGGGGCATTCAACCATTTTTTTAAAAATAGGTAAATTTAAATTTTAAATTATTTCTTTTCAAAATTAATATATTTACCTAACGTGTTAGTGACTATTTCTTTTAGTTAGATAAAATAAAAGTGGGAAGTTAATATGCATGCAGTTAGGAATTTTATGTTTTCTTTTTTTTATCTTTTTGTGATTTTTTAATGTGTAGTTTAGTTGGAGTAGATAATGTCAAGATTAATTTTAAATTAGATTTTAAATTATATATTAATTTTAATTTTAATAATAAATAATATTTTTTGTGGTGTTGACATATGATTTATGTGGTGTTGACATATGATTTGGCATAAATTAGATTTTAAATTATATTATTATTATTATATGTAAAAGCTAATTTTTGTAGCAATATTTATATATTTGTACACATAAACTATGTTCAAGTCCATATTAATCATCATAGAGGGAGTTCTCAATATTTTTCTTGGTAATTTATCACATATTTCTATTGCAATTTACCACAAAACTTATAACCCAAGACTTAAGACTCTCTAATTCAATATGTCCTGTGCACGATGCACCATTCAAACAAACCATAATTTGGTAACCAAATATAAAAATTATTTTACTAAAGCTAAATATTTACAAAATTAAAACTACAAACATAGCTACCACGAAAAATTCACGTCAACATAAATAAAGAAAAAGGTAGTGAGAATTACCAACAAAAACGCTATCATTTTTAATAAAAGCATTTCCTGCAATAAAATTCTTCTTCTCCTTCTCATTTAGACAAATCTCTATTTCGCGCATCTTCGAGAGCATTTCTTCGCTGGTCATGAAGATTCTTCAACAGATCTACCAAATAGATGACGAATTATGAAATACAAACAACATAAACTATAAAGTATAAACAAATTGAAAAAATAAATGAATCAAGTCTAAAATCCTAAACATTCTTAGATGATTAGTAAACTTGATCGCAATCTGAAATAAATGTTGTTTTGTTTCTGAAAATGTTGTTTTAAATTTATAAGTAATAGAGAGAAATTAGGACTCTTTAAATAACCCACAATCTTTCAGTTTTTGTAAAAGAAATACAAAATTTTATTTTTAATATTGTAGTTCCATTTTTTTTGTGTTTTTATTAAATATTTCTAATTTTTCTAAAACTATACACGTGTATAGTTTGTAAAACTCTTTCATGTTTATTTATTTTAAAATTAAAAACTGCTTTCATATTTATTTATTTTAAATTTTAAAAAATGCTTTTAATTTCTGACACGTTTTAAATATATAAAAATATTAAAATATTAAAATTTAAAACAAAATTTTAAAAACAAAAATACATTAGTGGCTGACATGTGTCATATTTTTAAAAATTGCATCCACTTGAATTATGATTGCTTAAGGAAAATAAAGTATCACTGCTTACACACAATAATCAAGGTGTTGAAATAAGCTTTACTAGCCAGCACATTACGGCCTTGTGCTATCTCGATTTTCATGGGCGTTTTTTAGAACAACCCATTCTCATAGAAAGCGGCCTACTTTCACACTCACATAGGTGAAATCTGTCGAGAGTGCTCCTACAATCTAACACCCCACTCATACGAGATACAAAATTTCATTAAGAGTTCAAAGACTCAACCTCCATAAATCATTATAGGATAAATGCACTCACATCATAGGGATTGAATAAAATAAATATATAGTGCATTTCACAACAAGTCATCACATGATTCGTTCTTCCCATTGAACCTGGTTATATGATCTCTAGTCCCCAGGTTGGGTTTCCTCATATATGACTCATAATTTATGAGCTTTCATTTTCATCCCCCTCGATGCATGTGCTTCAGACCCTTTATTTTGCTAAGGCCTTAGTTTATGAATCTGCAAGATTATCACAAGTTTTAACACAATTAATATTGATGGTATACCAGTGATCAATATGATCTCACAATATTGTGTTTTTTTCTCATGAATCTGAATTTACCGTTTTCATAACGATTTTGTACTCTACCATTATATAGGTGATCACAATTAATCAAAATTAGAAAAATTAATTTCTCAAAATAAAGTGTTTGATATAGTAAAATTAATTCACTTTTTTTCACTAGTTGAAGCTTAATTTCTTTTTTACTTCAACATCCAAAGTAGAGATAACAGGCAATATGATTTGCTTTTCTTACTTCCATCAAATAGCACCAAGTTTTCTCATCTGCACCAACAAACTTTTTAAGTATAGCATGATATTTTTCTCATAAAACAAGCCACCAAATTTCGTAACAAGTAAATATACCCGATTTGCTTGTACATGCTACACTTTATACACAATATCACATCATGCATATCAAGTGCAATTAGTCACATCTCTAACTCATGTCTTTGTTTAGGCAAGCATACTCCTTTTTTATTTGTCACACAATTCTCACATATTTGAATAAAAAAAAGAGTTGCAAGACTCACACAACCAATAAAACTGTATTTCACAAAGTTTTTCACCATAATATGACTTGACAAGAAAATTTCATCACATGTTTTATGATATTTTTCATTTCGAAAATGAAATTTATCTCACTCAAATATTTGATGTCAAAATGGCTACTCAACATATTTTTGTTGTTTTTAGACAACACTCATGTTAAGCAAAAAATTAACCATAAGGAGTCATTACATATGATTTATTTCAAGATAAATATATGCATTTGTAATGCTCTTTTTTAGAGCATTTCTCAAAGATGCAAAAATCACAATTTCACAATGATTTTTTTCCTCATTTCATAAACCCCCACTATTATAAGAATTTAAATAACTTTTTTTCATGAAAAGTAGTATCACTTTATTCATGAAAATATAAGGTAAAAAGTTTTTTTTTCTTTACCTTTTCTCCACTTGAATTGAGCAAGTAGAAAAATACTTTACCGTATACCTCTTCTCTTCCATCTCTTGAAGAGAGCGACGTTGAGATCCCTATCTTGATATCCACATTTTTCAAACAGTAACAAACACATGAATCTCCCTAAAATTGTTGGTGTAATATACCACAAATAATATAAATTACAGTTGAAAATAAAATGACAGATATGAATAAAAAAGTATCCATCAGTATAACTCTTGACTTGTCCCCTCCAGGATAGAATAGTCCAACAATGTCGTACAACTCAAGCAACTCCGAATCAGTTGAAGAGTCCAAAGCTCCACAAAAGAACACCTTCCTTCAACATATAAATACTCTCTTTTGTATAGCGAATATTGTTGAAGACTTAGAATATTTTTCTTTGTCTCAACTCTATCTTTCACTACACTAACTCAATATAAACACAATATAAACTTCTCATCTTTTTCACTCTATATTTTCTTGTATATCTCTTGTTTTCAACCCAAAGTAAGACCACACTATTTATAGGTGAGGAATTCTTCCTTGCAATGAATAGGAAGATAATGGGTAGTAAATTGGATAAATGAATGGCCTATAGGTTACATAGGTTACAAGAGTAAAGAGGTAGAATAATAGGTGAAATGAAGAGTTGGTGGTTACAAGAGTTACAACAACTAATGACCACATTCTTCCACAATTGATGAGAGTAAAGAGTCACAAATGTGATGTCCATTAATGGACATAACATGATACATTATGTGACATATAATTTATTTTTATTAATATTAAAATGTCACGCCAACAATATTCATATTGATGATTTATCAAATTATATATAAAAAAATTATTTAGCATATGAATGAACCGTATGCACATGATTTGCTTCAACATTAACGGCCCAACCCAAACCTCAGTAACCTTAAATCTCCTAATTAATTTGAGGGGATTCATAAATATTTTAAAGAAATAAATGTTATAAACATATATTTTAAAATATTGAATATTATTTATAAAAGAAAATAGACTTTTTGTATAACAGGAAAGAATTATTAGAAGCGTTACTAATTTAGAATACTATGTCTTAAGAAAGACTAAATGAATTGACTATAATACACTTCATTAAAAAAAATAAAACTGAAGGCCTCTATTTGAATTTGGCTTTAGGACACTGATATGTTTGAGACATCTTGTAACATATCTCAAAGTTTTACCAAATATAAATTATATGTTAATTTTTTTATTAAAAAATTGGTTATTTATGATAAAAAGTATAATTTTGTTTTAAGAAAAAATTATATTATTTTATTTTCTTTAACCTCATCCAAATAGAAGAAATCTAAAAAATGATGTTTCGCATTCTTATATTCTTTCAGCTAATATTTATATTATTTTATTCTTTTAAACTTTTTTTGTACTCATTTTCTTCAAAAAAATTTTTATAAGTTAGAGTAATACTCTGTCAAAAATATGAACCAATAATTGAAAATATTGAACAAAGTGAATTATTTTGACATCATTTTATTCTTTTTAGCTTCTTTTGTACTCTCCTTTTTGAAAATTTTGATATGTTAGAGTAACACTCTGTCAAAAATATGAACCAATAGTCGCAAAGTGTTGAACAAAGTGAATGGCAAATTATTTTCTTAGATCTTCTTAATTTTTCAAGTATTACAACAAGCATATTAAAGTGTGGACTACATTTTCAACTTCTCCAATGATATTTTATGGTTCTAACGCTCTTATCTTTACTTAAAATTTGTCAACTAATTACTTATAGAATCATCTTAACAATTCATATAATGATTGTCTTAGTAAAATAATGTTTTTCAACGTTGAATGGATAAAATCTTACCTAAAACTAATGGTTGGAATAATTTTTTTCCCAAGGAAATCATTTACTAAATTTTTTTATTAAGTAATAGTTTACGACTAAAAAGTGTAAGAAAAATAAATTTTAAATAAACACATATGAAGTTTATTTAAATTTTAGGCCTTTATTTAAAATCTTGCCGTAGGCCTCCAAGTATATTGAGCCACCTCTGCATCCATAAGCCCAAAAAAAATACTCCCTATATTTTAATTTATATGGCATAGTGCGAATTTTGAGAGTCAAACAATTTACATTTGATTGTGAATTTGAGTATGAGATATTCATGGTTTTTAATATAAAATTTATATTTTGAAAACTACGTAAAAATTGATAAAAATCACAATAATTTACAATTCATAATTATCACGCCCCGAGCCTACAGCCTGGACGTGGCCGGCACTCGAGAACCATTTCTGGTTCCCAAGCAAGCCCCTTGGCCTGGCTGACTACTTAGCAGAAGATTTACTCAAGTGATAACAAGCTTAGAAATAACATTTAGAACATTCAAACTCCCACAAATACTTAACTCAAACTGCCTGAAAATACTTAAGTTCAATAATGATAATACTTTGCAAAACAGTCTCAAAATATCTTATCAAAAGGGAAATATACTGAGAGACTCCTCAACTCTAACTATCTATGAAGCCTCTAAATACTAAGATAGATGTCGGGACAGGACCCTCGACAACTTAACAAAACAGGAAATATAAGTGTGAAGCCCTCCGAAAAGCAAGGAGGCTCACCAAAGCTAGGTGGAGTGCAAATGGTATCAACGAAGCGCTTGTTGATGACCCTGAACACCTGTATCTGCATCATAAAAAGATGCAGGTCGAACGACATCAATACATTGAATATACGAGTATGTAAAATGGCTGAGTAAAACAATAACTAGATCGATAGGGCTAGGATAATACTCACCTCACCTCAACTCAACTCAACTCAACTCAATGAAAAGCAATAATAAGAGATAACATATTTAAAGCTTTGTAAATAAAAAGTGCTAACTTAAGGATGTATATAAAAATACAATAATTTACACTTTACTCTTATTTGGGAGATTCTCTAACCGACAACTTTCACTATGAGCTAAGTGATGATACATCATCTCGCCCACGCTGCCAGAACTGTCCTATACCTTGCCGGGGTATAGAACGCCTCAACTAAGTGGATCCACTAAGCTCTGCCCGAAGGCACTAAGGTATAAAACTGTCCACGGGACCATCTATGGTTCGTGGTTTGATCTACGGGCCGTAGATCCCATCCGTGGAATTGATATTGAAAATTTTCAGCTCAAAACTTCATCCTACGGGTCCAATCTATGACCCGTTGAAGTTCCTACGGACCGTAGATCCAATCCGTAGACTTAATACTAAATTTCAGGCTCAAAAGTTCATTTACGGGTCCAATCTACGGCCCGTAGAATGGATCCGTAGAAAAGGGACCCCAAAAATTGAGTCTCTGAACTTTTTTGATGACTTGCCAATACGGGTCGTAGTTCCATCTACGGCCCGTACATTGGACCCGTAGTTCACAGACTCTAGAAAACTCTGATATGGCAGTCTCTGGTAAAATGATCATAACCTTTTACTCAGAGCTCGAAAAAAGGAAAATTTGGTGGCGTTGGAAAGAGGACTCAAAGACCTTTAATTTTATGGGTAATGGGCCACCTAGTTCATTATGTGTTGGGAGATATGATCGTTTAAAGTTGACCTAAGTAGAATCTTATGTCAAAACTTAGTCGAAAATGAAGTTTCCAACTCAACTTAGTGCTAGGGGGTCCTTGTGACCTTAAGTCATATCCAAATCCATTCGAACACAAAAGAAATAAGCTTTACACATATGAGCAATTTAAGAATCACCCGATATGATTTTACATGCAACTAAAGAATGGTTCGACCTTAGTTTAGAAATTTTCGAGGTGTTACAATAATGATAAAATTATGGTTATATCATATTCGTCATGATAAATAATTATAGCTTTAAGCCAACTAGTACCAAGAGTAAAACGATACCTAGAGTGTGTTCGGTATGAAGGAATAGAAAATGTTTTCCAATTTTCTCATGTTAGGTTGGCTTAAATGTTTTTCAAATTAACTTATTTTCCTCAAATTTAAGGAAAATGACTTCCCTTCAAAAATTAAGGAAAACATTTTCCAAAACTTTCATCCACCCTCAAATTACAATTTTTTTTCTTACCCCACCCCACGCCATCCCTACCGCCTCCCCCCAATTTTTTTTAATTTTTGAAGTTTATTTTTAAAAAATAATTTCAGTTTCAAAATTTTATTTTTTTGCCTCACCCCACCCTTACCCCCGACTCCCCCTCCCCACCAGCCCCCTACCCACCCCCCCACCCCCCCTATTTTTTTTAAAAAAAAATTTGTTTTTAAAAAATATTTTCTATTTCAAATTTTTATTTTTTCACCCCACCCACCCCCCTAAAAAAACAAAAAATTTAAAGTTTATTTTTAAAAAATATTTTTGATTTCAAAATTTTATTTTCTACTCTCTAGTAAAAAAATAAAAGATATTTTTGTAATGTTTTTCATTCATAAATCAAACACTAAAAAATATTTTCTACTCACCAACCTAACATGAGAAAATAAGTCAAAAATCCACTTGTTTTCCAAGAAAACATTTTCCTTTCATACCAAACACACCCCTAGTCGCTCGTTTTTTCCTCTGACTATAAGGTGTAGTAAAGTGACATGAAGTTAATCAAATGTGAGGCAAAACCAAATGAAACTAAAAATGGGATTTGAGAGTGTATACTTTGTGAAAATTAATTTGAAATATAATCTCTATAGAAGGTAATCTCAAAATTTGAAATGGAATAAAAATCAAGATTTTGACAAAAGCATACAAATTAGTACATAAAAAGTGAAGTAATTCTTGTTCAATTTATTGAGAGGTACATTATATTTTGACTAGATTGGGCTAAACATGGATGGTAATGTGCTTAGTATCGACACCACGGCCTAGTGAGAAGGTAGAATTGACGATTGTGCGACTGTAAATGATTGAAACATTGTATTCCCCTAAGAAACCTCGGAAATTGTAGGAACCAAACCCATTTGTTGGGCCATGTTTAGTCCCAGTTGTCCATTCGTTTAGTAGCAATTGGTCAATAAGATCCCCTGTTGGCAAGTTTTGGAATTTCTCATCTGTAAGGCACGTTTGGTAGCAACCTCCTACGCAAAGCATAATCCCATTCACACTTGGATCTTAAAATTTGCTCGAGGAATATAGCTTGTTCTTCCAGTCCATACATTTTACTAACATCCACTTCTGTGAGCCAAATAGGAAGCTTTAGTGTTGCCAATTTATCAAGAACAGCTCTCATGAAAGCGGGGTTTGGTGCAGAAAAATTACTCTCTAGCCCAATACCAGCCACTTTCACCCCGCCCTTCTTGAGTTCCTTGAACTTTTCAATGTACCTGTCCACATTGGCTTTCGAGTCACAACGTTCAACAATGTTGTATTCGTTGAGAAACAGGGTTGCTAGTGGATCTTCGCGTTGCATATTCTTGAACATATCCAAGGTAGCTTTAGGTCCTAGTTTTTTCTCATAAAAATCAAAGTGGAGGAGTTCATTGTTCACATCCCAGTGAAAAAACTCATTTCTATATTTACTCATCACACTTTTAATTCTAGATTTCATCGCTCTTTGTAGTTGAGGAGCTGTCATGTTTTCCAACCAATCTTGTACATAGACAGGGTCATCCCAAAACATGTTATGTCCTCTGGCTATAAGTTTGGTTTTTCGGACGAATTCCATCATCTGATCCACAACAGTATAGTTGAATTGCCCAGGTAGTGGCTCTGTCTTGTACCACTTGAGTTCATTTTCAAAAACTGTTGCTTTGAATCGCTTGAGGAACCATTCCTAAAATAACCTTATCATCTTTAATATAACAAAGATCAATTGCGAGTATCATAATTTTAACTATCTACGTGTACTCTTTAAGAAATGAAAGGAAAAAACAGACCTGATAAGGTAAATTTCCTAGAATGGTTCTTGATATCATAGTTCCAATTGGAAAATCTGTTGAGATTTGGTTTACTTTGACTGATGCACTTGGCAACCTGAATCCATTTTTATCTACAACATGTATCGTAACAGCTCGCTTCCTTTCCTGAATTACAATTAAATTTTAAATAATTGTAACTTAAATGAGTCAAAATAAGTTATAAATGGTGCTTAGTTCTTGCCGTCTTTATCCCTTCAAATTGATTTAATTTCCATTGTCTCTCGGTGAATGACTGTAAGGAATAAGCAATAATCTCTATATTCACAAACTTTTTAGTCCGATCTGAACTCTGCAAAAGATTAAAAAGAATAAGCTATTTTTCGCTTGGAAGATGTATGACAAGGTAAAAACATGACTTAATATACCTAAAAATCTATCTGAGAAGAACTGGAACGTGAATCCCAAAGGAAACCACCTTTGAGAAAGGACCAGAAAAGTTTTATCAGAATTGCAATTCAAACGTTGTATTGCTTTCTACATTATATTTTAATTACAATGGAAATCTATATATACAAAAGTTCACGAGAGATAAGAAAGGCAACAAAAGATTAATTAGGATCTTGCTGATTTGTCTCCAACAGTTAGGAGGAGATTGGGGAACTATTATGGAATGAATCTTGATTGAGGAAATCCTTGTGATATGGCAGCACATAGGATGAGATTTGATACCATCTGATTAGATCTTTCCTTGTGTGAGCCATGAGTCATAGTTGTAGCTCTTTCCTTAGTTGTAGGTTGAATATCATTCTTTTCACTCTTTTTCAAGCTGGAGGAAATGACTGAATGTACTCTTAGGTTGTTCCTAAAATGTCGAAATGGGAGTTTTGACAGAGGTTTGGTGAAGATATCTGCAATTTGATGAGATGAGGGGATATATCGAGTTGTCAATGCTCCAATAGCCACCTTCTCACGAACAAAGTGGTAGTCAATCTCTATATGCTTTGTGCGGGCATGAAATACTGGATTTATGGTCATGTAGAGTGCACTTTTGTTGTCACAAAAGAGTTGTGGTGGTTCATGTAATTTAATTCCAACATCTCGTAGTAAGAAGGTAATCCATACTAGTTCTGCCGTTGTACTTGCCATTGACCTATATTCTGCTTCAGAACTTGATCTTGAAACTGTTGGTTGCTTCTTTGATGACCAAGAAATGCAATTAGCTCCTAGATATATACAATAACCAGTAGTGCTTCTTCTAGTGTCTGGACAATTTGCCCAGTCAGCGTCACAAAATCCATATAGCTTTAGAGGACTTTGGGCGAGAAATTTGATTCCATAGTGCATTGTTCCTTTGAGATAGCGAAGTATTCTCTTTACTGCTTTCATGTCTCCTTCTGTTGGCTCATTAAGCTTTTGACATACTTTATTGACTGCATGGACAATGTCAGGACGTGTATACGTTAGATACTGAAGTGCACCCACAAGGCTTCGATATTCCTTTGCCTCAACTAACTTTGATTCTTCTGGTATTGGTTGTGATTTCAATGCCATTGGTGTATTGAAGTGAGAGCTTTCTATAAGGTTAGCTCAGTTGAGAAGATCTTTCGTGTATTTGCCTTGGGATAGAGTAATGCCTCCTGGAAAATATTGTACTTTGAGTCCAAGAAAGTAATGTAATTATCCCAAGTCATTCAATGCAAATTCCGAGCTGAGTTGAATTATTAATGTTTGTATAAACTCTTCATTGTTTCCTGTAAGCACAATATCATCGACATAAATTAGCATAAGCACAATGATACCCTTTTTACTTAAAATAAATAAGGAAGAGTCTGCCCTGCTACAGACAAAACCAATGTGAATTAAAAATTCAGACAATCTATTGAACCAAGCACAAGGTGCTTGTTTTGTGCTTGTTTGAGTCCATAGAGTGATTTGTTTAGTTTGCACATGTAATCAGGGCGTTTTGGATCCTTAAATCCCGGCGGTTGTTCCATGTAAATAGTTTCTTTTAAAATACCATGGAGGAAGGTATTTTTGACATCCAATTGCCTTAATTTCCATCTTGAGGAGACTGCAATAGCTAGCACAAATCTTATGGTAGTAGCTCTTACAATTGGACTGAAGGTTTCTTCATAATCGATGCCTTCCACTTGTGTGTACCCTTACGTTAGTGTTTGTTGGTCTGGGCATAAGGGTCCAGGTGTGGTTTTCATGTAGTGCTTCAATCTCTTCTTTCATTGCTTCTTGTCAGTGGGAGTAAGCAAGAGCATCTCTGTAAGATTTTGGGGTTGTAACGCTGCTAGTCGTGATAGAGGTGTGGTGATGCAACTTTCCTCGCCGTTCATATTTCTTGTCTCGAATCTGTTGAGTTTCATTTGCAAGGTTAGGATCTAATTCTGGATCATTCCTCAACTTCATTCGAGTAATCATATGAGTATCTTTTGAGGCTTGCATTGAACCTGCACTGGAGTCATTAGAAGTAAAGGTTAGTTTTTCTTTCAGATTTGGTGACTCGTGAAGAGATTGAAGTTCATTTGTTTGAGAATCATTGTAGTCACAGGTTGTATGCCCACTGCTCAAACATTCTGGTTCTTCATCGTCGACTGAGGGTTGTTCATTTTCTGTTGCATTTCCCAAGTCAGTAGTGAGCTCAATCATTGTGGTAGTTTCTGAATCTGAATTGTATAGCTGAGGTGACTTCTCATTATCACTATTTCCTGAATCTGAATTGTATAGCTGAGGTGACTTCTCATTTCCATTTTGAGATTTGGTGACATAGTCTTCGTCACATAGAGTACATGATGCCCCCTTTTGAATCTGTGCATCAACTTCTTTAGTGGATCTCAATTGTTGTGCACTTCCTTTTTGAATTGTGAAGTCAAACTTTTTCTTTCTCCATGCATCTGAATATGGAAATGTTGTGACTTCTAGATTTTCCTGTATAGACATTTCTTTTGAAGGAGAGTATGGAAAAATATTATCATAAAAAACAACATGTCGTGAAATCCAAACTTTATTAGTTGAGGGATCAAGACATCTATAACCCTTGTGAATAGGACTGTATCCAAGGAAAACACAAGGATACGTTTTCTTTGCAAACTTATTTTGCCGTAGTCTTTTAAATATGGAAAGCACCTGCATCCAAAAACCTTCAGACTCCCATAGTCAGAATAGCGATTAAACAATTTAAAGAAAGGAGTTTCCATTTTCAGCATTGTGGAAGGCATGTGATTCATCAAAAAACATGCTATTAGAAAAGTCCAATATCTGGAAGGGAGGTTAGCCTGAAATAGCAAGGTGAGACCTATTTCAACAATATGACGATGCTTCCTTTTAGCCACACCATTTTGTTTTGGGGTGTGTGGGCAAGAAAATTGATGATGAATGTCACATTGAGATAAATGATTTTCAAACTCAGTTGAAGTGAATTCACCTCCACCATCACTTTGAAAATTTTTTATTTTCCTTTCAAGCTGATTTTCAATTTGTCTTTGAAATTTAAGAAAGTTCACAAAGAAATCAGATTTCTTCTTTAGAGGAAACAACCACGAGTAACGAGTATAATCATCTACAATAATTGCATAGTATTTAAATTGTTGGCAAGATAGAATTGGAGCAGGACCCCACAAGTCACAATGTAATTTATCTAGAGGAGATCTCGAAACTTTATTTGATGAAGAAAAAGGAATTCTACAATTCTTTCCCATTTGACAACTAATACAAAGAGATTTTTCTTTTTCCCAACTAGAAACATTAATTAAATTTCTTGAATGAAGAAGCTTCAAAAGTTTTGGATGAGGGTGACCCATTCTCTTGTGCCAAATCTTTTCGGAGGCAGGATTTTTGAAAACATAAAAAGCTTGATGCTTTATATCATCTAGTGCATACAACCCTCCACTTTTGCGTCCTTTAGCAAGTAGTTTGCCCTCCTGTGACTTAACAAAAAAATTGTTAGCATTGAATGAGATGGTACATGCATTATCCTGAGCTAATTGTCCCACAGATATCAGGTTTTTTTTTTCATGTTTGGAACAACCAGAACATTTTTAAGGTTTAACGTACCATTTTGAGTCTCAAGTTTTCCTTCATCAATATGTGAAATATTCAAACTTTCTCCATTACCAACAAGAATTGTATCATTACCTCTATAACACATGACTTTAGAGAGTTTACCTGTGTCGTTTAAAATGTGTGTTGTTGCTCTTGAATCTGCATACATATTTGGATCTTCTTTAGCTTTCAAACTCATCGCAGCTAGTGCCTTTGGCAAATTGTCCTCTGATTGGAATGAATGATCAAACCGATTCCAACATTCAAGGGCAGTGTGATTGAACTATCCACATATTTGACATTTCACAATGCTTTCTCCTTGGTGATGCGAGGTTTGTTTCCAATTCGAATTTTTTGCAATCTACTCATTTTTATTTTCATTGAAGTTAGAGTTTTGGTAAGGGTTTGGGTTGTACCTTGCTGCTGGATTGAATCCTCTGTCGCTTGAATTGAATCTGCCTCAGCCTCGGCCTCGACCCCGACCTCGTCCTCGTCCTCGACCCCGACCCCGTCCTCGTCCTCTTTGGCCGAAAAAGGCTTGGTCATGGCATGGCATGCTTTCTTTTTCTTCATTGATGCTATTGAGCACTTGTTCATATGCTTGCAAGGATAAAACAAACTGATGATAAGTGGGATAAGGTGGTTCGCTGCCTTTGATCAAATGATGTGCCATGCCTAAACTTTGAATCAATGGCTCCATTTGAGATCGACATAGCAGGTAATTGATGTTGTTAAGTTTAAGAGAAATAAGACTGGAACACTGATGGAGAACTTGTAGAGTAAGTTCAGGTTCAGTGGTGATGACAAGAGCGGAAGGGGCCATGTGGTTAATCTCTCGTGTGACTCTGATACCAAGAAAAGTTTTATCAGAATTGCAATTCAAACGTTGTATTGCTTTCTGCATTATATTTTAATTACAATGGAAATCTATATATAAAAAAGTTCACGAGAGATAAGAAAGGCAACAAAAGATTAATTAGGATCTTACTGATTTGGCTCCAACAGTTAGGAGGAAATTGAGGAACTATTATGGAATGAATCTTGATTGAGGAAATCCTTGTGATATGGCAGCACATAGGATGAGATTTGATACCATCTGATTAGATCTTTCCTTGTGTGAGCCATGAGTCATAGCTGTAGCTCTTTCCTTAGTTGTAGGTTGAATATCATTCTTTTCAGGACCAACATCCTTTCTTGGCTATAACATTTCCTATACATTTTGCATACTTATTGGCTGGCTTTACTGTAGCTGTTACGAAAGTAGAATCTACATTTTTCACTTTCACCCAACCTGTGCAAATACGTTCAAACATTTTTTCTTTGTCTCAATTTATATGATAGTGTTTGAGAGGGTACACATCATAAGAAAAAATAAATCAAAACGGGTGGTTTAAAACAAGTCATAACATTAGTATGACTTTAAAAAAGTTACCCCCTCTATTCACTTTTAACTGTCCACAATTAACTTCATATTCCCTAAAGAAATAATAAATGAAGAAAAACGTATAGGTAATTAATGATGTTTAGCTTCAATGGACTTGAAAAATGATTTGTGAATGAATAATTCTGTTGAGGGTAAACAACAATTATATTTTTCGCTCTTTTAATATGTTAAAGTAGACAAATAAAAATAGACAGAGGGAAAGAGAAAATTGTTCCTAAATAAGAAAGTAAATATTCTTTTGAAATAGACTAAGAAATAAGAATAATATGACATAAAATTGACATGGAGGGAGTAATATGTTAGCAATAAAAATATAATAAAATCATAAAAACAACACGACAACAAGATGAGAGTAATAACAATAATACTGATATATATATATATATATTTTTGATAAACAAAGATACTTATATTAATAGAAACTAATATGCATCAGTACATGGCAGAGCGGATGTTCCGCTAGTTAGTATGCGGGTAGGGGGGTTATTATAAGTAATACAAGAGTTATCCATAGTTGGAGACTTAATAATACAGGAGCTTTCCATAGTTGGAGGCTTTGATATTCTAACAAAAAGAGTTACCTCTTTGTCTGCTTCGCACTTTCTTGCCACAAACAAAGGTGGAACTGCCCATAGCACAAAAGAGTTGGTTGACGATAGATTAGACCCCTCCTTAGCTAGCGCATCTGTCACTTGGTTTTCCTCCCGAAATTTATGCTGAATTTGGGGGTTCCTCAGCTCGTGAAGTAGCACCCTGCAATCATGTAGAATATTTGAGTAAGTTGGGTGATCATTATGCAAGTGTTGTATAATGTCTTGGCAGTCAGTGGCGTAGCCACATGGTGGTGAGGGTGTCCAATTGTCGGAAAAAAATACCGTATATACAAGTAAAATAATACACAAAATGATTAAATAACATATTTTGGACACTCTTAACACAACAGGCTATTGTAGCCTAGTGGTTTCACCTCCTTGGAATGAGGTAGTGCTCGTATGTTCGAATCTCACTAGTTCTATTTTTTGAAAAGAGCTTTTATTGTGATATTTCTGGACATCCTTTGTGAAATTCCTGACTTCGCCACAGTTGGCAGTCCACTTCTATTTGGATTGGGATCAGATTATTGCTGTGAACTATGATCAGTCCTTGGAGCAGTGCATATAGCTAGAATCTATGATTTTAGGTAGGTCAGGATGTGAGCACCACATGGACTCGAATCGAAATATTTTGAAGTTATTGTGATTATTTTTATTTTGGAAGAGAGATATGAGGAGAGGACAGTGATCCGAGTGGGTACAAGGTAAATGATGTACTTGTGCATTTGGGAAACTGTGTGCCCACTTTCGTGGATAAGGCTCGCACGCCGGTACACTAACAGTTTGTGTGTGATTTCATGTGATTAGAGTTTACTTCTCCGTGACATGATTGTTACATGTTGGTTCCGTGAGTGGACCAGATTTCTTTATTATGTTATATTTATTACATATTGTTTCTTGAGTGAGCGGGTTGGTGTATTTTAATGCTGGAATGGTTCTTATATAGATCAAAATTGCATGTTAAATATCGTAGACTATATCTTAGAGGATCCTTGGGTGGTCCGGGTTACTTGAAAGGTAAGTTGGACTCAGGTATGGGTTTATGTGTGATCATGTGGGACATGTTTCATGTGTTTGGTTAGGTCAGGTTGATGACTGGGAGTCTTGTTCTTAGTTGATTTATGTGGACTGGAAAAAGGAAAGAACATGATTTGAAATGAAAGAAGTTGTCAATCACATGCAATGAATGTTTTTACTTGGGTGTACAAGTGTGATTGTTATTTATTGTAGTTGTTATTGTGTAGTGTGTTTGATGATTGGATCAGATGCCATGTCGGTACATATTATTATTAGAACGGATACCATGCAAGTACATACTATTATTGAAAAAGGTACCACACTGGTACATACTATTATTGGATCAGGTACCACACCGGTACACTAACAAAGGGAATAGGTACCACACCTACACTAACAATGAGAGCGGGAAATGGCACTCCAGGGCCATGCGCTCTCCTTCACGACTCTAGTGAACAACCAGGAGGTTGTAATCGTGGTCCAAAACCCGACCTTCCTTGCGCAAGTAATCTCGGAGGGGACCTCATTTTTGGTTAGAATTTTCGGCGTGTTACAATTTCCCTATGCCTTCGGGTAGAGCTTAGTGGATCCACTTAGTTGAGGTGTTCTATACCCCGGCAAGGTATAGGACAGTTCTGGCAGCGTGGGCAAGACGTTGTCTCATCACGTAGCTTATTGTGATGGTTATCGGTTAGAGAAACTCCCTAATAGAGTAAAAAGTACTTTCATTGTATTTTCATATACAGTTTTCTTTGAGTTATCATATTGTACTTTGTGAAGCTTTAAATGATCTCATCTCTAACCATGCTTTACATTGAGTTGAGTTGAGTTGAGTATTTCTTTCAATCTAGCCAGTTCAATATATGTTATTATTGCATTTTTTGGTAAGAGTTTAAATTAGTTTTTCATCATGAGTTATATTATACTTCAGTTGAGTTACTGTCAGAGTTTCAGTTCAGTTATTTGTTATTCAACTATGTTACATACTCGTACATTCAATGTACTGATGTCATTCGACCTGCATCTTCTATGATGCAGATACAGGTACTTAGGATCCTTAACAAGAGTTCCGTTGAGATCACTTCATCCGCTTGTCAGCTTTTGAGTAAGGCCTCCTTGGTTCTGGAGGACTTCAGGTTTATAAGTTGTTAGTAGTATTTCTTTTAAGGAGTCGTGGGTCTTGTCCCGACACTCATCTTGGTACAGTAGAGGCTTCATACATAGACAGTTTTGGAGAGTCTTTCAGTTTCAGATGTTTTATTTAAAACTTATGTTCATACTTAGTATATTTAGAGAGTTTTGAGATTTAAAGAAACTTTTGATTTAACACTTCTTTCAGTTTGTTGCTTGTGTATGCTTGAGTTAGTCTTTCGCTTGTAGTCAACCAGGATGAGGGTTCTCTTGGGGACTAGCAATGGTTCTCTAGTGCCGACCACGTCCAGGGTGTAGGCTCGGGTCGTGAAATCTTGTGTATTAGGTTGATAGACTGAACCACATCAAATTATTATCTTTTTGGTATATTTTTTGGTTGTCTTGTTACTCATGGTCTTTCGAGGTTTGCATTGCTATCTTCCGCGTGACACTTAATTATTTTGGTACTAACAAGTGGTATCAAAGCAAGGTTATAAAGGATTGTTTATCTTGGCTAGTACAATTCTAGCCACAACATATTTGACAATAATGAAGATTTTTGTTTGAGAAGTTTTCAGAGAGGTTCCCTATGTTGAGACATTGATTGAATGGATGAGATTTTGAAGATGGAGATTCAACCGGTTGAAAATTATGTGAAGAAGATGGAGCAAATTTATTTTGATAGAAATTCAGACCAAGGGAGAGAATTATTGGGTGTTTGCCCTAAATATTTTACCGTAATTGTGATTCCCTTTTCCTAAAGGAAAATACAAAGTCTTCATATTTGGATAGTTCTTTTTCTTGTAGGAAAAGGTTTATGATTCTATAAATAGAGGTTAATTCATTCTAACTTAGTAGCATCCACAATATAGTCCTAAGGGATTTGAGATTTTTGTTTAGGGGTAAAATTTGTGAGACACAAGTATTACGATAACACTTGTGTGAACCTCTTTTATTTCTAAGTGAATTGTGTGAGGCTATTTCTCTTGATATTTTGTACTATTTTTTATATAGTGAATTACTCATCTCTTCTTGTAGATTAGATCGATAGACTGAACCACATTAAATTATTGTGTCCCTTTTGATATATTTCTCGTTTGTCTTTTTACTCATGGTCTTTCAAGGTTTGCATCGCTAGCTTCCAAATGACACTTGATTATTTTGGTCCTAACAGTCCAAACTTGAAATAGTAATGCGCGTGCACCCACTACTTATATATATGTTGAATCCATTTTTACATGCAGATTATAGTTTCTGGAGGTTTAGTTAGAGTGTTGGGAGTACATGTGTTCTGTATTGCTTTATTTAGAGTTAGTTGTTTACTTGATGAATACCGTGTTGTTGGGTCTTCTTCATCTATTTTTTATTTTCCATACAACTGCACGTTACATCATCTTCCTCTATGTTTTATTTTTTACACAGTTGCGCGCACACGTCTTCTACCTCTGTTTTCTATTTTCTGCACATCTGCAAGCGTTGATTTTTTATTTTTTGTATAGTTGTGTACGCACATCGTTTATTTTCTGCACAACTGTACCTAATAATACTCTTCAATAAGAACATAGCAATGTGATTTCATAAGATATATAGTAGTACTCCCTTAACTAGAAATTCTGACTCGATAATCTTTCAATGGTTTCTGACAGTTGGCTTAGATTTGTGATTTGGTGAGGGCTGCAATTAGGACAGAGTATAGCAAGTCCAGTATAGTACTCCGCAAATAGAAAAAACAACTTGATAATCTTTCACCTATTGTACTACATCAATACATATAAACTTAAAAATTATAAGACGTTTTAGACTTGCGATACACTATCGAATGGACACTTGATGTTATAATTTGAAACTCTAGGAGGGCAACCATAATTTAGTAATAGTAACCTCTATTTATGATTCTATAAATAGAGGTTAAGACAAGTACTCTTATCTGTTTTTGTCTCCCAACAAAACATCAAGACGTATAAACTTGAAAATTATAGACGTTTTAGAATTGTGATGCAGTACCAAATGGACACTTGAAATTCTATTTTTGTGCATAAGTGGATAGTTTTCTTAGCATATCATTTGTGAAGAAGCAATAATGCCTCCTTCTTTTAGCAAGGTTTTCTGTTTTTTGGCACACCTCTTGCATCCAGAATATTTTTGTCCTTATTTTAATAAAATTTACTACTACATGAAAGAGAAAAGGAAAAAAAAAGCTCGAAGAATTATTTGTAAAAGATATAAATCTTTATTCCTAGAAGATGATCCCAGTTCAATGCATAACTTGAATATTTAGCAGTGAAGACACCCTTCACTGCACCAGATTATGTGATAATGAACATTGGAGTTGTATTATATCATTTGTTAATTAAAATGACTAATATGATTACTCGATCATGGCTATTGTTATGATTCAAGGGGTCAGAATGAAAATTTAATTCTTGTATTTGCGATAAAATTTTGAATTCTTGATTAATGCATGTCAAAGCTTTCCTAATTAATTTTTTTCACATCCTACCAGCTTGTTCATGTTTCAGGATAACTGATGGAGAATTTTGGAGATTGAAGTTACAAGTCCAGATGCAAGTTTAGAAGATGCACAAGATCAATATTATTCTTCTATGGAAGTCATGCAAAACTTGATACCGCAGTCTAGCTCGAGATGCTTATTAGCTAAGTTTTGTGTTTTAAGCAAATTTGAAATCTAAGTTTTGTTAACCAATATATATCAGCCTTTTGTATGGAGATTTCAGTAGCAATCTTATATTTACTGATAAAATTTATATTTTTATAATATAAAGCTCTAGAACCATTGGTGGTCAATTAGAAATAAGGTACTTTCTCATGCCTAAAGATTCATCTAGGACGAGGTACTTTCTCGTCCCTAAAAATTCATCTAGGACTACGCAATTTCTCATCCCTTAATGTTTATCTAGGACAAGGTAGTTTCTCGTCCCTAAAGATTCATCTAGGATGAGGTAGCTTCTCATCCCTAAAGGTTAATCTCGGACGAGGTAGCTACTAGTCATGAAAGAGTAATCAAGGATGAGGTAGTTGCTTGTCGCGAAAGTGATTTAACGACTTGAAAATAACTACTTTTCAAAGAAGAGAATCATCTACTTGGGATGAGATATGTAGTCTCTAAAGGTGCTTTGGCGAGCAGCTTTGTTTCCATCTCCAAAAAACATTTAACGACCAGCAAAGAGACCCCACCGCAATTAACTTTTAGCGAAGATAACTATTAGGAAGGGTGACGATCAGCCTTTTCTCGTCACAACAGACCATTTGGGACTAGTTTTGGACTTTTAGGGACTAGATTTCCCTTTTTAAGAGGTTGTTTTTCTTGTATTGTTACGAGCCCGAATTATCGTGAATACTCCTTTTTCTCTTCTAGATCCGAGGATTATTGTTGGGAGTTTGTGAGGTAGTTGTTTGTCATCTCGGTGGACAGCTCTTACTCTTTAATTATGTTCTTGTATTGTTCTAGTAACAAAGACATTCAGACTTGTATTTCTTTTGAATCAATTGTAATACTTAGAGGCTTGCACATGTGACATCGGGTTTTGGGGGTATTTTGAGTTATATTATTGCCACGATCAGAGCCTACATCCTGGAAGTGGCCGACACTCAAGAACCATTGTTGATCCTCAAGCAAACCCTTGACATGACTGACTACTTAGCGGAAGACTAGCTCAAGTAGAATTAATCTTTAAAGCAGAATTAAACCATTTATCTAAAAGTACTCAATTGTCTCAAAATACTCTTAAAATAACAATAGTTGAAAAATAGTTTTAAAAAAGAGTACTGAAAACATACTCAAAACTAACTATCTATGAAGCCTCTGTTTTTAAAGACGGATGTAGAGACAAGACCCACGACACCTTAAAGAAACTAACTAAAAGATAAAAGTGGAGTCCTCCAAAATGCAAGGAAGCTCACCAAAAGCTAACTAAGGGTGCAAGGTGATCCCAACGAAGCATCTGTTGATGATCCCGAACACATGTATCTGCATCATAAAAATATGCAGGTCGAATGACATCAGTACATTGAATGTACGAGTATGTAACATAGCTGAAGCAAAATGACTCAATGAAAGGACTGTAATAGATATAGATATATACTCAACTGAATGTAAAGAAATAAAGGAGTGAAATCATTTAAACTTTACAAATACTTACTTACTCATCTTGAACTCAACATATTAAGTGATATGATAAAAATACACCTTTAAGTCTATTTAGGAGATTCTCTAATCGACAACCATCACTACGAGCAACGTAATGATACATTATCTCGCTCACGCTGCTATAACTATCCTATACCTTGCCAGTATATATAACATCTCAACTAAGTGGATCCACTAAAGCTATGCTCGAAAGCAATAAGAAGTTGTCTAAAAAGTATGATCCTTTACCCATGTTGGCTACATTGTTTATGAGGATTGTGAGTTGTCTAAACTCATCCTCATATCGGTGCTCAATACTACTCCCAATAAATATATACTCATGCTCAAGTAAAAATACTTCTTCTTTAAGAGGCAATGTCTCCATTATCTCTAGAAATTCTTTTAACTCTTTATGAAAATTAGAGTTCTCTTTCTCAATGTAAAAATGGTGCATTTGGAAATCAATTAGTCCCCTATTACTTTACTCAAAATCATTCTTTAAACTCTACTTTAAAATCGTCTTTACTTTCTCAAAATCAATTTAAGACTGAAGAATTTGGTTAAAATATTCTCAATAATAACTCAATAATAGGGTTCATGCTAAAAAATAGACATGAACAATCAACTCAAGAATCTCAATGCAAGATATAGCAACTTAAAAATCAGGAATATAACTCAGAACCCCACAACAAAACTCATCTCAAGAACTATCAAAACTAAGGATGTAACCCTAGGTTATTCTTTACTAATAGAAAGTAGATGAAAGGCGTGAGGACGAACTCATTCCATCACTATGAGTAGCCTTACATACCTAGAAGAATAATGTTCTTGGCTAAACTCAAAGATTGGCTTGAAAACTCTAGCTTTCTCCTCTTAAATCTTTGCTCTAAGACTTGGAAGCATTAATGAATGTAAAAGTATTGATTAACACTGTTTAAACCCTTAACTGGGTGTAAAAATGTCGGTGTATAGCTTTAGAATAGATGGAAAAAGTCTGAAATACCCTTCTTAAAAAGCTAACGAAAACCTTTCACGAGGCCATCTACGGTTCATGGTTTATTCTACGGACCGTAGATCTCACTCGTGGAAATTATATTGAATCTTTAAGGCTCAAAATTTCATTCTACGGGTCCAAACTACGGCCCGTACAGGTTTCTATGAACCGTAGATCCAATTCGTAGAATTCATATTGAATTTTAAGACTTAAAAATTCATTCTATGGGTCCAAACTACGACCCGTAGATGGATCTGTAGGAATAGGACCCTAAAATTTGACTTCTCTAATGTTTTCTACAAGTTGACAATACGGGTCATCGAAATTTCTACGGCCCGTAGAAGCAATTCGTAGGAATTGACTTAGAAAATAGTGATGTGATAGTCTCTAGTAAAATGGTCACAACATTTTACTCCAAACAAGAAATAAGGTAAAATTGGTAGAGTTAGAAAGAGGACTCATAGATCTTAAATTTGATAGGTCATGGTCCACCTAATTCATTATGTTGTGAGAGATACGATCGTTTGAAATTAACCTAAGTAGAATCTTATGTCAAAACATAATCGGTAAGGTAGTTTTAAACTCAACTTTATGCTAGGGGATTATTGTGACCTTAATTCATATTCAAATACATTTCCACACTAAAGAATTGACCTTAAATCTCAAGAACAATTTAAGGATAACTCTATATCACTTTACATGCAAATGAAGAATGGTTTGGTATAATGAACCCTAAAGGTCATTTTTAATAACTTTTGCAAAATGACCGTTTTACCTCTCCAGAGACTTGCCCCGAGTCATGTTTGATCAGTATCTGAGTTGGTTTTGTGAAGTTTCTTGTTGAGTTAAGGTTTTTGGAAAGTTTTGAGTTTTAAAAGCTTAAGTTGTCAAAAAGTGGCATTTGAGGCCATTCGGAGTTTCGGAGGTCAGAATGGAATTCCATTGGTTCCATCAGCTCCGAATGGTGGAATTTGGTATAAGAGGGTTGACGGAATTAGATTTGGGGCTATATTCGAGATTTGAGGCCTTGAGTTAGAAATTAGTGAATTCTTGGCCAAAGAGTTGACTTTGGTCAACATTCGGAGATCGGATGCACAAAATTGGATTCCGACGACTCCATTAGATTCAGGGGATGATTCAAGACCTAGGAGTGACCTTGGTTGAACTTTTAGAAGTCCCGAGCTTGATTTGAGTTTTTGAGGCTTAAGTTAGTTTAGTTGCGCTTTATCGGATTTCGGGTCAAGGAGACCTCGAATTTGAATTCTGACGGTTCCATTGAGTTTGTAACGTCGAATTTAATAGGGTAGCATATATGGTTTATGTGCACAGGGTTCCGAACAAATCCTAAGGGTCCATTCGGAGACTTGGTGCATTGTTGAATTTGCTGACGTCTGGTGCCTATGATTTGGCCTCCGTGTTCGCGGAGGGGAACATGGCGCGTTTGCGGAGAGTTAGTTAAGTTGGCCTCCGCCTTCATGGAGCTGAGGGTCATGTTCGCGAAGGGTAAAATTTTCCTGAACAATGTAAATTCGGGAAAACACCCATTTTCACCACTTTCAAACTTTTGAAGCTCTATTGGGTAAGTGGTTTTAACCCTCAAGCTTCAATACTCATTAATTATAACTCGATTTTAACTTGAATTTGAGGTTTTTAAAGGAGGAAATTTGGGGATTTTCAAGAATTTCAAAGTTTTGATAAAAATGGTGATTGTGGTCTGATTTGAGCTTCGTTTGTGAATTGGTTTTCACCAATGGATCCCTAATGTCAGCACTCCGGCTAGAGGTCCTGGTAGGGGTCAGACAGCAGGTAGAGGTGGCAGAGCATCGGGTAGTGGAGTTGTAACCCAGCGTAGAGGTAGAGGTGTGGCTCAGACAGGAAGTGGTAGAGGAGCCCAGTGTTATGCTTTTCCGAGGAGACCCGAGGTTGATTCTTATGATGTAGTCATCACAGGTATCGTCCCAGTTTGCCATCGATCTGCGTCTGTATTATTCGATCCAAGGTCTACTTTCTCCTATGTGTCTACCTACTTTGCGTCTAGGTTTGATTTAGTATGTGATCATATGACTGTGTATGTGCATGTTTCTACACCCGTGGGTGAGCCCTTAGTGGTGGATTGAGTGTATCGATCCTGTCTTGTTTCTTTGGCTGGGCACGACACTTGGGTAGACATGATTATTCTGGGAATGATAGATTTTGATATGATATTGGGTATGGATTGGTTTTCTCCCTATCATGCGATCCTTGATTGTCATGCTAAGACTGTCACTTTAGCGATTCCTAGTGTTCCGAGGGTATAGTGGAAGGGTACTAGTGGTTCTTAGCCTAGTAAGGTTATCTCCTACATCCGACCCCAGAGGCTGATTGATTAAGGGTGTTTATCCTATTTGGCTTTTATTCGGGATACTAGTGTTGAGTCGCCTTCCATGGACTCCATTCCCGTGGTTCAGAAGTTTGTTGATGTGTTCCCTACTGATCTTCCTGGTGTCCCTCTGGATAGGGACATTGATTTTGCTATTGAATTGGAGCCGGGCATTAAGCCCATCGCTATTATCCCGTATCGTATGGCTCCGACTGAGTTGAATGAGTTGAAGGATCAATTACAAGACTTGTTGAGCAAAGGGTTTATTCGCCCTAGTGTCTCACCTTGGGGAGCACCGGTTATTTTTGTTAAGAAGAAATATGGCTCTATGAGGATGTGTATTGATTATAGGCAGTTGAACAAGGTGACTGTTAAGAACAAGTATCCTCTTCCTCACATCGATGATTTGTTTGATCAGCTTTAAGGTGCGGCATTTTTCTCTAAGATTGATTTGAGGTACGGTTATCACCAGTTGAAGATTAGGCCATCGGATATTCCTAAGACAGCTTTCTGAGCTCGTTATGACCACCATGAGTTCTTGGTGATGTCTTTTTGGCTGACTAACGCCCCTGCGGCGTTTATGGAGCTGATGAACGGAGTGTTCCGTCCATACTTGGATTCTTTTGTGATCATGTTCATCGATGACATTTTGATATATTCCAAGACCGAGGAGGATCATGTCCGTCACTTGAGGTTGGTGCTTCAGATAAAAAGAGAGAAGAAGTTGTATGCCAAGTTCTCCAAGTGTGAGTTATGGCTTTATTCTGTGGCATTCTTGGGACATATGGTGTCCAAGGAGGGTATTAGGATTGATCCGGCCAAGATTGAGGTAGTTAAGGGCTGGACGAGACCTACTTCTCCTATCAAAATTAGGAGTTTTGTGGGGTTGGCAGGCTACTACAGATGTTTTGTGCAGAGCTTCTCTACTATTGTAGCGCCGTTAACTAGATTGACTCAAAAGACCGTGGATTTTCATTGGTCCGATGAGTGTGAGGCGAGCTTTCAAAAGCTCAAGACTTTGTTGACTTCTTCTCCCGTATTAACTTTGTCCGAGGAGGGTGTGGGTTTTACCATATATTGTGACGCCTTCGTAGTTAGTTTAGGAGGTGTGTTAATGCAGAAAGGGAAGGTTATAGCCTATGCTTCTACAATATTGAAGGCTCATGAGAAGAACTATCCTGCCTATGACTTAGAGCTTGCGATGGTGGTATTTGTACTTAAGTTGTGGCGGCACTACTTGTATGGGGTTCATTGTAAGGTTTTCACTGATCATCGGAGTCTTTAGTACATTTTCAGTCAAAGGGATCTGAACTTGAGACAACGCAGATCGCTTGAGTTGCTGAAGGATTATGATATGACCATTTTGTACCATCCTGGGAAAGCCAATGTGGTGGCCGATGCCTTGAGTAGGAAGGCTCCTAGTATGGGGATTCTCGTCGCGATCAATGTTGATATGAGGCCCTTGGCTAGTGATGTTCAGAGGTTAGCCAACAGCTTTGTCAGGTTGTAGGTTTCTGAGGAGAGCATAGGTTTGATTACGTTCATTGAGGCCCGTTCTTCCTTAGTTGAGTAGGTTCGAGAGCGCCAGTTTGAGGATGAGAAGTTGTGTCTTATTCGAGACAAGGTGACGAGAGGCGAAGTCAAGGAGGTTGTACTTGATTCCGATGGAGTTTTGAGGATCGGAAGTCGGATTTGTGTGCCCAAGGTGGGCGAGCTTATTAGACTAATTCTAGAGGAGGCCCATTGTTCTAGATATTATATCCATTCGGGAACAGCGAAGATGTATTATGATCTATGTCAACATTACTAGTGGTGTGGTATAAAGAGGGATATTGCAGACATTGTATCTAGATGTTTGACGTGTCAACAGGTCAAGTGTGAGCACCAGCGGCACGGAGGTGTGTCTCAGAGGATGCCCATTCCTACTTGAAAGTGGGAGCGGATTACCATGGATTTCATTGTGGGTCTACCTACCACCGTGGGTGGTTATTATTCTATTTGAGTGGTTGTTGATAGGCTAACTAAGTCCGCTCATTTCATTCCAGTTCGGGCGAAGTATACAATGGAGAAGTTAGCCCTACTCTACATCAGTCAGATTGTTAGATTTCATGAGGTGTCGATATCTATAGTCTCAGATCAAGGTTCTTTGTTCACTTAGCACTTTTAGAGGGCTTTACAGCATGGCTTGGGTACTCAGTTAGATATGAGCACAGCCTTTCACCCTCAGACAGATGGTCAGTCCGAGCAGACGATTTAGGTGTTTGAGGATATTCTCCGTGCTTGTGTGATTGATTTTGGTGTTAGGTGGGATCAACATTTGCTCCTATGGGAGTTTTCCTACAACAACAGCTATCATTCCAGCATTCAGATGGCCCCTTTTGAGGCGTTGTATGGCAGATGGTGTAGATCACCGATTGGATGATTTGACTCGGTGGAGATGGATTCCTTAGACACTGACTTGCTTAGAGATGCCATGGATCAGGTTTGTTTGATTCAAAGTAGGTTTTTGACTTCTCAGAGTCGGCAGAAGAATTATGCCGATCGGAGAGTTCGAGATGTGGTATTAATGGAGGGAGATCATGTTTGGCTCCGAGTGTCACCCATGAAGGGTGTTATGCATTTCGGAAAGAAGGGCAAGCTTAAACCTACATTCATTGGTCGTTTTGAGATTTTGGATCGAGTGGGAGAGGTGGCTTATAAGTTGGCCTCGCCACCTAGCTTGTCAGTTGTGCATCCTGTGTTTCATGTTTCTATGCTTTGGAAGTATATTCCAGACTAGTCTCATGTGATTACACACGATTTGGTGGAGTTGGGTCCAAATTTGACTTATGAGGAGGAGCCTACAACCATTCTAGATAGGCAAGTCTGTAACCCTAGGACGAAGGAGATTGCTTCAATGAATGTGCAGTGGGATCACCGTTCAGTTGGAGAGGCTACTTGTTAGTCTGAGTCCCACATGCGTACCAGATATCCTCAGCTTTTCGAGGCTCCAGGTACTTTCTTTTACTTTATGTTCGAGAACGAATATGGTTTTTAGTGGTGGATAATGTAATGACCCTAAAGGTCATTTTTGGTAACTTTTGCAAAATGACCATTTTACCCCTCCCGAGAGTTGCCCCGAGTCATGTTTGATCAGTATCCGAGTTGGTTTTGTGAAGTTTCTTGTTAAGTTAAGGTTCTTGGAAAGTTTTGAGTTTTAAATGCTTAAATTGCCAAGAGTGGTATTTGAGGTCATTCAGAGTTTCGGAGCTCGAAATAAAATTTCGTCAATTCCATCAGCTCCAGAATGTGGAATTTGGTTTAAGAGGGTTGATGGAATTAGATTTGGGGCTATATCGGAGATTTGAGGCCTTGAATTGGAAATTAGTGAATTCTTGGTCATAGAGTTGACCTTGGTCAACATTCGGAGATCGGATACTCGAAATTGGATTTCGACGACTCCGTTGGATTCGGGGGATGATTTTAGGCCTGAAAGTGACCTTGATTGAATTTTTAAAAGTCCCGAGCTTGATTTGAGTTTTTGAGACTTAAGTTAGTTTAGTTGCGCTTTATCTGGTTCCGGGTCAAGGAGAACTCGAATTTGAATTCCGACGATTCCATTGAGTCCGTAACATCGAATTTAGTAGGGTAGGACATATGGTTTGTGTGCACGGGGTTCTGAACGAATCCCCAGGGTCCATTCGGAGACTTGGTGCATTGTTGATTTTGCTGATGTCTGGTGCCTGTGATTTGGCCTCCATGTTCGCGGAGGGGAACATGGCGTGTTCGTGGAGAGTTAGCCAAGTTGGCCTTCGCGTTCGCGGTGCTGAGGGCCGCGTTCGCGGAGGGTAAAATTTTCCTGAACAGTGTAAATTTGGGAAAACACCCATTTTCAAACTGTTGGAGCTCGGGAAGGCGATTTTTAAAGAGATTTTTCGTGGAAATCGATTGGGTAAGTGATTTTAACCCTCAATCTTCAATACCCATTGATTTAACTCGATTTTAACTTGAATTTGAGGTTTTTAAAGGAGGAAATTTGGGGGTTTTCAAGAATTTCAAACTTTTGATATAAATGGTGATTGTGGTCTGATTTGAGCTTCGCTTTTGAATTGGTTTTCACTAATGGATCCCTTATGCTTTAAGGATCATTTTCACGTTCATAATCGGATTTTTGAGCCATTTTGACCCTTTTGCCCGAATTTTGTGTTCTTGGTGTCGATAGTTCTTGAATTTGATTATGAATCATAATTTGGCTAGATTGTGGTGGTTCGGGCGATATTCTGAAGGGAAAAGCTCCGGTTATTGATTTATCACGATTTTGGCTAAGGCAAGTGAATTTCTAAATCTCCGTAAATCTTGTAGAATCTCAAATTCCTTTCTTGTATGTGTTGGGGAGTAATGGGAATGAGGTTTCGGGTTGAATTCTTGCATGAACTAATCGTAAATGATCGTCGGGGTTAATAAAAGGCAATGTGTGCTAATGTTGTGAACTAAAGTGTGTTGTGCCTTGATCTCGATTTTGAGATGTAGTTGTGAAATGCCTTAAGGGCTTGTTATGATTGTGAATTTCCTGAATTGGTTATTTGCTCATCATTTGTGTGAATATGCCGATTGCATTTTGTTCTTGAACACTGTGATGAGATGATTGGCAGTGATGCCGAGATTTATGCTGGCGAGAGTGTGATGCCGAGGTTTCTACCGGCGATATTATGATGCCGAGGTTTCTGTCAGTGATATTGTGATGCCGAGGTTTGTGCCGGCGAGAGTGTGATTTCGAGGCTTCTACCGGCAATATTGTGATGCCAAGATTTCTGCCGGCGAGAGTGTGATGCCGAGGTTTATGGCGGCCATTGTGATGCATGCATAACCATTGCATGTGCATCTGCATTCATGTATATTATTGCGTGTTGAACATGATTCTTGTGATTGACTTTGTGATTACTTGCGAGTTGTGACTTATGTTTCTGAACTGTGATTATGGAGACTGTTGGACTGTGTATTGGAATCTATTAGGTTGGACTGATTTTTTGTGCAGGTTGTAGTTATGGAGGTTCGGTTGGGTTGAAAAGATTCACGCATTTTATTAGATTTTCCTTGTTTTATTAGTTGACTTGCTGAGTACCGATTTTGGTACTTCTATTTTTGAAGCGCTTGTTAAGCCACGTAAATCTACTTCCTTTGAAACCTAAGTCAATTAATTCGCAATGGTTAATCACATCCCAGAAGTCGTTGGTGCGTGATTTATTCATCGGTCTTCCGCCCGCTTTGTCATTTGTACTCAAAAGTTCGTTAAAATCCCCGCCTAAAAGCCAATCCGTATTATAGTTATTTTTTATTTGTTTTAAATTTTCCCATAATATCTTACGTGAGTTTCTATATGTTCTTGCATAAACAACACTAAAGAGCCAGCATTTATCAGTAGTACATACCTTGACCATTGCATGAATTTCTTGGTCTGTAGTTGCAATATCTTCCAATTCCAAGAGGGCGTCGTCCCAGAGAACCACTAGCCCTCCGGAGTTCCCAATCACGGGAACTTGGATCATCCTAGTAAAAGGAAAGCTATCGAGAAGGCTTTGGTGGTCTTGCATTTTAGTTTCCAACAGAGCAACTAGTGGGGGCTTGTGCCAGTCTAGGATAGCTTTGAAGTCAGACCCATTACCACCTCTACAGTTCCATATTATGGCATTCATTGATCTGATTGTTATGGGTGGGACTGACGTCGGAGACCGACTCTGAGTCTTATGTCTAGAGAGCTTTTTAGTAGAGTTGGTGAACAAATAAGAATGCATCTTTTTGCGTATTGTTCTTTGAATACCATTACTTTTACCTCCCTTAGTACTAGTATTTCTATACGAGTTCTAGAGTGTTTTCTATTTCTAGTAGGTCTGGATCTTCCTCCAGTTGGGGTACAACTTGAGGGGGGGAGTGAGCTAGAGTCATTGATTGTACCTGAGAGCTAGAGCTACTGTTGTGTTCAGATTCTCCTCCATCTTGTGGAGAGAAGTGGAGCAGTCCATTGACTGAAAACTACCTCTGGGACCTGTGGAGGGAAGAGAAAGTTTTCGTGGTTCATCATCTGTCCCAGTGGGTTGAACAGAGGATTTTCCCAAGTGGGGTAGTGGTAGAATGGGAGCTAGCTCAGAGGTGGTTGAATAACATTCGATAACCATATTTGGTTGTTGTAGTCATGCTGAATATAGAGATGAACAGCTCAACTCAAGGATCTCAATAACAATATAGAAAAACTCAATACTAAAACTCAAGAACTCAACAATACTACTCATCTCAAGAATACTCAATTAATAAGGTTTATGCTGAAATATAGACATGAACAACTCAACTCAAGGATCTCAATAACAATATAGGAAACTCAATACTCAGAACTCAAGAAGTCAGAACTTAACGATACTATTTATCTCAAGAATACTAAGTTATTAGGATTCATGCTAAAGTATAGACATGAACAATCAACTCAATAATTGCAATAAACAATGTACGATAATTTAGTGATTAGAAATAGGAATTTAATAATCAACAACTCAAGAATTTAGAACTCAATATCAACTTATCTCAAGAATACTGAAATCTAAGGATACAACACTAGATTACTATTTTACTGATTTTGAAAGTAGATGTAGGGCGTGAGGATGAATAAGTCCAACACTATGATAGTCTTACATACCTGATTATGAAGCTATTAGACTAAAAACTTTGATGGAGACATGATTTTCTTGAGCCCGAGGAAGAACATTAGCTTTCTTGAAGGAAACGTTTGATCTTTGAATCTTGGTGCTTGATCTTGAAAACGAAATCTTTTATGAAGTTTCTATAGTGGAAGAACTTGGGAAAATCTTGGGTGGAATGATTTTCTTAGTATCTTGAATTTTTGGCAAGAAAGTTTTAGGGTTCTTGATGGAGAAGAGGAACTCTAGGTGAGTTTTAAGAGAAATCCTAGATACTTGAAGTTTAGATTAATGATTTTGAGAGGAAAACTTGTTACTTGAATTATATACATCGTTAAAACACTCAAAAATGACTTAGAATAGGGTTAAAAAGTTTAAGAAAGGACTAAAATAACCCTTGGTTGGTGCAGGAAGTTTCTGAAAAAAATCAGTCTACGGTTTGTCAAACAATCTACCATTCATAGGTCAAATCGTACTTCTATGACTACCTAACAGGGTTTCACTAAAACAGGCATAACTTTTTACTCCGAGCTTGAAAAAAGGCAAACTTGGTGGTTTTGGAAAGAGGACTCAAAGACGTTATATTTTATAGGTAACGGGATACCTAATTCGTTATGAGCTGAGAGATATAGTTGTTTGAATTTGACCTGAGTAAAATCTTTTCTCAAAACTTTACCTTAAAAATTTTCTTCAGACTAGTGTCACGGTGGGCATCTACGGCCCGTACACCTTTTCATGGATCATAAATGGACTCGTAGAGTCAAAGCTTAGAATTCAGTAAAGTGTATTGAGTTCTACGGACCAGGTGTACGGGCCGTATAACTTTGTACGTCTCATAGCCTTGATTCGTACGTCAAATCCTGAAACCCATTCCTCAATAGTATGACCCGTAGAAGGGTCTACGGACCGTAGAAAGGATTCGTAGACCCCAACTTTAGAGACCCAGAAGTTCAACATGTTTTCTATGAGAGGGTCTATGGTCTGTAGACTTTTGTACGGACCGTAGATAACTTCTATCAGTTCTTAAGAGGATTCATTTTAGTCTTTTTCCATCCTTTCGAAACCTATACCCCGACATTTTTACACCTAATTAAGGTCACAAGAAACCCCTAGCACAAAGTTGAGTTGAAAGCATATGTCATGCAATCAGTACTAGTGAAGTAGTTGACAAGCACATATAACAGAAAACGGAAAAATAAACAACTATCACCTACAAAAAGGACTCATTCCCAAATATTTCATGATCAAAATACAATCATCACCATTACCTTCCCCAAGAAAACACCCAACAACATCATACAACCAATAATGACTAATCAAGTCCATCATTGGCCTAAACCACAACTAATCACATATTCAACCATTCAGACTCTATGTCCGAAGGCCTATGCATAAAATCTCCTAACAAATCTACAAGATATTATATAGCAAAGACAGGTTTAACTACTCAATTAAGAAAACCTAGCCTACCTAGATGCCTAGTAGCTGTTGCAGAAGTCTGATCACGAACCTTTGACCCCTTAATGAAGCTTTAGCTTTTACTTGGTCTAAAATAGTAATACAACAAAATAATCAATGCATAATGACCTAAATATCCCCGGATTATGACTTAATCACAAACCCAGGCCAACGTCATGATTTTTCCATCCAATCTAAGGCTTTTCCACCATTAAATCAAACCAAACCCTCCCCTAAATTTATCCTTCAAGGATTCTAAGGCCTAAAAATCAAAATACCAAGGTAGGGAAGTAATTTTACTTACCCTTTGATACAATTCTAAGGACAAGACTAATAAGAATAAATTAAAAGAAGAGAAAATAAGATAAAAGGGTAGACACAAGAAAGAAATCAAATACAACCAATTCAACAAAGAAATGACCTTCTTTGAATATCCATTCAAACACCTAACCTATTAGAAAGACCTCAAGGGAATTAGAATTCCCAAGCAACCCTTCTTTCTAATCTTCAACACAACCAAAAGCTTAAATCAAGCACTCAAATCTCTCAAGGAGTAATAGTCTTTATGTTTGATGATAATCTACCTTCCAAAATAATAAAAACTACTACTTATACTAGATAGAAAAAGAAAGATACTAGTCATTACAATTTTCCCCTTAATGAAGTAAGGGCCTTGTTTGGTTGTCTTCCTTTGGGATGAATTCATGAAAATTCATAAATTAGCATGACCAACTTTTTCTTTCTCCTTTCTTTCATCATCCCAAGCTATCATAAATACATGGAATCCTCAGGATGTATCCATAATGCACTCAAGTTCATCATTCTTCATGAATAACCCTTGAAACACTTGAAGCTTACGTGTTTGGCTTCTTGTGAAAGGCATCGAGGCACCTTAGGTTGCATCACCTTTACCGATGATCCCAATGAAAAATAAATGAAAATGGCCCTAGGTCACCTTTACACTTTCCCAAAACAACAGATGAAACCTGCCCTTGGGTTGCACCTTGGCCTCGACCCTTTTGTTACCATCTAAACTCAAAACAACATCTTGAGACAAAGAGGTTAGATCAAGAGGGGTTAGGGGGTTAAATCCATAAACAACCTCAAATGGAGTCATGCCAATAGGACTATGGATGACACAATTATATGCATATTCAACCAAAGGTAATTGATCTTTCCAAGATGTAATTTTTCCTTTAACCATAGCCCAAAGCATAGAACTAAGGGTTCGATTCACAACCTCGGTTTGACCATCGGTTTATAGGTGACAAGATGTAGAAAACAATAACTTTGTTCTAGGTCAACCCCATAATTCCTTCCAAAAGTGGCTAAGGAACTTAGGATCCCTATCACTCACTATGGTCTTAGGAATACCGTGTAACTTGAACACATCCTCAACAAACAAAGATGCAACATAGGGAGCGTCATCACATTTATGTGAAACGACCCCAAAAATGCCCGAAAATGTGCTTCGGAAACATCTCAAAATCCGTGCATGATTTCGGAAATTCGACTTCATATTCTTATTTGTGGGGTCAAATTGAGTGGGAAATGGGTCTAACCCGAATTTTAGAGCAACCGTATCAAAATTCGAAAATCGCAAAAATTGCGATTTGGAGGGTCAACTTTAAAGGGGCATATCTCTTAGCACACAAGGAACTGGAAGGGCTGCAACCTATCAAATTAAAGCTCTTTGAGTTAGCTTTCCAACGCACTTGGTTTCACCTTATTCCGAGTTAGGATGAGGGAGTTATGACCATTTTCGTAAAACCTGTCTGTGCAGATTTGCAATTTCCAGTGAGCTATTTTTCTAGGCGGGTTGGAGACGTTTTTTTATAAAAAGGGGATATGTCCCATACTTAGTCATTTTTCTTAACTCCAAAAACACTCTCTAAGCCCTCTCCAAAAATTCCACCAAGATCTTCAACCAAATTCAAACATCTCAAGCTCTAATTCCGGATTCAAGACTCAATCTCAAGCTTCGATTCTCCATTCCAATCTTCATCAAGGATTCTCCAAAGTTGAGGTATGTGGGTTTGATTGTGGAAACCTTCCTTTCCACAAGTCCAACCATTTATCCTCTATTTCTACTTCAAGTTTATGGGTCCTTATGATTATTTATGAACTCTTGAATTATGGAATTACTACTACACACCCTATTATGGTCCATTTTGCATATTATCATGAAATGGAATTATTATGTGATGTTTATGGTTTACATGCTTCCATGATCAAATTATGAAGGTTGATATATATATGTATGTTGTTGGTGGGCTGATTTATATGGATTTTGGAATTGGTTGGACTTAGTATTCTTGAAATACATGATTTCATTTACATGAACAATTGCCCACCTTGTGTTTGATAAAATGCCCATTTATAGAATTCTTAGGAAAGGGAAGGTCCAAGGTACGTCCTATGAGTCGGATGGTTATGTAATTACTGAAATGATGATGAAATGGACACATGTATATGGTTTTCTCTAAATAAGTGTTGTGAGTCGACCAAGCCTAGTACGGGGGGTAGTAGGCCCGTATAACCGTATCGAGGGGTTGGTACCTTGGTTGCCTAGTACGGGGGGTAGTAGGCCCGTATAACCATATCGAGGGGTTTGTACCTTGGTCCCTAGCTCGGGGGGGTGGTAGGCCCGTGTAACCATATTGAGGGTTTGTACCTCTTTCGCCTCTCCAAGGGGGTGGTAGGCCTTGGAAATACTATATTGATGGTCACTCGCCACACATGTACTACGTCCCACTAAATATGATTTTTATGTAAGCATCATTATGCATATCATTTCATTAATATGCTATTTATCAGGTATGATTACGCATTTTTCCTATGATGTCCATCTAATGTAGCATTGCATTGCATCCCATATACTTAGTACATTCAAATGTACTAACGCATACTCTATGCCTACATGATGTCGCCATGTAGGGACCGGAGCACCGCTTGACCATCCTCCTCCGCGTGGCTAGTACGATTTTCTATAGTGGTTATTGGTGAGTCCTCCATTTCGGGGACGTTGCTCATGATCTTTTGCTATGTATAAAACTTTTCCTTTCTAGTTATGTTTTGACTATGAGGGTGAGCCCGGTAGTTTGTCTTGGCCCCCGCTAAGTACTCATGTTTAGAGGTGGTGTTGGACAAGTTGTGTTTTATGCTTGAGCTTGACTCATCTATGGTATTTATGTATCATTTCTTTTTTTCTTCTTGCTCCCTTAGTCCCGATTTCCCCTTGATTATGCTTATCGCTTATGGTCATTTAATTGCTTCCGCGACCAAGGATGTGTAATGATACGCTATGAGGCTTGTTTGGGGTTCCTTCGGGTTCCCCATTCGCCGGTCACATCTAGGCCCTAGGCTTGGGTCGTGACATTATGACATGCAATAAAATGAGCTATTTTGGAGAATCAATCATCTACCACAAAAATACTATCATTTCCCCTTCTAGTCCGTGGCAAACCCAACATAAAATCCATGAAATGTCAAGCCAAGGTCTTTGAAGAGTGGGTAGAGAGTTATACAATCCATGGGGAAGTAGTCTAGATTTAGCACTACGACATTCAATATATTGGCCACAAACCTTAGAAACATCAGTACATATTTTAGGCCAATAAAATTGTTCTACAAGAATCCCCAAGGTTTTATCAATACCAAAATTCCCTATCAAACCCCCATTATGTGCCTCCCTCACAAAAAGTTTCCTCCAAGAGCTCATGGTCACTCATAGTTGCTTGTTCTTGAACCAGTAACCATCAAATCTAGCAATAAGGGTAGGAGGTTTATCCTTAAGCCTAATGTCCCTTTCCCATGCTTCAGAATCTTAATAGATTTGAGCAAAAATAGGGTCCTCAGGATACAATGATTTCTATCTTGAAAAACCCAACAATTTGGAAGATAAAGTAGTAACTAACAGATGTTTTCTAGTCGACATCCGTCACTTACCCTTTTTGTATTGGATTACATAAGGGAAAGTTTCAAGGTATTCAACCCATTTGGCATGCCGCTTGTTCAACTTGCCTTGGGACCTAAGATGTTTCAAGGACTCATGATTTGTCCTAATGACAAACTCCTTAGGCTACAAGTAGTGTTGCCAATTAAACAAAGCCCTAATCAAAGCATAAAGCTCAAGGTCATAGGTGGAGTAATTCAACGTCGCACTAAGCCCTAATCAAAACGTCGCACTAAGCCCTAATCAAAGCATAAAGCTCAAGGTCATAGGTGGAGTAATTCAACGTCGCACCTCTAAGCTTCTCACTAAAGTAGGCAATGGATTTTGAATCTTGCATCAAAACAACCCCAATACCCACTTTATTATCATCACATTCAATTTCAAAGATCTAGTCAAAATAGGGAAATTGCAATAATGGTGCACAACTAAACACTTGTTTCAAGGTGTCAAAAGCCCTTGCTTGTTCCTCAACCCAATAGAAAGGCATATCCTTTTGAATTACCTTCGTCAATGGGGCCGTTATGGCGCTAAATCCTTTAACAAAGAGCTTATAAAAACTAGCCAATCCATGGATACTATGCATATCACCAATAGACATAGGAGTTGGCCAATTCTTAATAGCGGTGATTTTTGATTCATCAACCTCAACACCCCTTGAACTCACAACAAAACCCAAGAAAACAACTTCATCAATGCCAAAATAGCATTTAGACACATTAGCATAAAATTTTTCTTGCCTAAGCAATTCAAATACACACTTAAAATAAGCAACATGTTCATCCATGGTCTTGCTATACACCAATACATCATCAAAGTATAAAACCACAAATTTACTTATAAAAGATTTCATGACATGATTCATTAAACGCATGAAAGCACTAGGAGCATTAGTGAGACCAAAAAGCATCACCAACCATTCATACAGACCAAATTTGGTCTTGAATGTCATTTTCCACTCATCTCCAGATTTCATCCGAATTTAATGGTAACCTCTCCTAAGATCTCTTTAGAGAATATGCAAGAACCACTAAATTCATCAATTATATCATCAAGTCGGGGAATGAGATTGCGATACTTTACCATTATTTTGTTGATAGCTCGACAATCTACACACACGTGCCATGTGCCATCCATCTTTGGAACCAAGATAACCGGTACCACACATGGACTCATACTTTCCCTCACCCTCCCCTTTTCAAGAAGTTCATCCACTTGCCTTTGAAGTTCTTTGGTGTCCTCCAAATTGGATCTATAAGCCGGTTTGTTTGGCAATTGAGACCCTGGGATAAAATCAATTTGGTGCTCAATTCCCCTTATAGGAGGTAATCCCTTTGGAAGTTCCAAGGGAACGACATCTTCATTGTCCTGCAAAAGAGAAGAAATAGAACTAGGCAAAAAGAGGTTAGTTCATTAGTAAGCAAAGAATAGTCCCTATGCATGATAAGGACGATCGAATGTCTCTCCTACAACTCTTTCCTAACTTCTTTTAAGCTTGCCAAGAGAGCCATATTCTCTTTTCCCTTAGAATTATTTCCCTTTGCACTCTCCTCCATGGTGCCATTGACACTAGTATCCACACCCCTTGCTTTTCACTTTCATCTCTCTCAACTTGTGGTACATATCATTAACTTGCACTAGTGTCATAGGGTATAGGATATGGTTGTGCCTTTCATGCTCAAATGAGTACCAATTGTTGTGACTATCATGGTTTATAGCTTGATCATATTGTCCAGGTCGTCCAAGTAAGAGGTGACAAGCTTGCATCAGCACTACATCACATAAGGCTTCATCTTGGTATTTGCCAACATTAAACTTGATCACAACTTCTCTATTGACCCTCAACTCCCCAAATTCACTCAACCATTGAAGTTTGTACGGGGAAGAGTGTTTGGTGGTGGGAAGGTGAAGAAATTTGACTAAAGAAGTACTTGCAACATTGGCATAACTCCCTCCATCAATGTCAAAGAACATACATTTTCCTTGATGAAACACTTAGAATGGAAGAGATTTTCCCGTTGGCTTAGATGACCCATAGCCTTGCTTATCATTTTCCTCCTCACTACATAGTTTGAGATGGCGAGTTCCCCTTCATGAGGTATATCCTTTGATTACCACGACCCTTTGAACTAACCCATAAGGAACGACAACATCACCATATTCCTCACTCCTTATCCACAACATCAACCTCACCCTCTTCATGAAAACCCTCATTGCAACCTCATCAAGAAGATATAAATCATCAACACTAGAAGTAGATTCAATCATTACAATGATGCCCTTCGATTGGGGCACTCACTCATTCTATGGTCAAATCCTTAACATTTATAGCATAGAAGAAGTTTAGAAGAATTATGTCCTTCAATTGGAGCAAGTTTGGAAGTGGTTCTTATCTTGATTTCCTTTGACAAATGACTTCTTGGCCTCTTGCAAATAGCCCTTATTTTTTTTACCAATTTAAAGAGAAAGATCCCCATTCGTTGTTGTAGTTCCAAGATCCCTACCTTCACGACTTGTCGAGTTTCTCTTCCTTCAGCCCCAATTCTATCTAAATAGTTTCTTCAAGAGTCTCATCAATATCATGATAGTTGTGGAGCCTCATTCAGGAAGAAACCTCTTTACTCAATCTCGCTTGAAACCGGGTCATTGCATTCAAAGGATTCTTTTCAAAGTCTATCCTTATCTTCACAAGTTGGAACTCATCATAGTATTGTTCCACACTCCTTGTGCCTTGTTGTAAAGTGTGACCTTTTTGAGTTGTTCATATAGATACTGATCGGTGACATATTTTCACTTCAAGATTGCCTTTAGTTCAACCTAAGAGGGAGTAGGAGCCAACTCATGCATTCTCCGGGCCTTTACTTGAGTTTCCCACCATGTAGATGCAAACCCTTCAAATTGATCAATGGAATAAGATGTCTTTCGCACTTCGGACATTTTATTAGTCAATAAAATTCTATCACATTGTGTCACCCAATCGAGGAATACATTAGGGTTGAATTCACCTTTGAAGGACGGGAGAGATACTTTAATGGAATTAAGACTCATGTCGCGACCTCTATTGTTGCCATGAGGTCCATTTGCCCCGTATGGATCCTCTCCATAGTTGTCCTCATGATACCCTCAGCTTTAGTGGCTATCACGCCCTTGATAACCTGCTTGTCGATCCACTTGAGGGATAGGACCATGCCTCCCCCCTCTTGCACGATGATGACCGTGGAAGGGTATGCGTTGTCTCCTCATTCAAAATTATACGCATCGGCTACTTTTCCTAACTCCTCTTGGAACTCCAAAAGTTTCCCATAGTTTTTTTTAGGGGTTCTAAAAAAAGCCTCCACATTTTTTGGTCTCAAAATTTTTTATTTTTTTCAATTTTTTTTCTTTAACTAATTTCCACTTGTGGACCCAACAAATACTTTTTGGCAAAAAAATAAATTGGGAACTTAGATCAAATATACCTTTGTTACCTTCATCTTCTTCAAGAATACATGAATGTCTTCAAGAACACCAAGAACAAACCCCAATTTAAATATTCACCAAATCATCCCAAATTTGAGAAGTAGTTACCCCTCAACCTAGAGAACAAACTTCAAACCTGTTCAAGCTCAATTGCAACATAAATCAACAAGATACATTTGAATTTCTTTTCAAAGCTTCAATATTCTTTAATGGTACAATCTTCTCTAAAACTTGAAATGACATAAAACTTGAAATTTAGACTCAAAAGACAATAGAAAACAAAAATCTAGTGTCAAAAACAAGAAAAAATTTCAATTTTTTTTGGTTGAAAATACCAAATTCCTAAGACTAGATTTGTAGAAACAAATCTAATCTAAGCTATGATACCAATTGATACAATTTTAAGGACAAGACTAAGAATAACAAAAATAAATTAAAAGAAGAGAAAATAAGATAGAAGGGTAGACACAAGAAAGAGCAGAGACTTATTTCCGAGGCATTTCAGACTTTACTTGCTGTTGTTGATATGATCTTTTCTCTTGTTTCAGAAGTAGAGTTTACTGCTATCATAGATAAGAGTGACAGAATTGATAGATCGAAATCCAATTCAGGTTTGAGAGGAAAGAGGAACTGCAGCTCGGTAGAAAGACATAATGGCATGAAACTCGATTACATAAGTTGATTGTTCGTCCACTTCAAATGCTCAAAACAGACCATTTTTCGTGTGAAATGACATCAAAGACAACCAATTCAATATAGAAATGACCTTCTTTGAATATCCATTCAAATACCTAAACTATTAGAAAAACCTCAAGGGAATTAGAATTCCTAAGTAACCCTTCTTTCTAATCTTTAACACAACCAAAAGCTTAAAGCAAGCACTCAAATCTCTCAAGAAGTAAGAGTCTTTATGTTATATGATAATCTACCTTCCAAAATAATAAAAACTACCACTTATACTAGATAGAAAAAGGAAGATACTAGCTATTACAATTTTACCCTTAATGAAGTAAGAGCCTTGTTTGGTTGTCTTCCTTTGAGATGAATTCATGAAAAACTCATAAAGTAGCACGGTCAATGTCACGCCCCGAGGCTACCCCTAGGCGCAACACGGGACCTAGGATCACGAGTGACCCCAAACTAACCCATGGCCTGACATATCAAGTTCAATTAAAACCATACTGTGTGGAAGCTAAAACCAGTTTAATGTCTAAAGTGGGAAAAACCCCAACGTGTCTGAATGTATATAAAAGATACGAAGAGTTTAATGATGATTGAAAATAACATCAATGACTCAAGCTGAATCTAATCTATGTCTGAAAGCCTCTAACTGACTTGAGTTGCTGGGACATGCCCCCAGCTAACTCTAAGAAGACTGAAACTGAATGTAAAGACTGAAAAGTAAAGCATGTCTACCATCCTTGAACTATGAGGACTCACCATTGAAGCTGCTGAGTACGGACTAGAAGTCGAGCTAAGTGCAGTCTGGATGCTGAGCGCCTGAACCTACATCATGAAACGATGTAGCGCAAAAGTATGCGTCAGTACTTTGAATGTACTGAGTATGCAAGATATAGATACTAAGTTGAACAATATAAACTGAATATGGAAATAGACTGTACTGAAGTATAACTGAAAACTGAGCTAGATACAATGACCAAGTACTAATCATGAAGATAATAAGCTGAACTGTATACTGAATTAAATACTGATAACATGGTCAATGTAATAAGAGTATGACTGTGGGAGCTACTATTAACAGACATAAACCATGTGAGCTAAACGTGGAGTCCGATGTATACGTCCCATCGAGAGGACCCAATATACCTTGCCAAGGGTATAAATGCATGACTGTGGCGTGATCACCAAACCTGATGCCCGACAGAGGGGACTTCTGAACCTACGTTGGCACGTAGTTCTAGGACTTTGAGGGTACGCTGAACCCTAGTCCAACTCGGTGCTAAGTCTACTCCCAACTTAATATACAAAACTAACAATGCAACTGATATACTGAGTGGCTCAAAATACTGACATGCTATCTGAGAATGCAACATATATATGCTGAAAATATGGCATTCAAATACTGGAGCATGATTTTTTTGACTGATCTGTCTAGCAAGTATAATTCATGAAATGATGATAATGAATATAAGCTAGGGTTATGAGTTCTATACATGGGACTACATTAATTCTCCAAGAAAATAGGTAATCAGTGCAATTGAACTATAGCAGCTAACTTTCAATGGATTCCCAAGATTTGGGAACCTTAGGTCTAAGCAATTTATGGAGAACTTGAAGAAACTGAATGAATTCTAGGGACCTAATAGGTGAAAGAAACCCACTAGTGAAATCCCACATACCTGGTGACGAAAACTACGGAGAAATCTCTTTTGATTTGGGGGCTGAACTTGAAGAACACCTCTGCTTGTTCTTGGGAGAAACTGTCGCTTCTTTCTCTTCTTTTCTTTCTAAGTTGGATGATTTTTGAGAATGAGGGTTCTAGGTAGTTTCTAACTAGGTTATTAGGCTTAGACTGAGTAAAATAATGTAGTTTAGGCATCAAACGACGTAGTTTAATTGCCCAACGCATAGGCAAAAAAACCAATATGACCCTGACTTAAAAGCTGTCGAAGTGACTTCAAGACAGGCTTCACGGGCCGTCTAGAGTACCACGGCCCGTCAAGTGGGTCGTGAAGAATTTCTGACTGACAGTGCTTCACTAAAATGGGCATAACGTTTTACTCTAAACTTCAAATGGAGCAAACTTGGAGGCATTGGAATGAGAACTCAAAGACCTTTAATTTGATAGGTCATAGGCCACCTAATTAATTTTTTGCTAAAAGATATAATCGTTTGAAATTGACCCTAAACTGCAAGTTTGACAAATCCCCTTCACGAACGACTTCACGGACCGTGTGGGGCTTCACGGACTGTTTAGATGTCCGTGGTCCTTGTCCAGTGACTAGGAGAGGAGCCCTTCCTGAGTGGGCAACCTCACGACCCCGTTCACGGCCCGTGAACCTCACCACGAGCTGTCTAGGCATCTATGGGAGGGACACCATCTGGGCCAACTCTGGCAACATGTTTCGAGCCCTTTAACGAGCAGTGGTCCCCTTCACGGACCGTCTAGTGTGTTGTGAAGGGTCCATGGTCCATTTTTGGCTTCGTGGAACTTTCCCAATTTCCCTTTTTAGCCCATTTCAAATCCGAGGTGTTACAATGTCTCCCCTTTGGGATCATTCGTCCTCGAATGAAGTCTAAACAAGCTGAGTTTGGAGGAAAGAGCTGTAATCCCTACCAACTAGTACTAGAAACTGATATCTAACTGAAATGAGTTTCATGAACATGTAAATATACTGAAATGCACAGATAACTGGGGAATAAGATACTGAGACTGAATTTACACAAGATTAAACTGAGATTCTGGAGATGAGCTATTACCTCAAGCTAAAACTGAATCAGAGGGAAAAAGATGGGGATACTTGGTCTTTATAGCTACTTCTGCTTCCCAATTAGCTCTCTCTACGGACTGATTCCTCCATAAAACCTTTACTGAAGCAACCTCCTTATTTCTCAACCTACGAACTTGACGGTCAAGAATCTCTACTGGAATCTCCTCATAGGTGAGGCTATCCTTCACAGCCACACTTTCTAAAGGTACTATCAATGCCGGAACACCCACACATTTCTTCAATAATGAAATGTGAAAGACTGGATGAACTGCTGCTAGTTCTGTTGGCACCTCTAACTCATAAGCCACATTACCAACCCTTTTCAGGATTCTGTAAGGACCTACATATCTAGGAATGAGCTTCCCTTTCTTGCCAAATCTCATCACCCCCTTCATAGGTGACACCTTTAGGAAAACCCAATCATCGATTTCAAACTCTAAGTCTCTTCTCCTTACATCCGCATAGAACTTCTGACAACTCTGAGATGTATTTAGTCTATCTCTGATGAGCTAAACTTTCTCCATAGTCTCATGAACCGAATTTGGCCCAACCAAAGCTGCTTCACCTACTTTGAACCAACCAACCAGAGATCTACATTATGCCCATACAGTGCCTCATAAGGGGCCATCTGAATACTGGAATGGAAACTGTTATTATAGGTGAACTCTATGAGAGGTAAGTGATCATCCCAACTAACCTTGAAATCGATCACGCAAGCTCTCAACATGTCCTCTAAGGTCTGAATGGTACGCTCTGCCTAACCATCCGTCTGCGGATGAAATGCTGTACTGAGGTTTACCTGAGTACCAAGACCCTTCTGAAATGATCTCCAGAAATGAGAGGTTAACTGAGGACCTCTTTATGAAATGATAGACAAAGGAACCCTATGCAACTTGACTATTTCGTTGATGTAGAGTCTAGCGTAGTTCTCCGCTGAATCTGTAGTCTTGACTGCCAAGAAGTGAGCTGACTTAGTGACTCTGTCCACTATCACCCAAATGGAGTCATGTTGTCTGCGAGTACAAGGTAAACCCATAATGAAGTCCATATTTACCACTTCCCACTTCCAAGTAGGAATGATAATCTCTTGAGTCACACCTCATGGTTTCTGGTGTTCTACTTTAACTCGCTAACAGTTGGGACATTAAGTCACAAAATCTGCGATGTCTCTCTTCATGCCGTTCCACCAATAGACTTCCCGTGGATCACGGTACATCTTAGTAGCACCCAGATGAATAGAATTTCAGGAATTATGAGCTTTTGTAAGGATATGTTGCCTCAACTCACCCACATTAGGGACGCATAAGTGAACCTGGTAACGAAGCACACCATCTCCCCCTTGGGAGAAAACCTCGACTCTTTGTTGATGAACTGCGCCTTTCAACTGAAGTAATATAGGATCACAAATTTGTTTCTCCTTAACCTCCGCTACCAATGAAGATTCTGACCCATTCTGAACTATCACACCACCATCTGACGTGTCCATAAGGCAAACTCCTTAGCGAGCAAGTCGGTGAATATCTTTGGCTAATTCTTTCTTCTCTCTCTCAACATGTGCTACACTACCCATGGATAGTCTGCTGAGGGCGTCAGCCACTACATTTGCCTTATTCGGATGGTAGAGCACATTAATGTCATAGTTTTTGAGGAATTCGAGCCATTTTCTCAAACGAAGATTTAACTTTTTCTGGGTGAACACATACTGGAGGCTCTTATGATCTGTGAACACATCAACATGAACACCATACAAATAGTGTGTCCAAATTTTTATGGTGAACACTACGGCTGCAAGCTCGAGGTCATGAGTCGGGTAGTTCTTCGCATGGACCTTAAGCTGTCTAGAAGCATAAGTTTTGACCTTACCCTGCTGCATCAACACACAACCCAGACCGACTCTGGATGCGTCACAATAAATCACATAATCGTCTGAACCCTCTGGTAGAGTCAAGACAGGAGCTGTAGTCAACCTGGTCTTCAGTTCTAAGAAGCTTTTCTCACACTCATCTGACCACTGAAACTTGACCTTCTTCTGAGTCAACCTAATCAATGGGGAAGCTATGGATGCAAAATCCTTCTACAAAACTTCTGTAGTAACCAGCCAAACCCAAAAAACTTCTGATATTAGTCAGAGAGGTGGGTCTGGGTCAGTGCTTTACTACCTCAATTTTCTGAGAATCCACTCGGATCCCTTCGCTTTATACCACATGACCAAGGAAAGCGACTGACTGTAACCAGAATTCACATTTACTGAACTTGGCGAATAGCTGGCGATCTTTGAGGGTCTGCAGAACCACTCTTAGATGAGTTGCATGCTCTTCCTCATTCCGAGAATAAATGAGGATATCATCAATAAAGACGATTACGAACAAGTCCAAATACTTCTTGAACACCCTGTTCATTAAGTCCATGAAGGCTGCAGGAGCATTTGTTAGTCCAAAATACATAACTACAAATTCATAGTGACCATACCAAGTCCTGAAAGCTGTCTTTAGGATGTCACTATCTTGGACTTTGAGCTGATGATAGCCGGATCTAAGGTCTTATCTTAGAAAAGCAACTAGCACCCTGAAGCTGGTCGAACAAGTCATCAATCCGTGGGATGAGATATTTATTCTTGATTGTGACTTTGTTCAACTGACGATAGTCAATGCACATCCTGAGGGAACCATCTTTCTTAGGCCCAAACAACACTGGAGCACCACATGGAGAGATACTAGGTCTGATAAAGCCCTTATCTAGAAGGTGTTTGAACTGTTCTTTTAATTCCTTAAGCTCAGCTGGAGCCATTCTTTAAGGAGGAATTGAGATAGGCTGGGTATCTGGAAGGAGATCTATTCCGAAGTCGATTTCCCTTTCGGGAGGAACTCCGAGAAGATCTTCTGGAAAAACTTCTGGAAAATCATTCACCACTAGAACTGACTCAGGGTTGGGGTTTTGAAGTTTGAGTCCTTAACCCGAACAAGATGATAGATATACCCTTTGGAAATCATTTTCCTGGCCTTCAGGTAAGAGATAAATCGACCTGCAGGCACTGAGTTACTACCCTTCCACTCTAAGACTGGCTCGTTTGGAAACTGAAATTGAACGATCCTATATCTACAATCGTTTAAGGGATAACAGGAATGTAACCAATCCATGCCTAGAATGATATCAAAATCTATCATTTCTAACTCTACAAGGTCTGTTGAGGTCACTTTCTGGGAAACTGTAACAGGGCAATTTTTGTATACCCGTCTAGCTATAACTGGGTCACCAATTAGAGTAGAGACTGAAAAGGGTGGTTCTGAGAGAGTTTCTGGACTGACACCGAAGTTTACTGCTATATAAAGAGTAAAAAATGAAAGTGTAGTCTTTGGATCTAACAATGCATAAACATCTAAACTGAAGACTTGTAACGTACCAGTGATTACATCAAGAGAATCTTCCTATTCCTGGCGAGCCTGAAGAGCATACAACCTATTTTGGCGCTGACCACTACCTGTACCAGATGAGGCACCCTGCTAAGTAGAGTGACCTGCTGGTGCTGCTGAAGTCGTAGACTGAGCCTTGTTACCTCCTTGTCCTTGCCTGGCTGAAGGGCAATCCTTCAGCCTATGACCAAACTGACCACACCCAAAACACCCCTCTCTGCCAGCAAGGCACTCACCCGGATGGTTCTTACCACACTTTGGGCAAGACGAAAAAGTCCGGTTACCTGAAGCACTTCCGTGAGACTTAGTGCCTGATGCCCTTCCTTTCTGATCCTGTCGAAACCTGGGGGACGGAGTGCTAGCTGATGAAGGTGCTGAGGCTGTAGACCTCTGATGAAACTATGAGCGACTTCCACCACCCGACCTCTGCTGAGAATATTCATAGTTGCATGTTCTAGCCTTTTTGTTATCCTTAGCCATTTCCTTGAGCTTATCTCCCTCAACCTGCTGAGCGTGGGTTATTAGTCTTGAGATATCCATATCTCCCAATAGCATAGCATTCCTGCACTCGGTCTTTACTGGATCGGATGCTCCAAACATGAACTTGTTCATTTGTGCCCTCGAATCTGCCACCATATATGGAGCATACCTGGAGAGCTGAGTGAACTTTAGCCCGTATTCCTGGACTGACATCGACCCTTGCCTCAAGTTCATAAACTCCTGAGCCTTAGCCTCCCTCAACTCTCTCGGGAAGAACCTGTCCAGAAAAGCTCCAGTAAAACAGTCCCATGTCATCGGAGCTGCCCCCTATTTTCTTTCTACTGTGTGAACCATATATGAGCCACATCCTTGAGTTGATAGGATGCTAGTTCAACACTTTCAGTACCAGTCACTTGCATTACCTCAAGGATCTTCTTGATCTCATCAATGAAGTTCTATGGGTCCTCACCAACCTTCGACCCTAGAAACTCTAGAGGATTCATACGAACAAAGTCTCGAACCCTTGGTGTTTGCAGGAACTGGGGCCTGCTGATTGTTCTGCTTGGCTACGATCTGAGCCAACAACTGGATCGCAATACGGAACTCTACATTTGTAACCTCATGGTTCGGGACTAGAGGAACTGCGTTAGCATTTCATGCGTTAGCTCTGCGAGGAAGCATGATCTAAAATGCATAACGATGGATTAGAAGTGAGAAGTTGAATCACAAAACAATGCACGATAAAGATAGCAAAGGAAGTGAAGTTTTTCTTAGAACACTTCGTAGCCTCTCCCTTATAGATGTGGTGCGCTTCACACTCATCAAATAGACTCTACTTAGTGCGGCTTTCAGACACCCTAGGACTCTTGAACCTGACGCTTTGATACAAAGTTTGTCATGCCCCGAGGCTACCCCCTAGGCGCTACACAGGACCTAGGATCACGAGTGACCCCAAGCTAACCCATGGCCTGACATATCTATACAAATTCAATTAAAACCATACTGTACGAAAGGTAAAACCAGTTTAATGTCTTAAGTGGGAAAAACCCCAACGTGTCTGAATGTATATAAAAGATACGAAGAGTTTAATGATGACTGAAAATAACATCAACGACTGAAGCTGAATCTAATCTATGTTTGAAAGCCTCTAACTGACTTGAGTTGCTGGGACATGCCCCCAACTAATTCTAAGAAGACTGAAACTGAATGTAAAGACTGAAAAATAAAGCATGTCTACCATCCTCGAACTATGAGGACTCACCACTGAAGCTGCTGAGTACGGAGTAGAAGTCGAGCTAAGTGTAGTCTGGATGCTGAGCGCCTAAACCTACATCATGAAACGATGTAGCGCAAAAGTATGCGTCAGTACTTTGAATGTACTGAGCATGCAAGATATAGATATTAAGCTAAACAATATAAACTGAATATGGAAATAAACTGTACTGAAGTATAACTGAAAACTGAGCTAGATACAATGACCAAGTACTAATCATGAAGATAATATGTTGAACTGTATACTGAAGTAAATACTGATAACATGGTCAATGTAATAAGAGTATGACTTTGGGAGCTACTATTAACTGACATAAACCACGTGAGCTAAACGTGGAGTCCAATGTATACGCCCCATTGAGAGGACCCAATATACCTTGCCAAGGGTATAAAGGCATGACTGTGGCGTGATCACTAAAATTGATGCCCAACAGAGGGGATTTCTGAACCTACGTTGGCACGTAGTTCTGAGACTTTGAGGGTACGCTGAACCCTAGTACAACTCGGTGCTAAGTCTACTCCCAACTGAATATGCAAAACTAACAATGCAACTGATATACTGAGTGGCTCAAAATACTGACATGCTATCTGAGAATGCAACTTAAATATGCTTAAAATATGGCATTCAAATACTGGAGCATGATTTTTCTGATTGATCTGTCTAGCAAGTGTAATTCATGAAATGATGATAATCAATACAAGCTAGGGTTCTGAGTTCTATACATGGGACTATATTAATTCTCTAAAAAAACAGGTAATCATTGCAATGAAACTATAACAGCTAACTTTCAATGGATTCCCAAGATTTGGAAACCCTAGGTCTAAGCAATTTATGGAGAACTTGAAGAAACTGAATGAATTCTAAGGACCTAATGGGTGAAAGAAACCCACTAGTGAAATCCCATATACCTGGTGACGAATACTACGGAGAAATCCCTTTTGATTTGGGGGCTGAACTTGAAGAACATTGTTGCATGTTCTTGGGAGAAACTGTCTCTTGTTTCTCTTCTTTTCTTTCTAAGTTGGATGATTTTTGAGAATGAGGGTTCTACGTAGTTTCTGACTAGCTTATTAGGCTTAGACTGAGTAAAACGACGTAGTTTGGGCATCAAGCCGCGTAGTTTAAGTGCCCAACGCATAGGGAAAAAACCAATATGACCCTGACTTAAAAGCTGCCGAAGTGACTTCAAGACAGGCTTCACGGGCCATCTAGAGCACCACGGCCCGTCAAGTGGGTCATGAAGAATTTCTGCCTGACAGTGCTTCACTAAAACGGGCATAACCTTTTACTTTGAACTTCAAATAGAGCAAACTTGGAGGAGTTGGCAAGAGAACTCTGACCTGTAATTTGATAGGTCATAGGCCACCTAATTCATTTTGTGCTAAAATATATAATCATTTGAAATTGACCCTAAACTCTAAGTTTGACAAACCCCCCTTCACAGACCGTTTAGACGTCTGTGGTCCTTGACCAGTGACTAGGGGAGAAGCTCTTCCTGAGTAGGCAACCTCAGGACCCAGTTCACATCCGTGGGAGGGACACCATCTGGGCCAACTCTGGGAACATGTTCACGAGCCATTTAATGGGTCGTAGTCCCCTTCACGGACTATCTAGTGTGTCGTGAAGGGTCCATGGTCCATTTTTGGCTTCATGGACCTTTCCCAATTTCCCTTTTTAGCCCATTTCAAATCCGAGGTGTTACAGTCAACTTGTTCTTTCTCCTTTCTTTCATCATTCCAAGCTAACATAAATACATGGAATTCTCGATATGGCTCCATAATTCACTCAAGATCATCTCTCTTCATGAATAAGCCTTGTTACACTTGAAGCTCACGTACTTGGCTCCTTGTGAAAGGCCTCGAGGCACCTTGGGTTGCATCACCTTTATCGATGATCCTGATAAAAAACTATCATAGGTCACCTTTGCACTTTTCCAAAATGTTATTGGATAATTATGGACAGTTTTAGGAAGTTTTCTTCATTTACTACGACCCAATTGAGCCTCCAATCCCACTATAGTGGCCCAAGTGGCTCCAATCCCGCTATAACAGCCTCAATCTAGCTATAGTAGCCTGGATAGATCTTTTTTCCCTACGTTATAGTAGCGTGTCACCCTCTATAATGTCTTGCACGGGACATAACTTATAAATTCTCCCAAATTAGTCTATTTTGAAACACACTTCAAATTAAACATAATCTAAAACCCTATAAATATATTGAAAAACTCTTAAATTGATTTTAAAACAAGGATAATTACTAAAGACCAACAACTTTAATGAAACCTTTTACAAATGACCGAAAAACCTCCCCAAGGAACTAATCTAAATAGGTACAAGAGCTACTAAAAGAGTACAGTCTATCAAAGAAAGTAAGGCACAACTCCCACTATAAGGAAGAAAAATGAAAGTTGTCGGAGATCATCATCGTCTTCACCTATGAAACATCATTGACCCTGCAACCAGACTATGCCAAGTTGCATAACAAGAGTAATATTAGTACAAACAATACATATTGGTAGACACCATCGGCTGACTCGAACCTACCACATAATATAAAGTATAAATTAGAAATAACCATGCAATAAAGAAGTTACACTACCTTACTTCTCTATTCACATACGCTTACCCTTCCCGGGTAAATGTCATAAACTGATGAATCTTGATAACATTCCTCTCAATTACACCATCCTGATGCTAAATCATAGCCTAAATCTTCTACCACATTAGTATCCATGACTACCAAGACGCCACTAGCCCTATTTATCAACCTGCTATCCTTTCTTAATTTCTCATGCCACTTTCTAGCCCTTTTGGGAGCAATACATGAAACTGGCACTTTAAACCAATTCATCCATACCAACCAAACCCAAAACCATTTATAAGGTCAAGTTCATCATGACAAATAGAAACATAGTTTAGAAATAACTAAGAGTTGAGTACCCATAAAATCAACCCAATAGTTGTAACAATTATGTGGGAACTACCCATAGGAATTAAGTTGTCAATAAGCAAATAACATATCTCAACCATCACAATTATTGTGTAGCCCGAACTCCTTGTCTTTACCATGACCTACTGTAACATGACCCATTTCCCACATGATCACATACAGGCAGACTTGAAATCAAATCACCTTTCAAGTAACCCGAACCACTCAAGGATCCAACATGTAACAATTATACTATAGAAAAGGAAAACCAGGTTCACTCATGGAAGCATAAACACATACTTGGTATTCTCATGGAACCCAAACTCAAACGGTTAGTGTACCAGCGAGGTACCGAGTCATCCATAGTTAGTGTACTAGCGTGGTACCCGAGTCAACCATATGTGGATATCCTGGTACCAGGCGTAGTACCCGAGTCAACCATTAATATATACAAGGCGTGGTATCTGATATCATGTACCAGGGGTGGTACCCGAGCCATCCATCAAACACAGACAATCATGCATAATCATAAACATCATGAACAATAACACTTGAAATCACAAGTCACATAAACATTTCATTGCATAAGATTATCAACATGTTGTCATTACATATGCTTCCCTATGGTCTCCCCATCATGCATATACAAGCGATATAGCAGGCAATAAACATACACACCTATATCCATTGGACCACACAACCATCATAACCAAGAATTTCAAGACTAAACAAGAACAAGAGAACCACTCCTAGCCATCATGTCATCTCCCGCCTAAACAACAATCTATAACCATCTACAATATACAATGTAGTAAAATGAGATTAACTACTCAATTGAAGGAAACATAGCCTACCTGGGCATCAAGCAACAACTGATGAATCTTGCCCATGAATATGACTCCGTGAAAGAAACCAATGATGAACATGCATTGGAAATCCTTAGGCTTCCACCTTCCTTGCTCGGTAATTCTACCCTCTCATTGCTCCCTTGCTCCAGGTGCCTTTGGAGGATTTTCATAGCAACCTTCGTCTATTATCTCCTTTCAAAAGTTGGAGAAAAATAAAAAACAACGCATTAATTAGGATATAAAATTTTGACATCCTTCTATAGCAAGCCTCATACCGCTATAGCGGCACCGCCATAGCAGGAAGCCTCCCTCTATGGCGGGCTAACATCAGCCTAGCCCAAAGCTCAATTTAGGCCAAAATCGATGTGAGCTCAAATTTAAAATTTCTTACACCACACTTTCGGACTTTTGGGACTCCACACGAGATGCCCTTTAGTAATGATGGATCGGGTCATTACATTCAGACACCCTATTACTTAAGGATACAACTCATATCTTAATTAACATTGTTACTTATTGGATACACATGTATATGATAATAAATTTTCTATCAAACAAAACTAGATACAAGGCTTAATTAACATTGCTATTTATTAGATATACATATATCTAATAATAAATCTTCTATCAAATAAAACTAGATACAAGAAATGTAAAATAACATTATCAGATACATGCCATTATATTGAATATAAAACAAAATTCAAAATCTTTAAGACTGAAAGATACATAATAGTAAATACTTTTATGTACTTTATTTTGATAATTGTATACATGTAATATCAGGTTGGTTCGGTTTGACTAGACTTTTTTTATTAAAACCAAATCAAATCAATTATGATCAAATTTTTTTCAATATCAAACTAAGTCAAATCAAATCACTAATTATTTTTTTCCAAATTGACTCAAACTATCGATTTGATGTGGTTTGTTGATTTTTCTTATATATCTCTAGTTGTTGCTAAATTATTGAATGGCAACATATTGGTGATACTAAATTATTGCACTGTGATGTACAATTGTTTCATCCCATAAGTTAAGTACCACTAATTAAATAATATATATGTGAATTTAAAATATTTGTACTAATTGACACGTAATGCATATGCGGTGCACGAGATGCACGTTCAGCGCACGAGTTGCACGTGCGGCGCACTAGTTAGTTATAGTAATTAGAGAATAATATAAAAAGACAGCATAAATCATAGGTTTCACATAAAAATTATTCATATGATCTAATAAATATGAAATTATATGTCAAATTCTTACTAATTGATAAAATTTTCATATTTCTTCTTGTTACACCAACTCCTGGTGACGAGAGACACTTACAAATCTGAATAAGATTATTATATATACCCTAACACTAGAAACATACATCTTAGTGTTGTTGGGTTCCTTCATCTCGGGATTGGTAAGAGCAAACTCCATAGATATGATATATAATTGTTGCACCCCATAAGTTTAGTACCAGTAATTAAACAATATTTACATGAATTTAAAATATTTTTTCTAATTGATACGGGATACACATACGGCGCACAAGATGCACGTGCAGTGCAAGAGATGCACGTGTGATGCACGAATTGTATATGCTGCACACAAAATGCACGTGTGGTACATGAGATGCACGCAAATGCTAGTTTTATTGGATATGCTTGAAACCTCTTATTATGATTTGAATTTAGGCAACTAATTTCATTGAGCTGCCCCTGAACATGTGAATCAATTTGGTTTAGTAGCTAATTAAAAAAGGTTGCAAAATGTTAACCTATAATAAATGGCAACATGACTTACACTCCACTGTCCTTCAAAATTTGACACTGTCTTTCAAGACCTTTATTTTGTTAACTTGTATATTAAGAAGGGCAAGAACAAACTTCTCATCTTTCCATGTTCAAAGATCTTGTTCGTGATTGAAAAACCACCATTTCGAGTAATCTTTCATAAATAACACTTCTCCATAATTATGTAATAATATGGCGATATACACTTAAAAAAAGTTAGTGTCACAAGAAGAAGTAATATTACATTAAATGTAACAAGTCTCGACATCAGAGCCAAATGGAATGGATTCAGCACAATGTTTTTCACTCTATTTTATAGGCAAATATAAGAGCCAAATGATCATGTTCATATATACAAGTGAATGGATAGTTTTAATGGTGGAGGCAAGTGACCATGTTCAAAGTTCAATAAATAATGGAACATGTAATAATTTTTACCTATTCAATAGCTTCATAAATATAATTAAATGTCATTCCATAATTGATGGAGATTTTGATAATTAGATTTTTAACTTTTTTAATTTTCAATTATAAAATAGTATAGATAGTGTCACACCCTATTTCAAACTAGCCAAAATATTTCACAACATAATATGGTTGTATCTCTGGTTTTGAAAATAAAATTATTTAGAGTCGCCACCTAATTTTAAGGAAATATTAGGAAAATCATTTTTTAAAAGAAATGAAAATGTAAACTCTGTTTTGACTTGCGAAAGCAGTGAGATTCTAAGTAAGAGTTTTGGTTACTACTTCCATATGTACACAATGAAAACAAACAGAATAGTGAACCTCAAACAAACAACTAATTACATTTTAAACATTCAAGATAGACATACGAGAATTCTGTAATAGGTAGCCAAGTCTGCGCAAAGTCTAGGACCTTTCAGAGCATCTTTTGTGTTAAAACTAAACGCTGTCAACGCTTGTAAACATTTGCACATTTGAGTTTTTTTTCTAGTGAAGGTAACACTTTCATGGACGGCCCAAAATGCACAGAACAAAGGTCATCATAAGTTTGATCCATCAACTTGTGATGAAGGTTCAGACACCCCTAACACAAAATCATAAAAAGGAGGTTCGACACTTTAGCCGAATGGACCTCTTGCACCCATTAGCGAAGCTGGACAGTAGCTTCTGGTAGTAAAACAAGGAATATTTTTTTTTTCAGAAAATGAACCAGTTTTACTAAGCGTTTATCACCTTTAAAGTTAACCCATTGAAAACATAGTAATATTGAGGAAAGCAAAGCAACAGAATGACCATCTATATGCGAGAAAAGAAAAAAACTTTCAATTAACCTGGCTTATTTCATCGCTAACCTATAAATTTAGACAAAAAATCCTGAAAGCATGCTTAATGAGGATATGAAGAAATCACCTTTGCGAGTGAAGCCATTTTTTAGCAGTCAGATTCATAATCTAAATTCAATTTACTACCTTTTGCGATGTTTACGACCAAATGACGAGATTAGCACTTGTAACAGCTTCAACCATAGAAGTAAGGCAGGTTTGAGTTTATATTTTGCAAACCAAGTAGTACCATTATTACTTAGGCAGAATGGTTTGAGTCGGCGAACACATATGAAACTATTCTGACCAAATTGGGACTAATACAGTAGCGAAGCTTCATGCTTAGTCAATCATCACTTAAGACTCGAATTAATACTCCTATCTCTAATAGTTATTTGTAGTTTCAATGTTAAAGTTTGTGAAGCCCCCCTCTTCACGTTAAATTAAAAATTTCATCAAAGTAAACAACTAGCCAAAGACGTAACCCGTAAATGAGGCCATGTTCAGAAGTTTAAATGCAAAAAGGTTACAACATTGCTATGATAGATCTTACTTTACTGAAAATCGTAAGCCTCTAAATTAAGGGGGCTGTTTGCATCTTTTAAAAAACACACAAAAAACTGAGCATGAAATAGCTAAACAATATTGTGACATTAGAACATCCCAAGAGACATCACAACAATGGCAGCCATCCATTGTTAAAACTTCACACTTTATAGAATTTACTCAACTTAAATCACAAGTCACAAACACTTTTACGAACACTCATGTGAATGAATCAAGGAACTCGAAACTGATCACGTTTTGCAATTTTTATGACAAGTTAAAACAGAGCAGCCCTCGATTTAGCTGCAAAGGGTTATATTCAATACTCAAACGAACATGTGACGATTTCGAGATACATAGTTTATGCAACCTCAAGCTTAAGACTATAAAACATTTTATTTTTTTTTCAAACAAAGTTGTAGGCTAAAAATTATTTTGTGAAAGCGACCAAATAGAGAACAATTAGAGTTATTGTTATGTTAAAAAAAAGTCGATCCAAATGCCACAACGTTCGACAAAGGGGGCAACCATGCTTTTGAAACTGAAAATAATGTATAGCCTCCACACTTAAAACGTCAACAATAAAAAAATTATTTCAAATTAATCATATGCCGCAAACTCTTCAAGAACACATAATCTAATATGAAAATCACTAAACGATCGGAGATCATATTCACTTCACATTTTTGCACCTATTAATCACTTAAACGTACAATCCCTAAACTGTACACACAACTAATAATTCATGGAACTGAACTTAATGTAACCAAGACGAGATAGGATTTAGCTTGTGTAGGGCAGCAATTGAGGTCGTCAAATGTCGAGTTCCAAGTTAGCGACTCCGACTCCAACGTCTTCGACTTACGGTATTTCGAGAAGATTAGAAGAATAAAAAAAAATGATTAAGAAAAGATGGAGAGTGAACAAAGAGGGAGTAGTAGGTTACTAAATGCTTTTTTCTTGATGTCCTGAATGGGGAACCTAAGGGTCCCTTTTATAGCCGAATTTGAGGCTCAAAAGGTTTAGAAAGGGAGCTTCAAGATTCAAAATTTGAATTCTTGATAATACAAATTCACCTTTTCAGATTGATACGATGGAGATAGAGACGTTGGTGGCTAAAATCCAATGGTACAAGCTTGAATCTGGTGGTTATTGAATTTTCTCCTCTTTTCCAAGGCAAAACAGTAAAGGAGAAGCTTTTCAGGGATTTGCAAATCCATGGGAAAGGGAAAAAGGTGATGTGGGTCTGATTGAGATGGTGACATCGCCGCTGAACCATCGGTCCGAAGCAAAATCTGATGAGTTTCATTAAGTTTCTTTGGTTTGTCGACAAATGGGGGATTGAGGTGCTTGGGTGGAAATTGAGCGATAGAGAAATAGGGTCTGTTGGGTTAGGTTTAATTAGTTTAGGTAAAATAAATAAATAAATTGGTTAAAATAATACTATTCTCTAAATAATTTTCACTTAATTAATTTAACGAATCTTTTTTTGTCCTAATTAATTTTCTAAAAAAACGTGTATATACATATATTACATATATTATATTATGTGAAATACGCGTAGCAATAGCCCACAACTAAACAAAAAGGAAACTTCAAATAATGATGTAGCAAAAAAATTTTAGAGTTCGAAAGAAAAGTTAATATACTAACGTTTTGTTAAAACAAATGGTGAGAAGAATCAATTATAAATTATTTTTATTTATACAAATATCACAACTTAAATAGTTTTCATACGTGTAATTATAAATCCCACTTAAAAAAATGAAATTGTAACCAATAACGTAGGAAAATTGTTTGGAGTTTTAAAATAAAAGTTTGTTATACTAATATTATTTAATAATTTGTGTATATATGTATTTTAAATAGAGAAATAAGATATCTTCAAAACTATTACTGGTGTCAAATTTATGTACATATGAAAAAAAAAATTAAAAATAATTATTTCGGAAAAAATAATCAAGACTAAGAAGCATAGAGAAATTAATTTTAGGAAAAGGAAGAGCCAAATTTGGGTGTCAACAGATAGTAGATAAGATTATAATGTACGTTGCACGAGCCCCTTGTGGTTCATCTGCTCATATGTTATATAAAATATATGTACCTGTGACTTACATTACTCCTAGATACAAATGAACAGGTCTAGTATATAACGATTCAAGTATGATAACATATCATGAACCGAACGATCTAAAAAAGATGTGATAACATACTAAGAAAAGCAACGCATGACATGATGGTAGTTACAAAACATTGGAATTTTCATATATTGCTTCGTTTCAAGTACTGATTATACATACTACCACTTATTGAATTCAAAATACTTTTATTAATTGATATAAGATGCACACATGGTGCACATTATAGCGTGAATTATAAAAATCATAAGATAAACAGTCATTTGATCGTCAGTTAAATTAAGGACAAGTCGCTCAACTTTGAGCGATTTGTACATTTTGGTTAAATAAAAAAAGAAGTGTCCATTTGTGTATTTTAGTTTTAAAAAGTGAACCTTTTGATTTCATACTCATGTTTTTAATATCCTCATGTTCAAGTACTTCTCTTCTTGAGTAGGAGTGATAAACTACAAAGGAGTGAAATACCATTTATCATAGGTTAAAATTTTAGTTTTTTTTCTAGTATCTTATTTTAATCTGCCACTACATGACCAAATTGTTTTGTATGTTGTTTTCAAGAAATGATATGTTTGAGAAACTTGAAGCTATTGGTGCACTTTCTAACCTGTTGATTCATCTTAGGTTTCACCATAGACAGGAATGCATTAAATGCACAATGGTTTTTTAGCCCTGATCTTGTGGTTATTCCGGAACTGAGATTAGTGAGTATGTTATCTATTTAGGTGTGACCTTGGTACTTGTAATCTTTCAACACCAGCTCATGTTGTTCTGTGTTTGGGCTGTCAATCGATTCCCTTTGGTTTTCCTCAAGTGTCTCTTCTGAGTTTTCATCCTTATCACCACAAGACGAGGGAACATTTACATTATCTATAAGAGAGTTACCTGGTTATTTTACTTTTTAGGACTTCAGAGTAAGCAAACATCCTCAGGTACTTTAATCCATCAACAGAGATATCTCAAAGAATTGCTTAAAAGGTTCAAAAGAGAAGATGCAAAAACAATCCATACCCCAATTGCTATTGCTACTAAGTTAGATCTAGAAGGAACGGGTATAATCGTAGATCATAAACTCTATAGAGAAATGATTGGATCATTTATGTATCTTACAGCCAGCAGACCTGATATTGTGTTCATTATGGGGTTATGTGCTTGATTTCAAGCTAATCCTAAGGAACCTCACTTACAAGCTATCAAAATAATTCTACGATATCTAAAAGGGACCACTGACTTGGGACTTTGGTAGTAGGATATGCTGATGCTGATTATGCAGGATACGTAGTAGATCGAAAAAGTACTACATGTATGGCATACTTCTTAGGATCATATCTGATTTCATGGGCAACAAAGAAGCAAAACTCTGTGGCCTTATCCACTACTGAAGCTGAATACGTAGTGTTGCCTCATGTTGTGCTCAACTTCTCTGGATCAAACAACAACTCAATGATTTTGGTTTAAATATTGGATATGTTCCAATCTTTTGTGATAATACAAGTGCCATTAACATAGCCAAAAATCCAGTTCAACACAAGACGATTAAACACATTAACATTCGACATCACTTTTTGAGGGACAATGTAGAAAAGGGATTAATCTCCATGAATTTGTGTACCACTGATAAGCAGATCGTTGACATCTTCACCAAAGCACTGGAAAGGGAACATTTTGAAAGGAAAAAAGTTGGAACTGGGGATAATTAAAATCTCATGAGCATCCTCCAGTGACTAGCTAAAAGAACATTGTTCATAAGTGCATATATATATATATATATATATATATATATATACACACACACACACCCACACACCCATGTATGAAGCCTTAAATCCCAAGATACACATATGATATAACTGAGTAATTTTTGTTGTCACAGGTGGAGAGATGAACTATCTTGAAAACAAAGGAACTCAGTTTGCTTACATTCCAGGTATGTACCCCAATTTTTTGAAAATCTAACTCAAAAGTTAGGATGAATGCAATTGACCCTATTCCCTCCACGTGGCACCTCACAATCATCAAACCCACTTTACAAAACTACCACCATTTTTCAAAAGTAATACTTATTGGACCAAAACATGTCACAAAGTGTCATCTCACACTTCACTCAACCATAAAACTCTTCACCTTCCAGGACTCCTCAAATGAATTAAATTACATGATCTTCTCTCCAAAAACTTTCATAACTCATTCAACTTCCTCTCCCCAAAAAAACTACATTCAAAAATCAAATCGACGTGTCTTCACTACCTCTCAACGCTCTAATGATAATACCTGGCTCTCTGACCCTCGCTATTACTCTCATCACCACCCAGGTTAACACCACCTCTCTGTTTGCTAGCATCTATGTTGATATGTTTGGAGTCTCGCACTTGGGAAATGTTTTTAAAGGGTTAGTTATGCTTTAGGGGGAACATTTTCCAGGTAATGTGCATGAGAAAGCACTTGAGGGTGCACCAAGTAAGGGGGAAAATACTGGGGACTCTGCAGGCACACCTTGTTCACTTATCAGGCTCATAGTGAGTGCATCTAGTGAGGGGGAACTGAGATTGTTAACTAAAGAAATAGGGACAGAGGAAGGGGTTGGTGATTTGGGTGTCAAAATTGAAGAGGTTGACAAGACTCATATTGCAAATCTGATACCCAAACGACTATGGACTCGCATTCCAATTGATGAGCCTCTACATACTCCATCTCCTGCACCCTCAGTAGCGTTTCTGGTTCATATAACCAGATCAAATAAATGGACCCTTAACAAGGGCCTTCTAGCTATGGTAGCTAAGAAGCCAAAAAATAGCAAAGGGTAAGTTTGTTCCGCCGCTTGACCCGATTGAAATCCATGATGATCCTAAGTCAGTCACGAGGAAATGAAAGGGAAAATGTATTGCCTCACTAAATCATCTGATAGAACAGGTCATGAAACCTGCTCCCTTCACAAATACTACCAGATCTAAGTTAGTTGATGAGCCCACAGATAGTGATAGGGATTCCACTTATCTACTATTATTTGTATCTCTTGGGGTTGTTGATTCTGATGAAGATAGTGCTCCAATTGATAATCATTCTAAGGACGCTGGGTATAACTCTCCAATAACCCTCGATATTAGGACCTCTTGAATTGTGTATTTTGATCAACGAAAGGTGTTAAAGGGAAGGGTGATTACGAGGTTTGGGGGCTAATATGGGAGAACTACTGCATATCTTACATGCACAGGGCTGTACACATTTTTTCTTCAAGGTACCACGTGATGAAAAATGGGTAGAGATAAGACTCAACAATTCTATGTGAATGCTTCATGTTCTTCCTCCTCCATTACCAGTACAGTCTGAAATGTTACATTTACTATTACACCTCAGGTTGTTGCTCACATACTTGGGATTCAAAACTCTGGATGGTGTCACTATGTGAAGCGCGATTTGCCTCCTTTGGAGGGATTACCTTCTGCCTTAGATATCTCTCGTAGATTCTCCAATGATTAATTACTAGAGGCTCACACTCGGATTGACAAAGGTGTTATGCTCCCTCTTCACAAGTTACTATTTGATGTTGTGCCTAAGATAATACTACCCCGCCACCAGACGCATACTGAAGCTAACTACATGGATCTCACCCTCATGGAGTTGTTGCTTTCTCGAACTCCTATTAATCTGCCTCATCTCATCATTCGACATATGGACAGAATCTGTAGGCAGGATAAAACTAAGCACGCTCTTGGGTATAGGTTCTGGTTGGGCACAATATTTGAACATTTCGGGGTGCCTGTTAAGGCCCGGCAGTTTCAGACTACTAAGGATGTTCTGGGGGTGGTCAATCAGGTTGCAGTTCCTGCTCCTCTTGGTAGGGCAAATGCACCTCTTTAGAGGTTAAGAGCTCAATTGGCTGAGAAAGATAGGGAGATTATTGCACTTCATGTTTCTCATGGGAATGCTATGGATGCACTTCATGATCGTTATGGTCTTGAGAATACTGGGTTAGTTGATGAGAATGCTAGGCTTCATTCCTAAGTAGCTCACCTTCAGGCTCTTCTTGACACTGAGCGCTCCACTAATTACGCCACTCTGCAAAACCTCTGTGATTTGCTTAAGAAAGACCCTCCAACATCTTCCTATTCTACTCCTCCTCTTGCTTAACTGCCCTACCTCTCCCCTGCTTTTGTGTTGTCCCCACAGTCGCTTATTTCTACTTTTATGTTTGTTTTTCAGTGGTGTACGTTTTTGGATGCTAGGCATATGATGGTTCGGTCTTTTTGTTTATGATAGTTATCAATTCTCTGTGCTACTAACTCTCTATGTTTTATCTATATGATTTTTTGGGTTTTGGGTGTATGTGTACGTCACGGCCATCTGGCCTTGAGTATTTCACCTGGTTTGTATGTATCTTCATACAATGCTTTATAATGCCAAAAGGGGAAGGTATGCTTGTGTCATGTTTATAATGGGGTTAGTCTAACTTGATCCTTTAAAGGTGTTGTGTTTTACTTTTCTGATGTATAACTAAAGTGGTTCAATGATAAAAGTTACACACACAAGAATTCATAGTTTGTCATCATCAAAAAGGGGAAATTTGTTAAATCAAGGATGATAAAAATTTTCAATAGCCTTCAACAGGACTCTCCCATACATCCTTAATACTTTGCAAGAAAGAGCTGTGAGAACTCCAAATATTAAAGTATTTGAAAGCATTCTTTCGCTTACTCTCCATCTGCAGTAATTTCACCAAAGTGGGGAAGTGATCACTAACCCCCTTAGGCAATACATGACTATGTATTTCAAGCATGATGTCTAGCCAGTCTCCATTGACAAAAACCCAATTCATTTGGGAAACTTTGGCCTTGCCTATCATTCCATGTGTATTTTCCTCCAGTATTATGTAATTCCTCTAGTTGGCAGTCCTCAAGGCACACTTGAAAATCAGTCACCTCAGTAAGTGTAACATCATTCCCCCAATATGTTGTCACTACACAAAACTACATTGAAGTCCCATAGTGTTTGCATTTCATCTCTTAAGTTGAAAGCATATACAAAATTAGCAATAAACTCCACTTGTGTTGGGATTTCTAGTGATGTATGTCGGCATCTTTATTATATATTTGATCTACTATTGTTTGGAATGTATTAGTAAGAGTTGTTCTTTCAATGGATCTACTATGCCTAATTTACTCATATTATGCCTCAATGATTATCGACTCTCCAGGTCTAAGGTCAACTATTTTCTTTTCTTTTACCTGGTTGATCTTTGAACCTTGCTGAATTATGCTTCTCTAAGAATTACTTATTATGTGTTGTTGAAATCATTTGAAATTTCTCATTTATATATTGAATTGAATAATTTTTCTATGGAGCAATAAGACTTTACATTCAATTTTTTTCATCTCATAATTAGAGTTACGTGAACGCGATATAAGGAGTGAAGAGTAAATCAATAAGCAATCATGTTTCGAATCAGCTAATATTTCAAGGAATCATGCTTCAACATTCACAAGTATCATCAATTCGTTATAGTAGGTAATTATCCAACAAACTACCCATAACATTGCACTGCTACCCGCATAAGTAGTCATTATCTCATTTATACGAGATAACCCATTTCACATCTATTTGTAAATTGCCAACTCAAACACTCTATAAGAGTCAAGAAGGTCTCAATTTGCTTAAATTTGAAGCCCCAAACGATCAAAGAAGTATATTTCCCTTCCCCAAAGTCTCTAAAAAATCTCAATCTGTTAAAGTGTGTAATCTCCATAAGCATACAAGTCCCTAGATGCCCATTTCCTGCATACTTTTATCTCAAACTCAAAAAGTCAACCTTGAGCCCCTGGGTCAGAACTACAATTTCATCGCAAAATCAATTTACCCGTATAGTATAGGGCCTAAATCTCAAAACTTATCAAAATTTGATCTTTTAAATTGATATATATAATACCATTTTCAAATTCTAGGATAAAAATCTCCAATTCTCAATCAAATCTATGGATTATATTGATAAATAAACGATGGAATAGGGGGGAAATATCGAAATCAAAGTTAGAATCTTACCCTCGAGTCAATTTGGGAAGAACATCTCGAGAATTGTCTTAAATTGATGTCTCTAGCTTCCAAAATTGAAATTAGAACAATGAAATCGAATTGGAAAAATAAATAATTTTTGTGAGGTAAATTCGCAGAATTGGAAACTCCATCGCAGGTGCAGCGTCGCACTTACAATAAGACCTCGTATAAGCGGAACTTACCTGGGCCTTCAACCTTTGCAAAATCTCTATATGTGTGGACAAATGATCAAAGATGTGATTCCACTAGTATCACCGACTCACCAGACAACTTGAGTCATGGAATTAACCCTCGAAACCCTCAGGATGCAATGTAAACTACTCCTAAAACACATTCAGAACCTGTTAGAACACTCGAAACATCGATTTGTGGTCAACCCTTTTTCCTAAAATCAACTAGTAATTGATTCAATTATACAAACCCACCTCGAGACCCATGCAAATTATCCAAGTAAGTTATAAATCACCTTTCTGACCTAATGAAATTTTCAAAGCCTAATTCCGAGCTAGTTAACATAAAATATTGACTTTGATCAAGTTTCACATTCCCCAACTTCCCAAAATATAATTTATTCTTTTAAATGCATCGATCTGATCGCTGCAAAAATTGTGTCACTTGTCCCCACAACTCATAAATAACATAATAAGGTTACGAGAAAGGTTAGACTGGGGAAAAGAAGTTTCAAAACTCAAAACGAACTTGTTGGTGATTACAATATTATAGTTATATTTTATCAAATATATTAAGTATATACTTTAAGAGAATTAGATTAATATTAGTTTGAATTTTCTTATTTATAGTTGAAGTTTAGCTAGTAGATAGAGTTGAAGTTTACTAGTTAAAGTAAGTCATTTTAAGAATTATACGTAAAGAAATATGTGACAAACGGTTACGATAATTATAACATAATGTTTATAACCTCATTTGGTTCTTCCTCCCTAACATCATTAACTAACAAGTTATTAATGAGACTTGAATACAAGTGAGAGAACAAACTATTGTTTCTCTCTTTAAAATAATGAAGCCAATTGATTAAGGAAGCATGTATCGAAACAGGAAAAATAATTTATCTTGGTTTAATAAATGCATTAATTACTTTTAGTTTACGTTGCAAATTTAACATGAAAACAAAAAAAATGTATTTATAGCTAATTTTATAGGAACTGTCGAAAGGTGTTGAACAAACAGTGTAACAATATGTTGATGTTAATGTTGGAAACGAGTCCTCTATTTTGGACCCTTTTTTCTCTCCTCTTCTTTGCTACCTCTTCGTACGCTAAAGGTTTTTTTCCCAATATTTATATTAAGTTTGAACCTACTATTAGATAGAAAAAATAGACGCAATAATACTTTATATTACTAACTTAACGATCTTGGATCCGTCGTTTATTCTCATTTCATTATTTTTTATTTCAGTTAAGCTAGTTTATGATCCTTCAGCATGGGCAGAGGTACTTTCACTATTCTTATTTATACATCAATTACATCTGAATCGTCTCAAATAAGTTGGGATCAACTATATGAATCTTTAGTGATCGTGTTTATTCATTTAAATCGATCTCAATTTATAAACAGTGTCAAAAGAAGCCAGAGATACCACTTTACAATGGAGGAATACTAAAAAACAAATTTCCTGTATATGGTCTGGTTGATGATATTAATGGGGACAAGGTTTATTCACCTACATTTACCTTGGAAAATCCTTCTCCAGGCTCAATTTACTCCTTCTCCAGTTAAGTTTCTTATTATTATTATTATTATTAGTATTTACTACTCGTGGAATGCTTGAACAATATAAAAAAAAAACTAATTGTAGAATATTAGTATTCATATGTTGTTTATACAATCACATCAAAACTAATTTTCTTTGTATAATATAAGGTCCTTATACTATATGATTTCTTGTATTTCATGTTTGTCGTCATCTTATTAATTATATTTAGTTACTGAACATATTACTACCTTCATCTCAATTAATGTCGTATTTTTCTATTTAGTTATCCCATAAAAGAGTTACATTATCTTCATTATTTAGGAATAATATATATACACCCTCGTTCTTACTTTTAATTGTCCACTTTATTACCATGCATATCAAGAGAACAAATTTTTTTTCTTATTCATGTTTTACCGTTAACATTAACTTTTTAAGAAGTAGCAGCAATTTTTAACAAAATTGGTATTTGTACAGGCTGGGTGAGACTGAAAAATGTAGATTCTGCTATGGTAGCAGCTAAATTGAAGCTAGACGATCAATTTCCAAAATGTATAGGAAGTGTTACAGCCAAGAAAGGATGTTGGTCTTTTCTCAAAGGTGGTTTCCTTTGGAGTGCACCTTCCAATTCTTTTCAGATACTTTTGAAGGTATTTCTATTTTGGTTATCTAAAGCCCTATTTAGCGACCCACCAAATATTTCAGCGAGGGAACCTTCTGATCGCCGATTCGTCCGACGGGATTCATTAAAAGGTCATTTTCTTTTATTTTTATGGTCTCCTTATGTTTACAGAAGGGTATTCTTGACATTTTACCCCCAATTAACTTTCCTAAATTCATCTTATAACCTAATATCATTATCATACGTATAGAAACTCTCAAAATTCCGAATTCTCTTTCTTCCAAAGATCAAGAACTCCAAGAAAATGATTTCTCCAATTTCTCAAGATCTAAAGGCTCCAAGTTCAAGATTCTCTTCAAGAATTATAAGGTTTTCAACCCAAGATTATTCTCCACTCTTTATCTCCAAGAAAACCATATATAGAAGAATCTCTCAAGTTCAAGCTATAAGATTTTAAGGCACCAAAGCGACTTCTTCCTTCTAAGTTTCATCTTTTCAGGAATGTAAGGCTTCAATGAGAGTATTTATTTTGATCTCGCGCCTAAAATATTTTAATTCTCAATAATTTCACAAAATTGTTAGAAGTAAAGTTAGGGCTTTTATGAAATTATGATTTTTCTTCAATAAGCTATGTTTTCATTATTTCACTTTGGTTTTAAAATCTTATGGTACTAACTTAGCATGATTTTTTATGGTCATTCAAACTCTTATAACTTTCAAGCATGAAACAAGTGTTGACACCCAATTTTGACCTTCCACGATATGAATTAGTTTTCGAGCTTCTAAATTTTAAACGATTTAGAATAATCAGTTTTATAAAAATTCAAAATATTTTATTTAGGTTTTGAAGTGATTTTAGTCGTTTTTATAATGTTTTAAATAATAAATATATTTTATATAATTTGTATATAATTAGTATATTATATGTTTGAAAATCATCTCAAATTTTTTTTATTTTATAGTTTAAATATTTTAAGATTACTTTAAATTATGGTTATAATTTTTGAAATAATTAGTTTTGTGAAATTCAAAATATATTTCAAGTTTTTTTTAAAGTAATTTAACTCTTTTGTATAAATTTTAAATGATAAATATAATTTTTATATAATTTTGTATAATTAGTACATTTTATGAATATTCGAAAATTAACTCAAAAAAGATTTTATTTTTTTGTATAAATTGTAATTTATATTTTTTGAATTAATTAGTTTATAATTAAGTTAATTATTTTATTTTGTCAAGATTAAGAAGCCCGTAAGTTAATTATATTAATTCATTTTTATTTAGGATTTAGCCGATTTCACCTAATTAACTCAATT
>JAGDQO010002390.1:0-24023 GCA_018342035.1 Solanum appendiculatum | reverse complement strand
TGACTAAAGCTAAAAGGAGAATAAGAATAAGCTATCGAATAAGTGTAATTGAGTCCACAAGGACTCTTTCTCATAAGTCATATGTGTGACCCGCCAACATTCCAATAGACTTCACTCTAATTGTAAAAATAATTGCAGTTGTTGCTTTCAATTACACACGCAAGTGTACGTGGTCGCAGAAGTAATAAGTGGCTCTTTAAGAACCGAAATATCGAACCCATAGAGACTTGTCAATTAACTATTTACTAAATTATACTAGTCTAATTGTTTATTTAAGAGTGTCAAAAGAAATAAAAGAATGCAAGAATTAAATACTAAGATTAACTTACAGTAATTGGGACAATTCCAAGGCTGCAACATGCATAGGGCTTCATGTATTGCATCTCATGCAATAAATTAACTAAGGTTATCAAATTACTGATTTACAGGGTTGATTTTATGATCATGATCTCTCGACCTCTAATCGCCTACTCCAACTAGCTGTCTAACTACATCGTTGAGCGGGGATAGGCAGTCCTAATTGGCGAGCATTTATATTTCGTCCTGTTTCGTAGCCAAGCGAGGTGTTCATCCGGGCGTCACTCCTGAACACGAATCTAAACAAAGTTAGAACAAGCTCTTTGCATTCTCTGGTCTATCTACCTCTTCATCTCTCGAGTCCAAGAATAGACAATAGATTTATTTCTACGGTGGCCTAGCATGAAATACTAAAACAAGAACACAAAAGTAATTTAAGCGATAACCAATAATTAATTCAAAACAATCGATATTCAACAATTACCCATAGCCGCAGCCCCAGAACAAGGGTCTTTAGCTACTAATACCTAAGAAAAAGAAGAAGAAAAGAACCCTAAAAAGTATTCACAACTTTTCCTTACACAATATATCTCTCTCAGTATCCTCTCCTCTCCCAATAATTATTTCTATGGACTATTTATAGATATAGAAAATCCTAAATAAATAATTGAGTCCAAAACAAATTAGGAATCCAAAACCAAATGGAATTGGAATTCCTCGTGAACGAACAGTAGGTGCAACCGACTTCAATTCTGCGCGTGTCTTCATCACTTGACACGTGGCAGCATGTAATACTTCAATCCAATTTGCAATTTGAAATCTTCTCTACTTCACATATGTTATACAATATTATATTAAATTTAATTCATTAAGCTGTCTGCTTGATTTTCTTCTTCAATCTTTCATCTTTAATTTGTTTTAGCTCCAAACTTCTTCATCTTCACACCAATTTAATTCTACAAATAAAATACACTATTTAGCACAATCCATAAAATTCATACTCAAAAAAGACAAATATAAATAATAAATATGAAGCAATTAATAATAAGAAAATATATTTTTGGCCTCAGATCAGTAGTCAACTCCAAATCATGAGTATGATTTTTCCTCGCGTTTCTTGCACTATCTAAAGAAGATTTTTTTTTAAAAAAAAATTAGTGGCATCAATGTCTAAGCAAATTGGGCACAATCATGTAACTAATATTCCATTTTATTTTAGATTTTCAAAAAAAAAAAAAAAATCTTAGTGACATCAATGTCAAGTAAATTGGGTACAATCATTCAACTAATATTCCATTTTATTTAAGTCAACATCACTTTTTATTATTTTAGAGAAAACGTAAGATATTTTAAAGAGATATTATTATCAACTTGAGCTTGCGTGAGCACACTCCGTTGGTACAAATTAATCTTTTCTGTTGTCTTTTATTCGAAACTGATTGTGTGTGGATGGATTCTCTTGATTAATTTGTGTGTATCTATGCTTAATTTAATGGGTATCCGCTATCTCGCTGTTAGGATCGAAAATCAATTATCAAGTGTTATGCGGAAGCTAACAAAGCAAACCTCGAGAGACCACGAGTAAGAAGACAAACGCGAAATATACCAAAAGACACAAAGATTTAACGTGATTCGGTCAATCGACCTACGTCCACAAAGGAGATGAGCAATCCACTATATAAATATGAGAGTACAAAATATAGAGAAAACAACCTCAACCAATTCACTCGGGAGGTTCACACAAGTGAAAACGTTTCACTTGTGTCCCTCAAATTCTCCCCCTAACCAAAACTCTCAGACCCCTAGGACTACATTGTGAATGCTGATTAAGTTAGAAGGAACAAACCTCTATTTATAAAGTCTTAAACCTTTTCCTACAAGAAAAGGACTAGCCAATCCTAAGCCTCTTCCTAAAAGGAAAACCTATTTATGGTAAGAAACTCAGGGCAATTAATACCCAACAAATCTCCCCCTTGGCCTGAATTTCTGACAAAATAAATTTGTCCACCTTCTTCACATAATCTTCAACAGCTTGCATATCCTCTTCATAATCTCCTCCATTAAACTTTGTCTTCACACTGAGAACTTCTCTGAAAAAAATTTCTCCAACAAAAATCTTCATTACTGTCAAATAGGTTGCGGCTAGAACTGCACCCGCCAAGATGAACACATGTTTTTAACATGGCTCCATCATTGAACCTTCGAACTTGACTCCATCATTAAACCTTGAACTTGGGACCATCGTTGAAGCTGACCTCATAATTGAACCTGACTCTGTCATTAGACCTGGCTCCGTCATTGAACCTGGCTTTGATACCACTTGTTAGGACAGAAAATAATCAGGTGTCATGCAGAAGCTAACAAAGCAAACCTCGAAAGACCATGAGCAAGAAGACAAACGAGAAATACACCATAAGACACAAAGATTTAACGTGGTTCGGTCAATCGACCTACGTCCACAAAGGAGATGAGCAATCCAATATATAAATATGAGAGTACAAAATATAGAGAGAAATAACCTCAACCAATTCACTCAGGAGGTTCACACAAGTGAAAACCTTTCACTTGTGTCCCACAAAATTTTTATTGGGTATTTATTTCCCTGAGTTTCTTACCATAAATAGGTTTTCCTTTTAGGAAGAGGCTTAGGATTGGCTAGTCCTTTTCTTGTAGGAAAAGGCTTATGGCTATTCCTTTTCTTGTAGGAAAAGGTTTAAGACGCTATAAATATAGGTTTGTTCCTTCTTACTTAATCAACATTCACAATGTAGTCCTAAGGGTCTGAGAGTTTTGGATATGGGGAGAATTTGAGGGACACAAGTGAAACGTTTTCACTTTGTGTGAACCTCCCGAGTGAATTGGTTGAGGTTGTTTCTCTATATATTTTGTACTCTCATATTTATAGAGTGAATTGCTCATCTCCTTTATGGATGTAGGTCGATTGACCGAACCACGTTAAATCTTTGTGTCTTTTGGCATATTTCTCGTTTGTCTTCTTACTCGTGGTCTCTCGAGGTTTGCTTTGTTAGCTTCCGCATAACACTTGATAATTGATTTTCGATTCTAACAAGTGGTATCAGAGCCAGGTTCAAAGGTTCAATGATGGAGCCAGATTCAAAGATTCAATGGTCCAGGTTCAATGATGAAACTAGGTTCAAAGGTTCGATGATGGAGCCAAGTTTAATGGTTTAATGGTTCGAAGGTTCAATGGTTCAGGTTTGATGGTTCAATGATGGAGCCAGATTAAAAATGGGTGTTCATCTTGGCAGGTTCAGTTCTAGCCTCAACCTATTTGACAGTAATGAAGATTTTGTTAGAGAAATTGTTTCAGAGAAGTTCTTTGTGTCGAGACAAAGATTTTGCAGAAGAGATTATGGAGAAGAGATAGATGCAAGCTGTTGAAGATTACGTGAAGAAGGTGAATAAATTTATTTTGTTAGAAATTCAGGCCAAGGGAGAGATTTGTTGGGTATTATTTGCCCTGAGTTTCTTATCATAAATAAGTTTTCCTTATAGGAAAAGGTTTAGGATTGGCTAGTACTTTTCTTGTAGGAAAATGTTTATGGTTATTCCTTTTCTTGTATGAAAAGGTTTTGGACTCTATAAATATAGGCTTGTTCCTTCTAACTTAATCAGCATTACAATGTAGTCCTAGGGGTTTGAGAGTTTTGGTTAGGGGGAGAATTTGTGGGATACAAGTGAAACGTTTTCACTTGTGTGAACCTCCCGAGTGAATTGGTTGAGGTTGTTTCTCTCTATATTTTGTACTCTCATATTTATATAGTGGATTGCTCATCTCCTTTGTGGATGTAGGTCGGTTGACCGAACCACGTTAAATCTTTATGTCTTTTGGTGTATTTCTCGTTTGTCTTCTTACTCGTGGTCTTTCGAGGTTTGCTTTGCTAGCTTCCGCATGACACCTGATTATTTCGATTCTAACAAGTGGTATCAGAGCCAGGTTCAAATGATGGTTCAATGATGGAGCCATGTTTAGTGGTTCGATGGTGCAATGGTTGAACCAGGTTAGAAACGGGTGTTCATTTTGGCGGGTGTAGTTCTAGCCGCAACCTTTTTTACAGTAATGAAGATTTTGTTGGAGAAATTGTTTCAGAGAAGTTCTTTGTACCGAGACATAAATTTTGCAGAGGAGATTATGGAGAGAGATAGATGCAAGTGTCACGTCCCAAAAATGGACGTGATGGCACTCGTCTTATCCCACCAAGACAAGTCAGCCTAAAACCCAACTAATACAATAAATGCGGAAGTAAAACCAGAAAAAAAAAAGACTAACACCATCTAATAATGCGGAATACAAAGTCAACTTATTAAAACCCCCAAAATCTGGTTGTCACGTGCACAAGCCTCTAATGTATTAAAATGGATTTGAAAGAAAACACAAGTCTCAAATGACATTGTTTCTAGAATAGAACAAGATCATAAATAAGGAGTAAGAAGGTCTGTTGAGATGACAATCAACTACCTCACAAAACTCCATAGGAAGCCTCGGACAAGAAAATAAGAGAGGGTATCATGAAGATCCGGGCTCATAACCTACAAAAAATTGTAGAAGCAAGGGGTGAGTACCAAACCACACGGTACTCAGCAAGCAAACTTCTAAACACAAGCTAAGGGTATGGAATACGGGTACTCCTTAAACTCCAACCAAACCTCCACAACTACAACCTGCATAAAAACCAGCCCAACCTAATAGTTCACAATTTACATAGCACATAGTTCAACCATATCACTTCAACAATTACAGATCAGCAACACACAAGATAAAGTTCACCAATCACAAGTTCCACAGAAAAGTACTCATAAGTTCACAAATGATAAAGATGCACAATGCAATGAAATGCAATGTCAAGTATAGTGATGCATGTCTGACCTAACGATGCACACCCGCTGTCTCTCAGTCCGGGACCCATGGGGGACATATATGTCCATGCATCCGTCGCGGCGTGCTACACGACCCTCGATAATGAAATCCATCGCGGCGTGCGACACGTCCCTCGATAATAAAATTCATCGCGGCGTGCGACACGATCCTCGAATCATAGTATCCGTCGCGGCGCGCGACACGTCCCTCGAATCATAATATCCGTCGCGGCGCGCGACACGTCCCTCGAAATGGTACATCCTCTTTAATTTCTTATTCTTTCTCAATTCACATAACACTTGTCACAACCATGTCTCAGAACCAATGCAAATAACATGTTCACATAAATAATGAGGAGATGACCATTTTCATAAAAATGCACACTTCATAACAACACAATCGTGATACAACACCAACAATGAATCAATAAGCCTTTCAAACCATTCTCAACACATCACACACCAATAATTAATCACATTGCCTTTTATTACCCCTTTTTCATCATTAAAATTATTCAATATGGACAAGTCAACCCATCACCAAGTCCCATTACTCCCCAACACATACCACAAGGAAATACACGAATTTTATACACTTAACAAGGGTTGAGAAATCCACTTGCCTCAAATAATTGAACAAATCACCTCAGGACTTGAGCCTTCTCCTTTCGTTGAGCTTTCAAATCAATGCAATCTATTTAAGCAAATACTCACAATAAGATTTTGAAACTAACAACACCCATATTACTATATGTTTAGCTTAGACCCAAAAATGCACCCAAATCTATAATCAAGTTCCTGAGTTTCAAGTCTAGGGTTAAGTCTTAATTCCTCCCAATAACCTAACTCTAATAATATTCATATAATACAACACACCTATTTCAACATCTCAAAACTCGAATCATTAGGTGATAATCATAAAAAAGTTTCGTATCCAAAACTGAGGGAAGAACCTGTAATCCTAACTGTGAAATAATATACAAATCTTAACCTAGTTAACACTTTCTTTCCTCTATAATGATTTGCTCCTAATTGGGCAATCATTACCCAATGATTGGCCATCCAAACCTAGCCGTCAAGTCAACAACTACAATATGTACTAAATTTGCAATTTAAAGAAACCCAATTTTATTCTTCTTTCTGTTCCACCATACATAACTAATAATAATAATAATAATAATAATAATTTAACTTCTATCTCACTATCTATATACATAAATGTTGGGAGGAAGACATGGTTGATTTCCTTTACCTGATGCAAACTGGTGTCTGGTAGTCGCTGAATTGTGACGTCCTCTTCGTGAGGTTAATCCTTTTATTTTTTTGGTTTAAAAAGAATGATATAAAATTATATAGGGTATTAACTTAAATTATATTATATATGGACTTGGCCCATTAACCACCAACTAAATTAATTATTTTTAATTACTCATCAATTAAATAACTGTAGTTATCGAATAGTTTAAAATTTCCAAACCAACTTCACCAACTGATAAAAAAAATGACTCGGGGCAACTATCGGGAGGGCTAAAACGGCAATTTTATGAAAATTTCCAAAAATGACCTTTCGGGTCATTACATTATCCACCACTAAAAACCATATTCGTCCTCGAACATAAGGAAGAAGAAGGAAGAATAACCAACACTACCAAAAGCCTGAGGTATGATTTTCAAAGTCGTGTTCATCTCTCTAAGTGAGCTCCTCTTTAAGACCATTCCATCAAGATCAACTACTAAGAATTGCAATTTCAAATCAAACTTTAGCAAATCTATAGACTAGGAGTGATTACCAAGCCACAGGCTAACCCATGAATCCAATCTGAGACGAAATACACTGGACCATAACACAATCATCAAGACGAATCTTTTCTCATATAACCACGATTATATTTTGAATCAATACCGGCTACAATTAGAAGTGAACCTAAACCAACCACCACACACTCATAATGCACAAACCATCATAGATCTTATCAAGATTCCCTTCTCACAACTTGATCCTTCCACGAGCTTAATTAAGTTATAAAAATCTGATCTTTAGACATTAGGTACTCATCAAGAGAGAATCAAATTTATCTAACCCAAAGAAGGAAATGATCGAGTAACCACCTAGCGAACGGTACACCCAAGCATACAAAACCTCTAATAATACTATCAGAAAGGCTAGATGAGTACTCGTGATGGTAGACAACTCTTAAGAACGATACAACTAGACCCAGTGATCTCCTCATTCAATCACACATAGACAAAATGTGACCTCGATGACGAGACAAATATAAAGACTATCGAATAACTGAAAATATTCATGTTAGTTCTTTTATAAGTTCTCATAACCAAAGTTGTCCGTGTAGACCACTAGTATACTTCAACTATCCCAAACAACACCAAATCTATCATAACTGAAATGACCAAATCTGCCCAAGGATGCCACTCTACCGTGAGGACAATCACAGGATCGGTACACCCGATCCACCACTAGAAATTCACCCATAGATGTGGAAACATATGTGGCATAGGCAGTGAATCATACTCTAAATAATGTCCAGCACGAAGAAGGTGGTCACATAAGAATATACAGAACCAAGATCGAATAACATAAGATACTCATTTCATAGTGCCCATATCAAACATTTTCATTCATCTGACTCTATTTCCTTGATTTTTAGCCACCCACAATCAACCAGTCTAGTGCTTATTACAATCGTACACATACTCAATTTATAAAACTTCACATACTTCTCACAATACTCCACTGAAGCCAAGACTCCTAATACTAACAAAAAATCATAACAACACCTGTCAATACCCTACTCTCAAATCATCACTAGTATCAAAGTCTTCTTATCAAACACATTGTCCCCTCTAAAAATTTCAAACTATGGCTCCCTCTCTTTCCATTTAAGCATTTCCTGACAGATACGAGTCACACCCAAGACTGATAGCACTAATTCCAAATCTATAAGTACTTTTCCATCGAGGTACAATAATTGAATCACACCCAATGTCAACTTCACGCAATCATTCACATACCAAGTTTCAACTATTATTCAAACCATCATATAACTCATACCAATACTTAGAGAAATCCTTAGTCACTCCAATAATTCTATATATTATACGCTCATAACCTTTATTTACCATCCAATGTCTATGTAATGCATCATAATAATCTGTGTAGTCCCATCAACAGAGTAGTATTAATCAAACTCAAAATCCATGATAACCATGTAGAATTGTATCTTATCCTGTTGTGCATCCATAAGTCACCTACCATAATTTGAGCAATCTAGTCCCACATAGCAACACATAATCTTACACACATAAATGTTTTTCACCCAAATCAAAACCCGATATTCATAAAAGTTGCTAATAAATTCCTAGTAAGTCTGTGTCGAACCATTTCACATCTCATAGTCATATCTAAATTCAAAGACAAATTCATACAACCTTCAACTCCGAACCAAAGGTCTATACGAGAGGTCTTATTCCTTCACCTTTCTTAAATTTTTTCCATAACACAATTTCAAATTCCTTAAACTCTTCAATATACTAGACTCTTGTTTCTTTCATTGACTCGCTTACCAATCTTATCCTTTGACCAACAACCCATAACATTCTATCTTATACTTTAAACCTAAAACTTTAAGTGGAACCTTTCCTTAGGTCCTTTAACAATTGAAAGTGACAAACTTTATGACCCAAACCATGCACAAGTACTTCAAAATGCTCATACCGATGTGATCGATTGATCATTTCTTACCTTACTAATTCATACCCTGACTAAAAATGCTACCATGAACGTATGCTTACAATGAAAAACTTTAATTTTGAATCCAACTGTGCAACCCAATACTCTTAACTATCAACATTATCTCATACCTTGAAGATTTTTATGAATTCACGTATCTTAGCTTATCATTGATTGCCTTTCCATCGATCTTATCATATTCTTCGCTAAAATATCAATAGTACACTTCACCAAACTCGAAACCACCAAAAAAACTTATGACCACATGGGAATCAAACGTCTATAGACTCCTTTCTCAAATCTTATCCAACAGTTTTTAACCAATCTGATGAACCCAAGAAACTATTACCATCCCCCAAACAAAATAGATGAAACCACACATCTCTAAACCCAATTCTTAACCTTATAAAGATACATCTTTGGCCCTAACAATCAAATAATTGCTCTCGCCTCCTTTCTAAGGCTACACTACATCCTACTAATTCTTTCCATTTATGACTCTAGCTTCTTTCAATTCTATTCAAGCGGTGTTTCAACACATCCTACAACTTTCCATACGACCAGGGTACTCACCAAATAAAAGTAAACTACAACTTTAAATACTTGCAGGTCGTCATTTCCACACAGAATTCGTTTAACAAAAAAAATTCTTATCTTATAGTTGCATCCTAATCATATTATATCAAACTCTTATTACTATTATGCTTGATAGTCATTACCATCATCACGAAGTCAACCTTATCATCAACATGACATCTTAAACCAAGTCATACCAGCCAAATATGACTAACTCAATTTTTTATGCACTTTCTTACTAAAATCCTCAATTTCCTTCACATAAGTATATTCATGGGGACTTCCTTTACTCATAAATTTGTCATTCCGAAATCGATCCACTCCCTTGGAGCTTATGATGAAATCACCAGTCCTCATTAGAATCATCGAGATACATGATCTGAGGCCAAAAATATATTTTCTTATCATTAATTGCCTCATATTTATTATTTATATTTGTCTTTTTTTAGCATGGATTTTATGGATTGTGCTAAATAGTGTATTTTATTTGTAGGATTAAATTGGTACAAAGTTGAAGAAATTTGGAGCTAAAATGAATTAATTATGAAAGATTGAAGAAGGAAAATCAAGCAGGCAGCTTAATGGATTAAATTGAATATTATATTAATATGTATATATATGGAAAAGTTGGGCGAGGAAAGCAAAGTGTTGAGGCGGCGACAAAGTGAAGTTCACGCGAAAAAGAAAAAGAATCCAATTCCGTTTTGGTTTTGGGTTCCTAATTTGTTTTGGACTCAGTTATTTTATTCAGGGTTTTCTACATCTATAAATAGTCCATAGAAATAATTATTGGAGGAAAAAATACTTTTTAAGGAAGACACTTTGTAAGGAAAAATTGTCAATACTTTTTAGGGTTCTTTTCTTCTTCTTTTTCTTAGGTATTACTAGCTAAAGACCCTTGTTCTGGGGCTGCGGCCATGGGTAATTGTTGAACATCGATTGTTTTGAATTAATGTTGGTTATCGTTTAAATTACTTTTGTATTCTTGTTTTAGTATTTCATGCTTGATCACCATAGAAATAAATTTATTGTCTATTCTTCGACTCGAGAGATAAAGAGGTAGCTAGACCAAAGAATGCAAAGAACTTGTTCTAACTTTGTTTAGATTCGTGTTTAGGAGTGACGCCCGGACGAACACCTTGCTTGGTTACGAAACAGGATGAAATATAAATGCTCGCCAATTAGGACTGCCTATCCCCGCTCAACGATTTAGTTAGACAGCTAGTTGGAGTAGGCGATTAGAGGTCGAGAGATCATGATCATAAAATCAACCCTGTAAATCAGTAATTTGATAACCGTATTTAATTCATTACATGAGATGCGATACATGAAACCCTATGCATGTTGCAGCTCTTGAATTGTCCTAATCACTGTAAGTTAATCTTAAGTATTTAATTTTTGCATTCTTTTATTTCTTTTGACACTCTTAAATAAATAATTAGACTAGTATAATTTAGTACATAGTTAATTGACAAGTCTCTGTGGGTTCGATATTCCTGTTCTTAAAGAGCCACTTATTACTTCTGCGACCACGTACACTTGCGTGTGCAATTTGAAGCAACAAGTTTTTGGCGCCGCTGCCGGGGACTTAGAAATTAACTATTCTTCTAGGTTATACTTTTTTTTATTTATTTATTTAATTTAATTTTTTTTCTATTTTTTTAGTTTTTGTTGTTTTCTGAACAACTAATTTTTTTCCTTTGTATAATTTTGTACTTGATATGGCTTATTGGGATAAACAATGGTTGGGTGAGGAGTATTCTTATAAGTATCCTTGTAATTATTGTAATGGACCCCACTTGGATATCGATTGTCCTATATGTCATATATGTGGTGGTCAATTTGGTCATTGGAATGGTTGTCCTAACTCTTATTCCCCTCCCCATCCCCCCTATTATGATTCTTCTGTTATCTTTGATGTTGACAGGGGTGATGAAGTGGGGAATGCCCAAAAAGGTGGAGGTACGCATAATTATGGGAACACTTATAACTCAAGTTGGTGGAACCACCCCAACCTCTCATGGGGTGGAAATCAGAATCAACACCAAAATCAGGCTCAAGGGCTGAACCAATACAGACCACAAGGTAATGGACAACAATTTCAACAGCCAAATAATCAAGGTACGAAGCAAGGGGGCATGACTAAGGAAGAGTTGTTCCAAAAGCTAAGTACAGAAATTAGCAACAAGTGGGGAGAAGAGTTGAAAAGCACCCAATTAGCGCAGAAAAATCTGGAAAGACAGTTCGCACAATTGGCTAATGCAGTCAATGTGCGTCCTCCTGGAGGTCTTCCGGGTGACACGGATCCTAACCCAAGGCAACTGAATGCGGTGAGTACAAGGAGTGGATTACAACTGGAGGCACTAGCTCCAAAGAAGAGAAGTTCTGAGGCGGTGAGAGAAGAAAAGAAACCCGAAGAAGTGGTTCAAGATGCGAATGTTGAGAGGATTGTTCCTCAATTAAAACCACCCCCTTAGTTTCCTCAAAAGTCCAAAAAGCAGAACGAGGACGCATGCTTCGGTAAGTTTTTGTCTCTCCTTAAACAAGTTCACATTAATCTCCCTTTGGTTGATATTTTGCAGGGAATTCCCAAGTACGCCAAGTATGTGAAGGAGAGAGTGGAGCAAAAAGAGGAATTCCAACCATTCAACTATACCTTATTCCTTAATGTCAATGTTGAGAAAGAGTACAAAAGTGAGAATGTTGTAAATAATGTTTCTTTGGAGTTGAGGCATCTTGGATCTCATTCAAAACACTTGACTATAGATGAGGAACAAGGCCCCGACATCCTAAAGTTTTCTAATCCACATAGACAAAACGACATTCCTCACTTAAGGGCCAAGAAGTGCAAGATGCGACATTTATTACTTGGTTCTGTTATCTTTATACCACCGCCCCTAGAGAGGAGCAGAAAAATTGATGCAAAGTTAGGGGTACAATTCATAAGTTCAAAGTGGAAAGAAAAGTGGTGAACTTAATTAGGTCGTGCTGCGACATTAAATTAGGCGCTTATTGGGAGGCAACCCAATTGGTAGTGTAGCTTCTTATTTTAATTTTTTTTATAGTGTCATTTTTTTTTTCTTCTTTTCTTTTGGTCTTGTTTTTGCAGATTAGGGGAAGTCTGAGTACCCAAAAATTTGGAGCTAAGGAGCATGTTTGAGCTTAAGTGTGAGGTGCGTACGACCCTTGATGGAAAAAGAGAACATGCTACTAGCTAGGCCTAGAGGCCTCAGGGAGTTTTTCTAACCCTTGTTTTAAATTTTATTTGATGCTTTGGGGACAGAGCATCTTTTTAAGTGTGGGGTGGAGGAATGAATTCCTAGTTTTTACTGCTTTATCGAGTCTTTTTGTATTTTTAGGTGGGTTCCTCGGCTTTTGTTTTCGGTACTTTTCCTGAGGATAGTCCCTTTGAACCGATAGGGAGTAAATTTTTATTTATTTATTTATTTTTTAGAGAAAAGAAAAGACCCTTTTGAGTTGTGTGATACTTGCTATTTAGGCCTAATTTTAAGTAGTACGTTCTTGTGAATGCTTGATTGCTAATGAAATTGCAGACTCTTTGACACCAAGGCTCATGGTTGTGACTTTGTATATAACTTATTTTATTTTGTAGTTTGTTATGATTCTGTCTCTCTTAGAAGTGGAATTGATCCATCTTGATTGATACTTGTGCCATGTGTGGTGGGAATTTGTTTATTCCATGTTTTGCATCTTAGTCTAGAACTTGCCCTGCATGTTATTGAAGCGAAATAAAAAGTGTTGCTCAGTTTAGGAGATGATAATAGGCTTTCTTTCATTTGTCTTGTAAATTTTAGCCTTTTCAGATATTATATCACTAGTTCGCCCTTTTGAGCCTGTAGCCTTTTGTTGGTAGCCATATTTTGCCCGTAACTATTTTGTTGAATCCCTAGTTTTTGCACCTTGCTTCCTTGAGCACTGTAGCATAGACTGATTATAATTGTTATATCTGGAAAAAGAAAAGGGGTGGTTGAATAAAAAAGAAATCAATGATGGCTACAAAGTGGTGAAAAAAGCCCTCTTCGAAAGAATGTGACATGAAAAAAAAAAAAAAAAATCTTCGAAAAAAATAAAATAAATTATTATTGTAAAAGAAAAAAAAATGATTGAAGCATTCTTGAGATGATGAGAATTACTTGTGAAATAATTGTTGAAGAGAGGGCTGAAAATAAAGAGAAGAAAATAATGGGTGATGAAGTCTAAAAATACAAAGTGCTTAGGGAAGTGTGAGTCACTATTATATAATTTTCCTACATATCCCTTAGCCTACATTACAACCCGTTAAGTCCTATTTGATTCTATTCAAGCATGCTTAATTAGCGGAGATGTACATAATGGGCAAGCCTATGGTTCTTTGTGCATACATGTGAATTTTATTTGTGAGTGTGAGAGTTGTTCTTTGACGCTAAGTTCTTAATTTATATTCAATCTTTTGAATTGAGTATGTGGACTATTTCTTCTTGTGAGGGCACTTGTTTCATGATAGATAGGTGATGTTATTAACTTTCTTTGATGAGAGTAGGTGAGCAAGCTTAAATTTGATGAGTTCAGAGTCTTTCCTTGAGGTTAGGAGGTTAGAGGTTTGTTGTTTATTTGGATGTCTTGCATAATGAGCGGGAATTGTACTTGATGTTTTCAAACTTCAATATGGCCTAATTGTTTGTATCAACCAAAGTGATGGCTTCCTAGTATGATTTTTGAGATGAGCTTTAATGTTTGCTCGAGGACGAACAAAAGTTTAAGTGTGGGGTGTTGATCTGAGGCCAAAAATATATTTTCTTATCATTAATTGCCTCATATTTATTATTTATATTTGTCCTTTTTGAGCATGAATTTTATGGATTGTGCTAAATAGTGTATTTTATTTGTAGGATTAAATTGGTACAAAGTTGAAGAAGTTTGGAGCTAAAATGAATTAATTATGAAAGATTGAAGAAGGAAAATCAAGCAGGCAGCTTAATGGATTAAATTGAATATTATATTAATATGTATATATATGGAAAAGTTGGGCGAGGAAAGCAAAGTGTTGAGGCGGCGACAAAGTGAAGTTCACGCGAAAAAGAAAAAGAATCCAATTCCGTTTTGGTTTTGGGTTCCTAATTTGTTTTGGACTCAGTTATTTTATTCAGGGTTTTCTACATCTATAAATAGTCCATAGAAATAATTATAAGAGAATATACAGGGAAAGGGACTAGAATAGACTTTTTAAAAAAGATACTTTGTAAGGAAAAGTTGTCAATACTTTTTAGGGTTCTTTTCTTCTTCTTTTTCTTAGGTATTAGTAGCTAAAGACCCTTGTTCTGGGGCTGCGGCCATGGGTAATTGTTGAACATCGATTGTTTTGAATTAATGTTGGTTATCGTTTAAATTACTTTTGTATTCTTGTTTTAGTATTTCATGCTTGATCACCATAGAAATAAATTATTGTCTATTCTTGGACTCGAGAGATAAAGAGGTAGATAGACCAAAGAATGCAAAGAGCTTGTTCTAACTTTGTTTAGATTCGTGTTCAGGAGTGACGCCGGACGAACACCTCGCTTGGTTACGAAACATGATGAAATATAAATGCTCGCCAATTAGGACTGCCTATCCCCGCTCAACGATGTAGTTAGACAGCTAGTTGGAGTAGGCGATTAGAGGTCGAGAGATCATGATCATAAAATCAACCCTGTAAATCAGTAATTTGATAACCTTAGTTAATTCATTACATGAGATGCGATACATGAAACCCTATGCATGCTGCAGCCCTGGAATTGTCTCAATCACTGTAAGTTAATCTTAGTATTTAATTCTTGCATTATTTTAGTTCTTTTGACACTCTTAAATAAATAATTAGACTAGTATAATTTAGTAAATAGTTAATTGACAAGTCTCTGTGGGTTCGATATTCCGGTTCTTAAAGAGCCACTTATTACTTCTGCGACCACGTACACTTGCGTGTGCAACTGGAAGCAACAATACACTCCACAATCTAAACGTATTAATATTGTTCCAAAGATCCACCACTAAAAGCTTCCTTATAAACAATGCTTAACCCAAGCATCCGTAATGACAAGTTAGTTAGTTTCTCAAATGTGAATGCAACATCGAATCTCATTATATGAGCATGTGATACAACTGATAACTCCTTAAGTAGTTAGTATTTGCACTTGACAATCGACGTATCCATTTCCATATACCACTAGTACTACACTATGAAAGTCCGTTAGATCCACCACTAGAACACATCATACCTACCGAGAAGATCATATCCAAATAGCCCACACATTTCTACCAATTGAATAGCTATAAAATATTATCAAATTTGTTCTGTCTCTAGCCCAAGCGATATGCATCCTTTCATAGATCAGGTTGATAGCAAAAGTAACACACTCCCTAACTTTAACTAACTTGGCATTGGTACTGTTTAGTAGTCATATCATGACCCTCTTGGATATACACTCAATATGTAAAATCGTAGTAGAAATTCTGACCTCAATTGGCTTAACATCATTCTCATCAAATCTGATGACACTTTGCTAACTATAGTTTCCAAAATTACTATATTCATTATCTAGTCGTCCCTTTAATCATTCCATTTTCAATTGTCGAACCACTCTAGATATTGTCTATACCGCTCAAGTATTGTTCCTTTTTTTTTTTTGGGTAACTAACCTTACTCAATCCCTTCGAATCGTTGAACATTTCTATTCTGATCAGACATTCTTTTCATAAGTCTATCACTTTCACGTTAATATCATATCTTACATAAAACCCACACGACACCGACTACTCGCATAAAGAACCACGCACGAATCATTACTACAAGTGAGAGAGTGGAATGAAGCGATAACAATCAGACCAGACCAAGAACGCACGAAAGAGATTCAACAAGTGAAGATTATTCCTAAAAGTCACTATAGCCTCTCGAAGATAAGTACAGACGTCTCCGTACCGATCCTCGAGACTCTACTTAGACTCAGCTTGTATACACGTGAGACCTATGAACCTGGGGCTCTGATACCATTTTGCCATGACCCAAAAATGGACGTGATGACACTCGTCTTATCCCACCAAGATAAGTCAGCCTAAAACCCAACTAATACAATAAATGCGGAAGTAAAACCAGAAAAAAAAAGACTAACACCATCTAATAATGCGGAATACAAAGTCAACTTATTAAAACCCCCAAAATCTGGTTGTCACGTGCACAAGCCTCTAATGTATTACAATGGATTTGAAAGAAAACACAAGTCTCAAATGACATTGTTTCTAGAATAGAACAAGATCATAAATAAGGAGTAAGAAGGTCTGCTGAGATGACAATCAGCTACCTCACAAAATCTCCATAGGAAGCCTCGGACAAGAAAATAAGAGAGGGTATCATGAAGATCCGGGCTCATAACCTACAAAAAATTGTAGAAGCAAGGGGTGAGTACCAAACCACACGGTACTCAGCAAGCAAACTTCTAAACACAAGCTAAGGGTATGGAATACGGGTACTCCTTAAACCCCAACCAAACCTCCACAACTACAACCTGCATAAAAACCAGCCCAACCTAATAGTTCACAATTTACATAGCACATAGTTCAACCATATCACTTCAACAATTACAGATCAGCAACACACAAGATAAAGTTCACCAATCACAAGTTCCACAGAAAAGTACTCATAAGTTCACAAATGATAAAGATGCACAATGCAATGAAATGCAATGTCAAGTATAGTGATGCATGTCTGACCTAACGATGCACACCCGCTGTCTCTCAGTCCGGGACCCATGGGGGACATATATGTCCATGCATCCGTCGCGGCGTGCTACACGACCCTCGATAATGAAATCCGTCGCGGCGTGCGACACGTCCCTCGATAATAAAATTCATCGCGGCGTGCGACACGATCCTCGAATCATAGTATCCGTCGCGGCGCGCGACACGTCCCTCGAATCATAATATCCGTCGCGGCGCGCGACACGTACCTCGAAATGGTACATCCTTTTTAATTTCTTATTCTTTCTCAATTCACATAACACTTGTCACAACCATGTCTCAGAACCAATGCAAATAACATGTTCACATAAATAATGAGGAGATGACCATTTTCATAAAAATGCACACTTCATAACAACACAATCGTGATACAACACCAACAATGAATCAATAAGCCTTTCAAACCATTCTCAACACATCACACACCAATAATTAATCACATTGCCTTTTATTACCCCTTTTTCATCATTAAAATTATTCAATATGGACAAGTCAACCCATCACCAAGTCCCATTACTCCCCAACACATACCACAAGGAAATACACGAATTTTATACACTTAACAAGGGTTGAGAAATCCACTTGCCTCAAATAATTGAACAAATCACCTCAGGACTTGAGCCTTCTCCTTTCGTTGAGCTTTCAAATCAATGCAATCTATTTAAGCAAATACTCACAATAAGATTTTGAAACTAACAACACCCATATTACTATATGTTTAGCTTAGACCCAAAAATGCACCCAAATCTATAATCAAGTTCCTGAGTTTCAAGTCTAGGGTTAAGTCTTAATTCCTCCCAATAACCTAACTCTAATAATATTCATATAATACAACACACCTATTTCAACATCTCAAAACTCGAATCATTAGGTGATAATCATAAAAAAGTTTCGTATCCAAAACTGAGGGAAGAACCTGTAATCCTAACTGTGAAATAATATACAAATCTTAACCTAGTTAACACTTTCTTTCCTCTATAATGATTTGCTCCTAATTGGGCAATCATTACCCAATGATTGGCCATCCAAACCTAGCCGTCAAGTCAACAACTACAATATGTACTAAATTTGCAATTTAAAGAAACCCAATTTTATTCTTCTTTCTGTTCCACCATACATAACTATTATAATAATAATAATAATAATAATAATAATAATTTAACTTCTATCTCACTATCTATATACATAAATGTTGGGAGGAAGACATGGTTGATTTCCTTTACCTGATGCAAACTGGTGTCTGGTAGTCGCTGAATTGTGACGTCCTCTTCGTGAGGTTAATCCTTTTATTTTTTTGGTTTAAAAAGAATGATATAAAATTATATAGGGTATTAACTTAAATTATATTATATATGGACTTGGCCCATTAACCACCAACTAAATTAATTATTTTTAATTACTCATCAATTAAATAACTGTAGTTATCGAATAGTTTAAAGTTTCCAAACCAACTTCACCAACTGATAAAAAAAATGACTCGGGGCAACTATCGGGAGGGCTAAAACGGCAATTTTATGAAAATTTCCAAAAATGACCTTTCGGGTCATTACAGCAAGCTGTTGAGATTATATGATGAAGGTGGACAAATTTATTTTGTCAGAAATTCAAGTCAAGGGGGAGATTTGTTGGGTATTAATTGTCCTGAGTTTCCTCCATAAATAGGTTTTTCTTTTAGGAAAAGGTTTTGGATTGGCTAGTCCTTTTCTTGTAGGAAAAAGTTTAGGACTCTATAAATAGAGGCTTGTTCCTTCTAACTTAATTAGCATTCACAATGTAGTCCTAGGGGCTTTGAGAGTTTTGGCTAGAGGGAGAATTTGTGGGACACAAGTGAATGGTTTTCACTTGTGTGCACCTCCCGAGTGAATTGGTTGAAGTTATTTCTATATAGTGGATTGCTCATCTCCTTTGTGGACGTAGTCGATTGACCGAACCACGTTAAATCTTTGTATCTTATGGTGTATTTCTCATTTGTCTTCTTGCTCATGGTCTTTCGAGGTTTGCTTTCTTAGCTTCCGCATAATACCTGATTATTTTTTGTCCTAACACTCGCATCAATATAGATAACGACAACTCTTTCCACCATGACTTGGAAAGATGAGAAGAATCACCTAATGTTTTTGCACAAACATATTTGTTTTAAAGTGGCCAAAGTGGATACTACTTGCGAAACATGCATTTTACATTTACCAACAATAATATTTATGTTTAATTTCTAAATAAGTTATGATCGGTTATATGAACCTCATTGACCATGTTACTCCTTATAAATTCCTCTCAGGTCAATATCATATAAAAAACTAAACAAAAATAAAAAAGTACTCAAAGTTCATTATGTTTTTCTATATATGAGGTATAAATTCTCAAAAGCCAACAACTCTTTAAAAACATAGGACTTAAAAGTAAACGTGTTATCATGGCTAAACATTTTTTTTTTTTACTAAGAGATATCACCTATTTGAATCTTTTTCGTTCATCGTGCCTTATTGTTGCTAAGTTTGTTGAGTTTGTAGGTCTTTTGAGAAAACTCCAGTATAGTGATTTTAGGCCTATAACTTGTCTTATTTTAATACCTTCACAAATCATAGTTTCACATATGCAGATTGGTGTATCTGACGATTGACGCAGGACATGACAAAATCATATTAAGCTATACTTTTATTTTATCCTCAAATATGTGCTACTTAATCCTTCTCGCCGATACGATCATATGAAAAACTTTCACTGATTTATATACTTGATTTCATGTTACCAAACTAAATATCAAGCTGTTTTATTCAAAATGTGTTGAAGAAACATTATGAATCCATTATGATATGAATGGAAGATCCAAAAGGAATGGCAAAAGTTGGATGAATTCGATTAGTATATAGGCCAAGAAGGTCCAGTCCATCTAAAGGCCCAAAATATACAAACACTCATGGTCGTGGATCAAATTAGTGACCCTATTGAATATTTAGACCAAATCAAAAATCCAAAAAACCATAGAACGAATTAGATTTTTCTTAGGAAAAATTACATAGATACCCTCTCGGATACATTTTTATCCCCTCTCGGATACATCCCCTATCCCCTCTCGGATACATCCCTCCCATTAAGTCATGAATCATTTGCTATTGGACAACCAAGAAATGTATAAGTTATACTTTTTTTTTATACTGACGATGTATATAAATTAAACTCCATTAAGAAGCATAATGTCCACGATAGTGGTGAAAGGTATTTTGAAGATCATAAAGAATGTAACAAATATTAAAATAAAATATATATTCGATCCAACAAAATAGAAGAAGGATCCATATCCCTATTTTCATAAAATTTTCTTTGTACATAAAGACACGTTACATCACCTTAACGGTTATAGTTGTCTTTCCTAAGGTGCATTTTATGTTTAAAGTAGATTTTCAATGTGAATTGAAATTACTTAAAATTCAAAAGCAAATGATGGACAACGAGTTAGAAATGATAAAACATTAAAAGGGAATATATATATATATATATAGCAAATGTTAGAAATTGAAACAACTATAAATTAGTGTTAGTTCCATTTTCAACCGATCACTAATTTGACATCAAAGGAATATATATAATAAAATAAAAGATGTAGTTTTTCAAAGATACAAATTAAAAAATGAAATAAATAAATAAAAGTGGGAATGAGGTTGATAGTGACATATATATACTACAAATAGTGTGATAGGTACAAGCCAAGCAAAGCCAGGGTGTAGGAAGAGGTGAGAAAAAGTAAAGAAATTGCACTTACAAACAAAATCAAACCATAGAAAGCTAGTAAGAAAGAATCTTAAAATGCTGCTTTTGCAGTAAGATTAGCTGTAGATAGGTTGAGGACCTGAGTGGGGTTGGATGGTGGGGTGGGGGGGGGGGGTGAGGTGCACAACACAACACAACCATCAAGAAATATGGTGGAATAATATGAATGTATTCTTAATCGGATGTTTTGAATTCGAGTTTTGGTAACAGAATCTTATCTAATGTGAAGCACTAAATCCTATCATAATAAGCACTCTACGGCGCGAACTCAGTTCGAATCTGAGAGTTTTCAACACCAAATAGCTTTAGAAAAACGTGTATAAGAAGATCATGAGAAGGTTTTATATAAGGTAAAGGTTTTTCCCCCTTACTAAATGTCTCGAATTAAAATTACGGAAAAAAAAATCGTTTGATGGAGCGCTAAAACCTACCATAATAAGCATTGAACGATGCAAATTTAGATTAATTAATTGAACTTGTGAGCTTTAGACACCAAATAGTTTTAAAATAGCACATACATAAAGATCATTAAAAGGTGTGATGGAAAGGTAAAAACATTTCCACCCTTAATCAAAGATCTGATTCGAGTTTGAGTCCAAGAAACAGAGTTTCCTTTGATAAAAACCACTAAGACTTACGATGATGAGTTCTCTACTGTGTGAAATCACTTAGTCGAACATGTAATTTTTGAACACCAAATAACAAGATACAAAAGATGAAAGTTATAGAACCTAAAAACAACTCGAGTACTAAAATAAACCATAGGTTATAGCCAGCTCAAGCCCTGAATAGTAATGACGGAGTTAGAATATTCGCTAACATGATTAACAGCAACTATATACATATATTCTTAACTATATATATATATATATTTTATTATTATTATTATTATTTTTTAATTGTAAGATTCGGATGAACCCTTTGACTCCGTCCCTATGAGAGAATATGTGTGGGGTTGGGTTGTTGAACCCTAACGATCCCCTTGGCTCATTTCTTCATGATACTCATAAGTAGTAAGACCAAGTGTCTCCCAGCTAGGAACCAATAAATCTGGCTTCTTCTTTTCTTTTTATAAAAATAATAATATTCACAATGATACTCATGAAAAACTCATTAATTATTATCTTCTTTTTATCCGTCCCCATTGAAAAGTCACAGGGACTCAAAAGTATTTATTTAAGTTTTGTGTTTATCGATAGTGTACATTTTTTTTTATAGTTTATTTCAACTTTTTTAAAAAATCAATTATTACTTTTATGAGATTATTAATTATAGGCATAATATATAAGTGTGTCCTTTAATTTGGTCTTTATTTTACATGTATGTCCTCTAACTATGATTATGGACAAGTAGACACTTAAACTTGTATAAAGTTGAACAAGTAGACACGTGAGTCCTATGTGACATTATACACGTAGGACACCATATAGAATGCAAATTGTCGAGTAGCAAGTCACGTAGGATGTGTGTGTCTATTTATTCAATTTTATACAAATTTAAGTGTCTACTTATGCATAGTCAAAATTGAAGGGCATAAATATGAAATAAGGCTAAATTAAAAAGTATAGTTATTTATTATACCTTAATTATATGTGTGTGAGTGAGCACCTAGCTACTGTCCCATTGAAAAATAACATTAGATTCGAGTATAATTTTGATTATATATTGTTCAATTTAACAAAAAAGATACTAGATTGTCATTACTGCTTACGATAATGTATAAGATTTTAGATAACGATCTGACGATTTTCATAAGATTTTTTAATTTGTTGAAAATGAATTTATTCTTAAACTGTAATCTAATTAAGAGATTCATAAGTTATTTTAACAAAAAAGTTATTTATTAAAATTCTCTCTTTTTCCTTTAAGCATCATGTGTTCGACTATTGGCTAGACTAGTTTGAATTTACACCACAAAAAAATTCACTACAAAGAAAAGTAAGTTGACAAAAAAAAAAATGTTTCTAAAGCTTAAATGTGATACTTCTATATATTAAGGTTGAAAGAATCACATTCATTCTATCGCGTTCCTCGTTGGTCAGCATACACATTATTTGTCGTGAGCCTCAGTCTCTTCATTAATTGTCAAGAGTATAATTGCAAAGTTTTGTCATTTTTACTTGTTCATTATGATTTAAAAAAATTATCTTTATTTGTTATTTTTAGCATATCAAAAGAAAAATATATTTTCTTTTAATGTTAGCATAATCAAATTATTTCTCAAGATTTATAATTGAATAGTACTTACTATGAATATATATTGTGATAAATATTTATATGATCAATCATTATTTTTAAAGAATAATGTGCAAAGTTAAACTTGACAAGTAAAAATAAACGGAGGAAGTACCTTCCCGACTCTCTCCAACTCTTTATGCTAAGAATAATAATAATTTTCATCTAAAATAGAAGATGACAAAGAGAGAAGGAATATAGTTCAATAAAATATTCTTGTGGACTTAAAAATATATGGATATTAGTGCACCAACAAACCCAAAAAAAAAACACCATTTTCATATATATAGTGAGTAATAAATATATTCCACTGAGATATGTTTTTGACTTTAATTCTGTTGCCAAATTTTGGGCAAAATGCCAAACGAGTAGAATGCTAAACAAAAGAAACAAACAAAAAATAAAAGAAGTAGAAAAGCTAGAGCAATAATATTTTTCAATTATACACGGTGAATATATCATAAGGTTACTCCTATTTTTTAATATAAAGTTTTTGTAAAAACAAAGATTTTCTCCTATCTACTAAGGTCAAGACTCGGAAATAAATGAAGCCTGTTGAAAGAACTGCCCCACAATGAGTGGGACACGATTTCAGGGCCTTATATAACTTGGACAATTTTTTTATTTTTGATTAGCTTTTGAAGTGTGAGTTAGATCCAAGATACATTTTTATTATCACAAAAAATTACATATAATACATAACTTAAGATATTATAATCTCTAAAATTTCCTACCATTTAAAAAAATTACAAAA
>JAGDQO010002389.1:0-304411 GCA_018342035.1 Solanum appendiculatum | reverse complement strand
ACCATAAACATCACATAATAATTCCATTTCATGATAATATGCAAAATGGACCATAATAGGGGGTGTAGTAGTAATTCCATAATTCAAGAGTTCATAAATAATCGTAAGGACCCATAAACTTGAAGTAGAAATAGAGGATAAATGGTTGGACTTGTGGAAAGGAAGGTTTCCACAATCAAACCCACATACCTCAACTTTGGAGAATCCTTGATGAAGATTGGAATGGAGAATCGAAGCTTGAGATTGAGTCTTGAATCTGGAATTAGAGCTTGAGATGTTTGAATTTGGTTGAAGATCTTGGTGGAATCTTTGGAGAGGGCTTAGAGAGTGTTTTGGAGTTAAGAAAATGACTAAGTATGGGACATATCCCCTTTTTATAAAAAAAGTCTCCAACCCGCCTAGAAAAAAAAGGCTCACTGGAATTGGAAATTCTGCACAGACAGGTTTTACGCAAATGGTCATAACTCCCTCATCCTAACGCGGAATGCAGGTGAAACCAAGTGCGTTATGAAGCTAACTCAAAGAGCTTTATTTTAATAGTTTGCAGCCTTCCAGTTCCTTGTTGCTAAGAGATATGCCCCTTTAAAGTTGACCCTCCGAATCGCAATTTTTGCGATTTTTGAATTTTGATACGGTTGCTCTAAAATTCGGGTTAGACCCATTTCCCACTCAACTTGACCCCACAAATAAGAATATGAAGTCGAATTTCCGAAATTATGCACGGATTTTGAGATATATGGAAATTACAATTATAGGTGTTTCCGAAGCACATTTTCGGGCATTTTCGGGCATTTTTGGGGTCGTTTCAATCATCAAGTTCATATTTGTATACAACAAACAAGGCGGGTAACCTTTTACATAAATATTTATGTCCCGCTTCGATTGTAGTAATATGAAGATTTAAATCTTCTCATTTATTATCTCAATATAATCATTTTTCTTTTCAATTCCTTCAAAACTTAGAAAGTTTCTTTTGAGAAATACTACAATCCCAATATTATTCCTTCAATAGTACCACAATAGCTCTTTAGAGCTTATAATTAATTTTGTGTACTATCACATATTTCATGACACCATCCGTATGGTGAACATCTTCTTCAAGGGGAAAATTATATTATTATTATCATGATCAAAATTATTACAGGCAAGACATGTTTCTTGCTTTACTTTTATCGTACCATAGGTACACAACCAGTGACAAATTTGTGTTGCCACACAATAATATTATTTTTGTCATGGCCACAATAATTATAGGCAAGAATTACTTCTTTCTTTTTGTCCTTTCGGTTGTTCACAATAGGTTGTTCACAATAAACATACCATAATATTTATGACGTATAAAACGTACACGACCATTGAGCATTCATGCCAAATAAAATTTATTTATTTCTCTCAAACCTCCCGTATAGGTGAGTTGTGACATATATCAAACTCATAATATTTTTATCATATCTTGACTTATTCACTTTAAGAATAGTCGAACATTCATGATTCTTATCACCAGTCACATTCTCTTGAAGGAATGGACCAATCATTTGTATGTGCTTTATAAAATTTGCATTATAAGCTCATTGTCATGCCCTTAAAATTTATCATTTTTGCATGACTTACCTCAACATCACTTTGAAAGGTCAAGTGTACCACCATTTTTTATATATATATTTTTTATGGAGGATTTATAAAATTTACTTGATTAGGTCCACAAAAATTGGGTGTCAAATGACCTTTCATACCAAATCGCAATAACTACTTTCAACCTTTGAAAGACCATTTTGAGATGGCAATAACTTCTTCACCCTTTGAAGTATCATTTTGAGAACCTATAATGTTCTTCATTTAACCACAATAATGGCTATTATTACTTCGTCCTTCCATGCCCTTATTTATACATTCAATCATTTGTCGTCTTTTAGACTTATTATTCACTACTACCACATTCATACGATAGAATGGAGCAAATCAATTGGGTAGATTTCAAAGTTATCATATACTGCTACCACATTCGCTTCAGGGAATGGAGCAAACTCAATAGGATGAATTTCATGACTTTTCATCAAAGTCTTAGTCATCATTATATCATCACTATGGTGCATTGAGACTCAAACTCAATGTCTTACCCATATAAGGCACGTTAGGTGATAATTTCATGGGACTCGAACTCAATATCTTATCATTATGGTGCATTGAGACTCAAACTCAATGTCTTACCCATATAAGGCACGTTAGGTGATAATTTCATGGGACTCGAACTCAATATCTTATCATTATGGTGCATCAAAACTGAATTTGATGTCTTACCCTCTTGGTGCGATAGAACTTGAATCTACCGTCTTATCCTCAAATATTTTTCATTATGTGCATCCGGACTTTAACCTGATGTATTACCCTTTTGGTGCGATGGGACTTGAATCCATCGTCTCACCCTTCAATCAATTTCATATAAGTCAAAACCAATAGAACTCAGTCATGAGCTTGTTCCTGCTCACAAGTGTTTTCATTGTATAGTTGCATACTAAAAAAAATATGTATCACACTAAAAAAAAATTGCTTACTGCCGTTCTAATTTCCATGTGAAGTACCCTTAGTGTTCCACACACATCCAAAAAAACATCAATTAGCTTATGAAATAGCCAAAGTTATATTAAATGTTAACCAACAAATTGCTCAAAATGACAACAGTGAGCATAATCATAAACAAAACATAAAATAGGTTCAAATATACAAAAGGAAAAATACATAATGCTAGTTACTCACCTTGTTCGAAAAGAAAATCAACACAACCTCAACAATCAATAGTATTAATAACTTACCTTATTTCGGAGAGCAAATAAAACATAATCTTGAAATGATAAAGTGATTAGAACTTCATGCTGATAACGTGTTGTAAAATCAAGCTCAGAACAATATAAATATAAAGAGGAGAAGATAAGAAATATAGATGGTAGAGAGAACTTTTTTTCTTATTCAAGTGTGTTCTACAAATGGTGAATGATATCTCTATTTATAGTGTTGGGATATCACCCCAAAGGCCATCATGTTAAATGTCCAAACAAGTAGGTACATAGTTATCCATAATGTATCATATCACCTTGGAAATATAAATACATGAATTCAAGAAATTCATGAATACGCTCAATGGATCATCCACTTAGTTCAATGGATTTATAACAAGAAAGGAATTTTCTCTATACTTAAGTAGGAATTCTGTTTTTTTTTCTCTATTTTTTAATGTTTAAAGCTTATAAAAATAAAATATTATTAATATTAAGTACATTACACTATCCTATTTTATATAATGTAAATTTCTATCAATATGTTGCATGTATTGTTTGTACATTTTTAGTATACGAACTATATGAATTATTATAAATTCACATTCTAAATTTTAAAAAAAATACATGATAATTAAATATGTGGAACATATTTAGTAATATACAGTGCTAATATATCATTAGTATATGCGTTGTCAAAATTATACATTCCGATTCATAATATTAATAAAATATTTATATTTTGATTTCAAAATGAAAACAAATAAAAAGTTGTTCGTGTACAAAAAGAAATAAGAAACAAAAATAGTTAGGAAAATAGAATAGTTATGTAAAGTTTTCAATAAAAAAAGATTTAAAAATAAATTAATAGGGATAAATGTGTAATTTAACATTTTAATACATGTATAACTAATACCCACATAACTTATTCCACCTTCTATCCTGCATAACTTATACATAGATTCCCTCATAAGTTATGTAGGTATTAATTATGTAGGATTACAAAAAATGCAACCAAACACTGTATAAAATTAATACATGAATAACTTTTATTTACAATATTTAAAAACATATCAACCAAACATGGCACAAGTCATGTTGACTTTTCTACCTAATACAAAACTTTTACCAAACATAGTAAAAACTAATACATTTTTTATACATGAATAAGATGCCTCTTATACGGTAACCAAAGGGCTCGTTAGTGTATAGTATTTTTATACTATTTGTGTATACCAAATCAACTCAATTACGATGGTTCAGTAGTTTGATATAGTAACAACAAAAGCTTTAATTAATCATGATTAAGTAATAAAAGCGTATGTACAAACAATATTGTCATATATCAATTACTTTAAATTCAGTTTTTTGCGTGGCATGTTTAAGGCCTTAAGATTAAATGATATTTCGATACATTTGACATAACTTTAATTTAAAATCACAAAGTTGAAAAGTTTTTTTTTTAAACTCTGTGCCAAATCAAACTAGGTTATTCTTTTTTAAACGGTGGAAATATATTTTTTCATTGAAAATTTGATTTGTTGATATTCTTTTTTCATAAGCTATAAACTATGGCAATATTTCCTTTATAAGAAATTGTTAGAAAAAATAAAATATAAAATATTAATTAATAGCTTCACATCTAAAATAAAAATTGAAAAGTAGACTTTAATTAAAAATATATATTATGATATTTTCTTTTTAAAAAGAAAATTATAACCTCTTTTGAAATTTGACTTTAGGCCCCAATTTTATCTCTATCTAAAAAGCAATTTCGGTCCGACTGGATAAGCTATAACTATGACAATATTTCCTTTATAAGAAATTGTTAGAAAAAATAAAATATAAAATATTAATTAATAGCTTCACATCTAAAATAAAAATTGAAAAGTAGACTTTAATTAAAAATATATATTATGATATTTTCTTTTTAAAAAGAAAATTATAACCTCTTTTGAAATTTGACTTTAGGCCCCAATTTTATCTCTATCTAAAAAGCAATTTCGGTCCGATTGGGGTGCAAATTATTCATAACAATATAGTTCTATAATACAGATGAGCCATAAGCGTAAAGTTAGTAGCAGAGTAATCTTTTTTCCTTTTATTTTAAAAAAATTTAGTTGTGGGAAATGAGATTACAAGGTGGGAATCGCTTACCAACAAACGTAGCAGAATAATCAGTTCCTACTGTGTAGAGACAAAAAGCATGACCATATTGCTGACGAATTTAAGTAATCGACAAATTCAAAGTACTTTGGATAAAGGATGACTGGAAGAGGCACAGAGATAGAGAGACTCTGTGTGTGTGAAAACGAAGTTTTGTAATACATTTTTCTTGTTTGTTTTTTTCTTTCATTCACTTCTTATCCGGTTTCACTTATACATATATTAAGGGGTCGTTTGGTTTGAATATGAGTTATGATGAGATAAGTTATGTTTAGATAAGTTATGTTGAGATTAGTTATGATGGGATAAGTTGTGTTGGGATTATTTCTTATTGAGTATTTGGTTTGTTGTATTCAAAATAATATACATTGCATAAATTTTAAGAACAAGTTGTTTGTTTACAAAATTACCCTTCACTTTATTTAGTTTTTTTTATATTTTTTTATAAGCTTTTGTTATTTATTTTTAAAAATGAAACTTTCATTTTATTTAGCTTAAATATTTTTATTTATGCATTCCATGATAAGTACCATATGTATTTTAAAATAAAACTTTTTTCTTATTTAGCTTAAAAATAGAAATTCCCTCATAAGTTTGTTAAAGTGAAAGAAGATTTATGAGAAATCAAAATATAAATAAACATAATAATTAGTCAAATAAATTCATAAATAAAAATTATATTTATATAGAGTAATTTTTTAATAGAAAAATATGAATAGCTATCATAGAAATAAGAAATAGTGAATATTATTATACATGGTATTAAAAATAATGTAAATATACATAAATGTGAAAAATGGTGTATAAAAAAGGTTTAAAGGGGTATATTTATCATTTATCTATTTTATCCCGGGATAAAGCTATCACACTCGTGTGGCTGGGACCGGGCCCCCTGTTTTTAAAAATTAGGAAAAAGACTCAAAAGCCCCTTAAACTAACTGATAACTTATCTCGGTACTAATTCCTAATCCTGGGATAAGTTATCCCAAGTTTTGCAACCAAACAAGGAAATAAAGAACACTTAAAATTTATCCCGGGATTAACCCCCCTTATCCATCACACCAAACAACCCCTAAGAGTTTAAGTTATACGTACGCCTAGTTATTGTAAAGTTTTTTCATACTATCCGCTCATATTTACCTATTCTAACGGATAATCTATCTTATTTCAAAGATAGCCCAGAGTAGATACTTACCTCGATTGTTTACATGAAATCAACTCCAAGTTATAATGGTTAAGTGGCTAAGTGATAGAAATGTATGTACAAACAATGTCATATCTATTGGTTTGATGTAACTGTTAGAGTGGGTAAAAAAGTCCCATATTGGTTGAGAATGGACGGGTGGTCTCCTTATATGGAATTGGGCAATCCTTTTCTCATGAGCTAGCTTTTGGGTTAAATTAGGCTCATGTGTCATATCTTTACACGGTATCAGAGCCAAGTCTGGGTTGAGAAATGGATCGGTGATCTCCTTATATGGACTTGGGCAATCATCCGTAAGTGAGTCCAGGTTGTTCCACGCAAGTGTCATATCTTTACAATAAGCGCGTGTAAGTTTTTATAGTTGTGAGTCCAGGCTGTTCCACACAGATATCATATCTTTACAGTAAGCGCGTGTAAGTTTTTATAGTTGTGAACTTCAGGCTATTCCACATGCAACAAATATATATATAATCAAATAAAACAAGGCACATATTGAGCTTTGCATTCAACAAATAACAGCTTAGGAGTAGTTTCATGTTTCATTTTCACCTTGTCCTTAAGCTTATGTACTTATTTATAAACACTCACTTAGAACACAAAGGTAAATCCTTCCACTATATAGATAATAAACTCAGAGCTTGTCCTTAAGCTTATGTACTTATTTATAAACACTCGCTAAGAACACAAAGATAAACCCTTACACTATATAGATAATAAACTCAGAGCTGGTCAAGGAATCGAATACAATTCTGGCGCGGAATGCATATGGCCTCGAAAGGCTTATCGTTGTTCAAATTAATTCTAGAACTATAGCACCCATCCAAGTTTTCCTCAAATTCCACATTTTCCCAATCAAACCACTGAATCAACGATCCCAAAACCAACGAAACAGTACGTAACCCCATTGCAGCTCCAGGGCAGGCTCTTCTCCCCATTCCAAATGGCACAAATTTATAATTGAACCCTTCTTTTTCACCTTCCATACCCTCAAATCTCTCCGGCTTAAACTTTTCAGGCTCGTCCCATACCTTGGGGTCCCTATGGATGGCCCAAGCGTTAACCATTAGGATAGTATGTTTAGGTACATCATAGCCACCAATAGTACAATCTTCTAATGAGTAGTGAGGCAAAAGAAGCGGTGCTGGAGGGTATAATCTCAACGTCTCGTTTAAAACACACTGCAAATAAGGAAGATTAGTGAAATCAGATTCATTGAGCAAACGCTCCTTCCCCACTTTGCTGTCAATCTCAGCTCTCAGCTTGTGAAGTGCCTCGGGGTGAGCTAAAAGAAGTCTCATTGCCCATTGAATGGTCATCGATGTGGTCTCTGTTCCCGCAATAAACAAAACCTGGCATACAAGATGTTCAAACAAATGCACAAGTCTAATTAATTAGTGAAGTTACCTTAAAATTATAACATTTTAATCTCTAGAAGTATTTGCTCATATTAAAACTATCTATGATCCAAACTAAGGAAATTTTGACTAAACGTACCAGTAGAACACTTTTAATGATATCATCTGTATAGAATTCGGGTTCTGATTCTTGCAGAGACAATAGAGTTTCAACCAGTGTGCTCTTCTTCTCTCTGTTTCTATCAGTCATGGACTCCGAAACAGTAATAGGACTAACTTTCTTATGTCGAAATTCGTCAAATAAACAATTCAAGAATTCATTTCTCTTCTTATGAGCAGAAACCATCCTCTTCTCAATCCCTTTATACCCAAACCATTTCAATACTGGCAAAAAATCACACGCATTCAAAACCAACAACGTCGCAAAGAAAAATCCCCTGATCTCTTCAATAATTTCTTTACCCTTCTCTGTTCCTATCTCCTCCTCACTTACGCAACGTTTCCCTGTACCAATTCTCATCATAACATTAAACGCAAAAGTAAAAACCCAATTACTCAAGTTAATTTTCCCACCACTACTCCCATTCTTATTACAATTAGCTTTAAATAAACCGCGAATAAGCATTCCAATTTCTTCACTCCTCAATGCAGAAGACTTTTGAAGGCTATTGAAAGAGAAGATTTCAATTACGATTAGACGGCGGAGTGCCCTCCACAGATAACCATAAGGAGCCCAAACAACAGCCTTATAGTTGAAGGAATACTTATCTCCAGTCATAGTCTGAGGACGGTTAGCAAATATGATGTCGTTTTTAGTGAAACATTCTTCCACAGCGGATGGAGAAGACACAATAAGCAAATTTCGACAGCCTAACCGGAGGTACATAACTGGTCCATATTTAGTTGATAATGAGGTTAATGTCTGGTGAAATGAATTTTTGATAAGGTAAAGATGGCCAATTATTGGAAGAGACAGAGGACTAGGTGGTAAATGTTTTCTGGAATGAAACAAGTATTTCAATAAAAAGATAACAATAAATAGTACTAAGTAGTAGTACTTAGAGTTCAGATTCTCCATGACCAAAAACATAGAATTGTAGACTTCACAAGTCAGGGCAGTGTAGTTTTATTAAACAGGTTTGTGTTTTATTTATACATTCAGTTTCGAGTATGTGGAGGCTAAAAATTTCGTAAGCAATGATCATATAGATGACGCATTTAAATAATTGACAGAGTCAAGTATACCAAATTTCTACGTCTCTGTATCAATATCACAGTAATAATTTAAGGGGCAGTTAGAACTTAGGAAGAAGAAAACAACCAAGTGAAAGGTGTGTCGGGACCACAAGCCGGGACTGAAAGGGGAACTCAAGATTTGAAGACTCTCGGAGAAATTATTATTTTAACATAGACGCTAGTGAAATTTTCAATGACCAAGTATATAGATCCGATATGATTTTCTGTCTAATAATTAGACTTTACCATTCTTGAAGCAATAGCTCATTGATCAAAGAAGTGCAAAATACACAAATTAATATGGTGCACAAGTTAAATATATATTGATATCTTCTTGAGGTATATATATATATATATATATATATTAGCTTCTCGATATATGTAGAAAAAAAAATCCAAGTTAACAAGTGCATATGCCCCAGCATATACATGAGTCCACCTCTGGCCGGAACTGACATGCATGGGCTGTCAAGTTTCAACTAATCCAACAAGAAAGAGGTTTGTATAAGATAAACAGAGATTATACCTTAGATGGTCACTCAACTAAGAAGTTTTTTCTTAGAAAGTCACTCAATTTTGATTTTTAATCCAAAAGTCACTCAACTATGAATTTTTTTCTCGGAAAGTCACTCAACTATAATTCTTAACCTAGAAATCACTCAACTATGAAAGCTTTTCTTTCAGAAAGTCACTCAACTATGAAACTTTCTGAGAGAAAAGTTCAAAGTTGAATTTCTCAAGATAAATTAGATGTAGGTGAAAACTGAAATCTATTAAACAAGTTGTTTTTTTACATTATCAACAAAGAGCAATTGATTAAGTAATTGACAAATTCAAGTATTCTTGATAGCTAATATACATACTTTTATATTGTAGTATTATCACTTTGCGAAAAAGGGTGAAGCAGATACATAAGGAGAAGATAGAGAGAGTGAAAGCGAAGGGTCACGACTCACGAGTATACCAAAAATTTGGCATTTAGTAATATTCTCTCCGTCTCAATTTATAGGAGTTATTTTGACTTGACACGGAGCTTAAGAAAGAAAGAAAGACTTTTCAAACGTGTGTCTAAGATAAGTATAGATATTTGTGTGGCTAGAAATCATTTTATCAAGGGTAAATAGGCATTTTAAAGTTAAATTATTACTAAATATAGAAATGTATCATTTTTTTTATAACTGACTAAAAAGGAAAGTAACTCATATAAAATGGGACCGAGGGAGATTGTTTTTTAAAGAGGAAATTTCATAAGTAGCAAAGAGATTAAACTTAATAAGCCTCCTTAGCTACAATTTGTCTAATTACGTTCCATAGTCATAGTTTCGTTTGTTATGGGTATTCCCGTTTGTATAATTTACTTGCCATTTGTATAATTCGCTTCCCAATATACAAACATGGTAAGTACAAATTATGTATTTATACATTTAGTAATTTTTCAGAATTTATACAAATCAAATGTATCAACTGGATAATTATATATAAGTTAGGGTAAGCATATACAAATCCTGGATCTATACAATTAGGAAAAATCTAGATTTATACAATTGGGAACCGAATTATACAAATTCTTAATTTATACAATTAGGAGTTGAATTATACAAATTCATTCTGGACGTGGGCCACATAATTATGATTGTAAGTTATAAGTGACAAATGGTAATTTAATTAAACTATAACTATGATATTAACTAATTAACTAGTATATATTTACTTATCCGCGTAATTTTTCCTTTTTTAATGCAAAAAATAATAATATGGATTTGACACTTATTTGATTCTCTTCTCTCCATTTTCTTCGAGCTATCGCTTAAATGTGTAATAGCTACATTACCTAAATATCAAAGGTCTAGATTAATTAATTTTCTTAACCAAAAGGGTATACTAATTAACCATGATCAAAAGAAGAGAGGTTGCTATATTTAAGTTTCCCAATTTTGATATGAAAATATTTATCTTCCAAAAATTTGGAATCGAATGGAATTACTTCTATTAAATAGCGTTTAAACTTTTAATATAAAATGATTTTTTCCATGGTCGTACAACACCAAGTCACGTTCAAGATCTGTGAACATTTTTTTAAAACAAAAGTTTCCATCTTTTGTATGAAAATATTTATCTAACAAAATAATCAGTTTGTTTTTCTTTGATATTTTATGACACAGTAAATTTCAATACTTTTAATTTATTTTCTAAATGTTGAAAATTCTATTTTTAATTTGCAATGTTTTCTCTTAGTAAAGCAACTTATTTAAATACTGATTTTGAATTGGCAAAAATTTAATTTATGAAGATTTTTTTTATGTGGGTGTGTTAATGAGAAAATACAAGTTCTGTATAGATCATAACAAAAATAATTTACTGTTATGGATGAATGGGAAATACAAGTTATGTATAGATAACAAAAAGAATTTACTATTCCAGGGAATTTACTAAAGAATGAGCTTGTTTGGACGAGCTTATAGTTTTTGGCTTATAAATTAAAAATCACAAGTTAAGAATGCTATATATTTATTGGTTTGATGCAAGTGCGTGTAAATTTTTATTGTTGCAATTTGCAAAGTCCAGGCTGTTCTCAAATAAAACAAGGCACAAATTGAGCTTTGCATTCAACAAATAACAGCTTAAGAATTGTTCCATGTTTCATGTCCACCTTGTCCTTAAGCTTAAGTACTTATTTATAAACATTCACCAAGAACACAAGGATAAACCCTTACATTATATAGATAATAAACTCAGAGATGGTCAAGGAATCGAATACAATTCTGGCGCGGAATGCATATGGCCTCGAAAGGCTTATCCTTGTTCAAAGTGATTCTAGTATTATAGCACGCATCCAAGTTTTCCTCAAATTCCACATTTTCCCAATCAAACCACTGAATCAACGATCCCAAAACCAACGAAACAGTACGTAACCCCATTGCAGCTCCAGGGCAGGCTCTTCTCCCCTTTCCAAATGGCACAAATTTATAATTGAACCCTTCTTTTTCCCCTTCCATACCCTCAAATCTCTCCGGCTTAAACTTTTCAGGCTCGTCCCATACCTTGGGGTCCCTATGGATGGCCCAAGCGTTAACCATTAGGATAGTATGTTTAGGTACATCATAGCCACCAATAGTACAATCTTCTAATGAGTAGTGAGGCAAAAGAAGCGGTACTGGAGGGTATAATCTCAACGTCTCGTTTATAACACACTGCAAATAAGGAAGATTAGTGAAATCAGATTCATTGAGCAAACGCTCCTTCCCCACTTTGCTGTCAATCTCAGCTCTCAGCTTGTGAAATGCCTCGGGGTGAGCTAAAAGAAGTCGCATCGCCCATTGAATGGTCATCGATGTGGTCTCTGTTCCCGCAATAAACAAAACCTGGCATACAAGATGTTCAAACAAATGCACAAGTCTAATTAATAAGTTACTTTAAAATTAAAACATTTTAACCTCTAGAAGTATTTGCTCATATTAAAACTATCTATGATCCAAAATAAGGAAATTTTGACTGAACGTACCAGTAAAACACTTTTAATGAGATCATCTGTATAGAATTCGGGTTCTGATTCTTGCAGAGACAATAGAGTTTCAACCAATGTGCCCTTCTTTTTCCTGTTTCTATCAGTCCTGGACTCTGAAACACTAACAGGACTAACTTTCTTCTGTCGAAATTCATCAAATAGACTATTCAGTAATTCATTTCTCTTCATTTGAGCTGAAACCATCCTCTTTTATACCCAAACCATTTCAATACTGGCAAGAAATCACACGCGTTCAAAACCAACAACGTCGGGAAGAAAAATCCCCTGATCTCTTCAATAATTCCTTTACCCTTCTCTGTTCCCATCTCCTCCTCATTTACGCAACGTTTCCCATTTCCAATTCTCATCATAACATTAAACGCAAAAGTAAGAACCCTACTACTCAAGTTAATTTTCGCACCACTACTCCAATTCTTATTGCAATTAGTTTTAAACAAACTGCGAATAAGAATTCTAATTTCTTCACTCCTCAATGTAGAAGACTTTTGAAGGCTATTGAAAGAGAAGATCTCAATTACCATTAGACGGCGGAGCGCCCTCCAAAGATAGCCGTAGGAAGCCCAAACAACAAGCTTATAGTTGAAGGAAAATTTATCTCCCATCATAGTCTGAGGACGGTTCGCAAATATGATGTCGTTTTTAGTGAAACATTCTTCCACAGCGGATGGAGAAGACACAACAAGCAAATTTCGACAGCCAAATCGGAGGTACATAACCTGTCCATATTTAGTTGATAATGAGGTTAATGTCTGGTGAAATGAATTTTTGATAATGTAAAGATGGCCAATTATTGGGAGAGACAGAGGACTAGGTGGTAAATGTTTTCTGGGATTAAACTGGTATTTTAGTAAAATGATAAGGAAAAACAGCAAAACAGCTAAGTAGTATGTGTAAGAGTTATTCTCCATGGATGAAAAGTTGAAAAGCATAGAATTGTAGCTTCACAAGTCAAGGAAGTGTAGTTTTATTAAACAGATTTTTGCTTTATATACATATCAGTTCCAGTGTGGAGGCTTAAAAAATGTTGGAAAAATGATTCTGCTATCTTCTTTTTATTATTTTCTATATCTATTCTATTAAATGAGTCTTAATTTATTTTTAATTATCTCATAAATTATCATTAAAGCTACTCTAATATATGATTGTTGGAATGTCTCTTTTGACCAAAATTATTACACCTTGAATTGTCCAAATGAATGGTCTTCAATGTATTTAATGACATTCTTTCTTAGATTTTTTTGTTAAAATCATCCCTGAACTATGTCTTAAACCTAAATACGTCCTTGTGTTATATAAGTGAACAAAAAACATCTATGCAATATCTAAAAAGTTGCAAGATTCATCCTTCTGTCTATTTTTTTAAGAAACTCATGGCACCAACTAAAAAATGTGTCAAGTCGAATGAATATATGTACACATGGTTAAGTTGGGTGATTTTTCTAGTTTTTAGAAGTTGAGCGTTTAAATCATATTCAGACAAAATATATCCAAATTCTAAATATTCTTTGCTAAAGTATGACCAAACACAACTCCAACTTCAAAAATTTCAAATGAAGTAATTATTTTTTTAAAATTTCATAACAAAACTCCCACGTAATTTCACTAAATTTTCAGCATTTCTGTACATTGTATAAAATGTGAATTGTATTGTATATAACGTACATACGTACTGAATATTTCATTAAAGAAAATCTCTAAATACCTGGGCGTAATATTTTTAAAATTAATTCTTTTGCATAATCTTTCTGACCATTGGAGCATACCGTATAAATATTTCAAGACTTATGTATTGTTGCAATTCAATTGACTTGATGATGCAAAAAACATATAAACTAACAACACAAAATTTAAATTCTGAAAAAGAAAGATTCATTTCCTATCCATATCCTTATTTTTTTGGGGTAACTTTGATCTTCTTGTCATGGTTAATACATGACCAAATTTTTTTTTAAAATATTTTTTTTAATTAGTCCAGTCAGTTTCTTGACAAAAATAGAATGAATGATGATTTTTGTAATTTTTTTGGATAGTGTAAGGATTTTTTTTGTTCACTTAGGTAATACAAGGATGTACATTAGATTTGAGTCATAGTTGAGGAATGATTTTAGACAAAAACTTTTCATTCTTATACCTTTAATTGTTGTTTCTGAGACGTTAGAAACTTATCTTTTTTGGCTATATATATTACTCCCTCCGTCCAACAATAGTTGTCCACTATACTGTTTTGGGATGTCGAACAATACTTGTTCACTATACTGTTTTGGGATGTCGAACAATACTTGTTCACTTTATGAAATCAATAGATAATTATACACTTAGTTCCTAATTTACCCTTATCATTAATTATAGTCATTTCTCTACTACATTTTTAAGATATTGCATTTATTATATTCAAAGTGTGATATAGTAAAATTACCCTTCTATTTATAGTTTCTTAAGAATTGTGTAAAGTCAATAGTGGACGAGTATTGTTGGACAGAGGAAGTACTTATGTGTTATTGTGTAGAGAAGGTGGAAAAAAACAACGAGAATGTCACAAGTCCTCCGCTTTTCCATTAACCTGCTTCCACTTCTTGAAAGCGCTACTATTTTCCGGTTTGTTATCTGGAGGACTTGTGTTACTCCCATTAACAACATTTCACAAATCCTCGTCCACAAGGTATGATTCCATACAAGTCTTTCATACCTTGTAATTGGATTGATTCAACAACTCCATCTCCAGTCCATTAAAACGATCGCCTAAATCTATTTGGACAAACCAGTTGAATCAACCACTAACCTGATCTTGAAACAAAATTCAGACGCCAATCAATGGCTATGGCTCTAATACTTTGTAGAGAATAGCATAAGAAAAGTATAATCAGAAAACCTTCTGCTAGCCCAAGATCGTTAACTAAGATCGGAAGATTCAACTAAAGAAGAGGAATCTAGAGGGGACAAGAAATATTTTGAAAAGGAGAACTTGTTTATGGAAGAAGACTCTTGAATTGGATTTGTTTTAGGCTAATTACAAATATACAAGACCACCCATACTTTTACATGTTCATGGATGGTTCTAGAAATTCTTCTAGATACTACTACAAAGAAAATTCTAGTGAACTTTACCTTCAAGATATCTAGATATTTCTTTAAGATAATTATACTAGATACTATCCTAGACTATTCTAGAAACATTACTAGAACAATCTATCATATTAAAAAAAAATCAATTTTAACTTTTCCACACTCCCCCTTAAAGTGATTTTTTGGAAACTATCCCAAGCTTGTTGCAAAAGAGCTCAATTGAAGCTTTTGAGCTTTCCTTGGTGAAGATCTCAACAATTTTCTTCGTACTCATCTTAGTTCTTCCAATGATGAAGGTTTTCTGTAATCAATTGGTCCTCCAAAGAAACAAGAATATGTATAGATAAAATCTCCATCTCTATAGAGGGGAGACTTGATAATATTTTGGTGTAGCCTTTTTGAACCATGTGGATTATCTCCTTGTTGAGTTTCATATTGTTGAATTTTTGAGCTCCCCCTTTCTCTTAACTTCTCGATAATTATATCATCCAGAGAAATACCATCAATTTCCTGTGAAGTCTCAACACCAACATAGGATCCACTGCCATATTCTCTTTTCAGCTCCTCGGTAGATTTTTGGCAACGTCAAAGCTTTTAAAAATCATACTGTCTGTTTCTTCATTTGAAATTGAGATTTCAATATCAACTTCTTTATCTGTTTGATCTGTACTTTCTTCATTTGCTTCCAATGTTTTCTTTAAGCTAGTTATTGTCCTCAATATGACAAATGATTGACTAGAGACTTCAACTTCCAATACATGTCCCTTAATGCTTTCTCCGTGAAGGTCGTCATTGACAAATATAGTTTCAGACATTGTCGGCTCGAGTTCTGCTTCAACATCTTTCACGTTCAGATTTTTATTGACCATTTTGATTTCTTCAATAGCAGCTACCATATAATCAGTGGGAACATCTTTGAAAATTTCTTGCTTCATGCCAATAACATCAGTGTCTTACTTCTCCACATGACCGACTACATTATATTGTGAATCTACGATCCAGTTTTTATCAAAATTGATGGAACTCATGACATCTATTGCTCAAGCCTCAAATATTAAACACTTTTCCAGTCTTCTTCTTCTTCAACAACTTTTTGAGCCATACTACTCTCATTGGCTCGGCAATATGTTTTTATGTGCCCTACCTAACCACAATGATAACATTTGAGAGTTTTCTTACTGTACTTGTTAGAAAACTCTTCCTTCTTTCCAGGCGAGCTTGAACCACCTAAGAATCGAGAGTGCGACATATCTCTTGTTTTTCCTTTAAAGTTTCTATTGTCGGCTACAAAAACATTTCCTTCTCCATCTTTGATGAACACACCAGCTAACTGTTTGGCTAGTAACTTATGTGACGACAATAAATTCTCAAATTCCTCCAAGGATGGTTGTTGAGTTCATTCTTGAATTGATGTCACAAATGGAATATATTCAGGTTTCAAACCATGAATAACTATTCTTCTCATTCGTGCTTCAGAAATAGCCTCCTACGAATTTAATAAAGATATCTCAGAACATAAGTTCTTAATCTTTAAAAAATACTTGACGATAGAAAGATTACCTTAAGTGGTGTTAGCTAATTCATTCTCCAATATCAGCAGTCGAGCTTCATTCTTCTTGTTGAACAAATGATCGAGGGTCCTCCATATTTCATGAGCTGATTTGCACTTTATAATACGATCAAATAAATCGAAGGAGATTGATCTCTTCAGAATGAACTCCGCTTTTGCATTAACCTGCTTCCACTTCTTGTAAGTGCTACTATTTTTCAGTTCGTTATCTGGAGGACTTGTGTTACTCCCATTAACAACATCCCATAAATTCTCGCCCACAAGGTATGATTCCATACAAGTCTTCCATACCTTGTAATTGGACTGATTCAATAACTCCATCCTCAGTCCATTAAAACGATCGCCTAAATCAATTTGGACAAACCAGCTGAATCAACCACTGACCTGATCTTGAAATAAAATCCAAATGCCAATCAACGGCTATGGCTCTGATACCATGTAGAGAATAGCAGAAGAAAAGTATAATCGAAAAACCTTCTGCTAAGCCAAGATCGTTAATTAAGATCGGAAGATTCAACTAAAAAAGAAGAAGCTAGAGGGGAGAAGAAATATTTTGAAAAGGAGAACTTGGTTATGGAAGCAGACTCTTGAATTGGATTTGTTTTGGGTTTAATTACAAATGTACAAGACCACCCATATTTATACTTGTTCATGGATGTTCTAGAAATTGTTCTAGATACTTTTACAAAGAAAATTTTAGTGAACTTTATCTTTTAGATATCTAGATATTTCTTTAAGATAATTATTCTAAATACTATCCTAAACTATTCTAGAAACATTACTAGAACAATCTATCATATTCAAAAAAATCAACTTAAACTTTTTAATTGGAGTATGTTTTTTTAATGCAAAAAAAATATATGGATTTGGCTCTTATTTGTTTCTCTTCTCTCCTTTTTCTCCGGGTTACTGCTTAAATGTGTGATACCTATATTACCTATATATCAAAGGTCTAGATTAATTAATTTTCTTAACCAAAAGGGTATGCTAATTAACCATGATTAAAAGAAGAGATGTTGCTATTTAAGTTTCCCAATTTTGATAAGGAAATATTCATCTTCCAAAAATTTGGAATCAAATGGAATTACTTCTATTAAATAGCATAAAGCTTTTGATATAACGAATTTTTCCATAGTTGTACAACACCAAGTCACGTTCAAGATCTGTAAACATTTTTTTAAAAACAGAAGCTTCCATCTTTTGTAAGAAAAAAATTATCTAACAAAATATTCCGTTTATTTTTCTTTGATATTTTATGACAAAGTAATTTTCAATACTTTATTTTCTAAATGTTGAAAATTATATTTTAAATTTACAATGTTTTCTCTTAGTAAACCAACTTATTTAAATAATGATTTTGAATTGGCCGAAATTTAATCTATGAAGAGTTTTTTTTTTTTGTGGGTGTGTGAATGGGAAATACAAGTTCTGTATAGATCATAACAAAAATAATTTATTGTTATGGATGAATGGGAAATACAAGTTTTATTATGTATAGATAACAAAAAGAATTTACTGTTCTGGGAAATCTACGGAAGAAAAGTCAAAAATCATAAGTTAAGAATTATAATTTCTTATTTTTAATTTATTTTTGTCTTTTTGGCTTAGAAACTCTTTTTTCTATTTTATTGAAACACTACAAAAATGTTTTTAAATTATTTTAACTCGAAAAAACATTATTTCCTCTTTCCCAATTTATATGACTTACTTTCCTTTTTAGTCCGTCTAAATAAGAATGACATATTTCTATATTAAATACTCCCTCTGTCCAACAATACTTGTCCACTATACTATTTTGGGATGTCCAACAATACTTGTCCACTTTATGAAATCAATGGATAATTTTACACTTCCTAATTTACACCTTATCATTAATTATAGGCATCTCCATATTACATTTTTCAATACATTGTATTTATTATATTCAAAGGGTAATATAGTAAAATCACCTTTCTATTTATTATTTCTTAATTAAGGGGTGTATCAAGTCGATGGTGGACAAGTATTGTTGGACAAAGGGAGTAACAATTTAACTTTAAAATGCTTATTTTACCCTTAATGAAATGATTTATAGCCACACAAATATCTACTATCACTTATTTTAAACCACAAGTTTCAAAAGTTTTTCTTTCTTTCTTAAACTCTGTGTCAAATCAAATCAACTCATATAAAATGAAACGGAGAAAGTATAAGTCAATCCAAACACGCTCTTAATCCATTTCCACAATATTGATCTTATTTGGGTAGTACATTACATTATATAACACAAAGATAAACCCTTATATATCACATAAACACACACCAAGATCCATCTATCATACTTATTTATTACACAACACACACACACATAGCCTCAGAGCTGTGAAAGGAGTTGAATACAATTTTGACGAGGAATACAAATAGCCTCAAAAGCCTTATCCTTACTTGAAATTACTTTAGAATTATAGTATTCATCCATGCTATAATTTTCCTCTAATTCCACATTTTTCCAATCAAACCATTGAACCAACGAACCCAATACCAATGAAACAGTACGCATACCCATTGTGACTCCAGGGCATGCTCTTCTCCCCATACCAAATGGTAAAAATTTGTAACTGAATCTTTCTTTTTCTCCTTCCATACCCTCAAATCTCTCTGGCTTAAACTTTTCAGGCTCGTCCCATAACTCGGGGTCCCTATGGATAGCCCAAGCGTTAACCATTAGGATTGTATATTTTGGTACATCGTAACCACCAACAGTACAATCTTCTAATGAATAGTGAGGCAATAGAAGTGGTACTGGAGAGTATAATCGCAACGTCTCGTTTATAACACATTGTAAATAAGGAAGATTAGTGAAATCGGATTCGTTTAGTAAGCGTTCGTTCCCCACTTTGGTATCAATTTCGGATCTCAATTTTCGAAATGCCTCAGGGTGAGCTAAAAGAAGTCGCATCGCCCACTGGATGAGCATCGATGTGGTCTCCGTTCCCGCAACAAACAAAACCTAAAACACCAGAGAATATATTAATGTAAACGTCTAATAAATTTACATATTCTTAGTCGGAGTAATTTCATGAATCGTCACTCAACTTTCACTTTAATATTGCACCAACTTTGTAACGAAAAAGTCACTACCTACGTATAATAAAAGTAACTATACACTATTCCTTGTAATAGAAATATCGATCACTTTTGCCTAAATATCACATGAAGTCACTAGGAGGAAACAAGGTAGATTTTTTTTCTGTCTTATAACTTTGATAAACTTTGTTTTGTGACGTTATACACATTGATATTAATTGTTTGAGCACGTTGGTGCACTCAAATTTAATTAATATTTTTGAGTTCACAAACTTTGAGTCCATTTTTTTGTAACAAAATATATGCTGCATATAAACTCTATTGTATATGGTGTGTATATGTTGAGTATACAAATGTATGTATTAGTATATATTATGCACATAATATATGTATATTAGTATAAAGCTTACATTACCTATACACTATGTAAACAGTGGCGGATCCAGGATTTCCATTAAAGGGGTTCGAAAACAAAGAGTAGTGCCTAAATCTTACATTTAGGAGGTTTAAAATCAATATATAGACATAAAAATTCTTAAATATACAACGTAATTTTTTGCCGAACCCCCTCGGCAACCTTTAGGTCCGGCCCTGTATGTAAATATATGTTTTGTAAACTAGATGGCCCAAAGGTATTAGGTTGTACTTTACAAGGGAAACTTACATAAATTCACTAGTTTAGGAGTTAATAGAGACACTCTAATTTGCAATATTGTGAATCTTATCAGACTTTAGTGTGTCTAGATATGTCCAGATACATGTATCTCGAGATACACGGGGTCAAAATTAGGAGTAATTTTTCTAGATACATTGTATCCCAGTGGGTTTGCTTGTATCTGGCCGGTAACAAATCTCCCTCCCCATCTCACTCGCATCTCTCCCTATTTTAGTGCATCTGATAGCAAAAATACATGTATCTAGGTGTATCTTCTACAATATATGGTAGAAAACTCTTATTTAATGATAAGATACACAATATTTTTAAAATATAGGTAATAATACTATATATGATAATAGAGTATGTCTAATCATGTAATTTCTCATATTTATAATCTTTAGAAACTAAGGCCGACAGTGAGCCAATTATTTTCACGTGTATACTCAAAAAAACCCAAAAACAAAAAAAATAACAGGCCAGCAAAGTTTGTAAGGATATATATAGCATAAAAGGAATATATATATATATATTTCTTGATAGTGTGTGTAGAAAATTTATGAGGCAAATCAAACACATCTAATAGTACCAACTTTATGCCATTGTTTGAGGGAACATATGTACGTACCACTAGAAGACTTTTAATGAGATCGTCCGTGTAAAATTCAGGTTCAGATTCCTGCAGAGACAATAGAGTTTCAACTAGTGTCGCCTTCTTCCCCTTAGCTCTATGATCACTACTATTACTTTTTTTCTGTCGAAATTCATCAAGTAATCTGTTTAAGAATTCATTTCTCTTCATGCTCGTGAAGTTCATTCTTTTCCCAATCCCTTTATACCCAAACCATTTCAAAATTGGCAAAAAATCACACACGTTTAAAACCAACAAATTAGCAAAGAAAATCCCCCTCATCTCTTCAATAATTTTTTCCCCCTTCTGCATTCCTATATCCTCTTCACTCACACAACTTTTTCCAGTACCAATTCTCATCATAACATTAAACACAAAAGTAAAAGCCCAATAGCTCAAGTCAACTCTTATGCCGCCACGTGTATTCTTTTCACTGGCTTTAAACAAAGAGCGAATCAAAATCCTAATTTCTTCATTTCTAATTAAAGAAGACTTTTGAAGACTGTTTGAAGAGAAAAGTTCAACCGCCGTTTGACGGCGGAGAATTCTCCAGAGTTGACCGTATGGAGCCCAAAAAATAGCAGTATAGTTAAAAGAAACCCGGTCTCCTAGCATGCTACGTGGCCGGTTTGCAAATACAACATCGTTTTTTGTGAAACATTCTTCCACTGAGGATGGAGAGGACACAATCAACAAATTTCGACAGCCGAATCGGAGGTATAAAATCGGACCGTATTTAGTTGATAAGGAGGTTAATGTTTGATGAAGTGAATTTTTGATAAGGTAAAGATGGCCAATTATTGGGAGGGACAAAGGACTAGGTGGTAAATGTTTTTTTGGATGAACCAAATGTTTCAATAAAATTATGAGGAAAAATAGAAAGATGCTAGCTAGGTAGTAAAAAGAGGAATTAGAATAATAAAAGTTCTGCATGGCTGAAATAATAACTTGAAAAAATGCTTGAACTTAGAATTCTTGACAACTTATTGCTGCGTAGTATAGTTTTTTATATAGACGGTATTTGTCCATTATTGGTGGTATTAAATTAAAGGATCACGTGTAACACAATTGAATTGTGAAACTAGTTAGAGTTTGGAAAAGTTACTTAACTACTTAAGGTGAAACTTAATTATGTGAGCTATGACTTGTGCACGATATTAGTTTTTTTTTTTATTATTATTATTATGTTACAGATCTTTATTGTTCTTAACGATGTTCAAAATACTATATATATCAATATAAAATAAAATTTGACCTATAAATATAATGTAATTTTTCAGACGAAGAGCACCAAAGCTCCGCCCCTGAGTAAGTGTAAAATTCAGGAAAATGGTGAGTAGTAACTATTTTATTGAACAATCTCCTATATTGTATCAACCGGCAACATCTGTTGTACAAATTTTATTTTATTTTCTTCACAACTTGTTCAATACACTTGCACATATATAAGTAGCAATAGCGTAAAGAAATAAATTTTGGGCCTAATTTAATTTTTTGATTCGGATGCTATTTTATTGGCCTAATTGGTCATTTTGGACCTAATTAATTACTTCACCTGTTTCAATTTATATGACACATTTTTCTTTTTGTCAGTTTTAAAAAAATGATACAATTCTATAATTATTAACAATTTAGCTATAAAATGTCGTTAATTAAATCATTCGTAACCACACGAGCATCTATGATTTATTTTAGACAACTAATTTCAAAAGTACTTCTTTATTTCTTAAATTTCGTGCCAAATTAAATTCTATCGCATAAATTGAGACAGAAAAATGTAATAAGAGATGAAGATGGCTCAAGCTGCCAGATTAGTTGATGTGAGATTCTTAAATTTCCCTTGACTCATTCTTCTAGATGTCCTTAGAATACTTCAATTTAGATACATTAATAATACTACTATAACTTGACTAACTACTGATCTAGAGATATCGATATCATCCTTTTATTTCGTATAAAGACAACAATTTAATTATATATAGATTTAAGGATTATTTTACGTCTAATTAAGCATTCATGTCTTAATTAGATATATAAAATGTTGATAATAAAGAAAGTTCATATATATATATATATATATAATTATAATTATATATTGTATTGTTTCACTACTACTTAAACGTGTACATGGCATGAATTATATAGAGTGAATAAGATCAACTAATTTGCAGAAGGTCTAGTGTGTTTCCATATGGGAATTTAGTACACAAATATTGAATAAGACCAAATAATTTGCACCCAAAGTTATGGTCTGACAGTCAACTGAGTCTCAGATTTAAACGTCAGTGACAGAGTTATTCAGTACTTATGTTGATAAGAAAATAAGAAGTACTAAATAAAATACTGGAACCGACATAACACCACCACTTGACATAATCGAATCATTTGCAGAATTGCAGGTCTCTTCTCTCGTGTTTTATTTGTATTGCTAAAGATGCTAACCTATGCTAGGAAAAAGTGGCATCTAGCTCTAACTTGAGTTCTTAAATTTCATTAAAACAAATTTTACAAAATGAGAGATAATATATAGTTTATTAGATGAGTCACATGACCAAATTAAACACGAAATACATGCAATTTTAATTGAGTTATAAAAAGAATTTAGAATAATCGTCAATATAGAAATCAATTATAGCAACAACAAAAAAAGGCACTAGGTGATTCTTTCCATAGGTTCTAGCCTTGATAGACAGAATTATCTGATTCTTGGTGGGAGGTGGAAGGTATCCATCCCGTAAAATTAATCGAGATGTGCGAAAGCTGCTCGAACTCGCATAATATTCTCTCAACCTGCACTTCACATATATAAAACGTCATTCATGACGCTTGAATTTTCCTTTTAAAATTAAGAATTGCAAGACTTGAACTGAAAAGAGAACTATTATTTGTTCAGATCGTTTGATAAAACTATATTTAAGTATTGTAGTATTTTGTTAAATGAATATCACGTTTTACTTTTGGATAATTAAGCTACACACAAATTCTTTTAAAATGTCTCTTTTAGTCTGCAATCTCATCAACCATATATAAAATTTTCCTATATTCATAAGAAAAATATGCACACACAGTAAGACGCAACATAAATAATAGGAATGAGATACTTCTTAAAATATTGTGGTGCTAGTTGATCTAATCATTAAATAATGTTTATATAAAATTTTAATATTCTATTATTGACTTTGAAGTTTAAAAAACTGGGATATCAATTAGCTATGAATTTCTGATTTTTACTTCTTCTTCTTTTTTTTTCATAATGTAAGCTAAATTAGAAACCAAACCCACAACATTTGATCTTATTGGATGTGTTCTTTTCGTCGGTGAAAATTAAATGTATGTAAGGTGAGAGATTAGGTTATAATTTTGGTTGTACGGTAAACTATGGAAAATGTATTAAGTCAATCCGAATGGATTGGGTTATGAATCGTTTTTCAATTCGTTCTTAACTTATTTTGTTCAAGTAAACTTTAAACATAGAGGATCAAAATTTATTTATTAATTACCTCAATTAATTGACTCGATAGAATTTGATTCAATCTATTCATTTGTCACGTCTAATGATAGGAAACATATGTCAATTCTCCTAATTATCAAATCTGGTAAAAGAAGTACTAATATGAGACTTTGATTTATCTAAAACTATGCTTTTTCATAGATTTTGAGAACAATTATTTTCCGTGGAACGAAAAGTATTTAGAGTTAAATAGAAACAAAAGTTGAGAACCATCATTGATTGGAAGAAATTAACGAAGGGGAAAAAGAATAACGAAAAGAAAGAAAAAAGGTTAATTGAAGGAAAAAAGCTCATATTCATTCATATGAAATATGGTAGGTAATTAGATCGATATTTTACTCATTTTCACCTAATTCATTTTCTAACTCTCCTATACCCGACCTAACCCTTCCGATCCATTTGCCACCCCTAGCCTACTATTGCTCATATATATATCAAGATCGATATTGGTTAAAATTATTGTCCAAACACTAACTAATAATTAATTTAAATAAAATATCTTTTTTATAGATATGGTATTGGGAGAAATTCAATTAATCTAAATTCATCATGAGTTGACTTACTAAGAAGTAAAACACTTTTTACAAGATTTGAGTCCAAAACATTTAATTTAATGATCAAGAGATTCGAATTAAGTGGCTTAAGGGGGTAAAATAAACTTTTTTTGTCTTAGGTTCGAATTTATGTAGGTGGCTTAGTAAAAGAGAGAGAGAGATTCCAATAATCTTTTTAAAAATTTAGAGGTGTTTGCTTAAATTTCTCAAGAAATATTAAAAAAACTTTAAGAGGTGTTTTTATGTCGAATTCCATTTATTTCAATAAAGAATATGATATTCTGATGTAACAACGACTACTATTAATTAAATGACCATTTGAAAAATCAACTAATTTTTTTCTTAGAAAAACACTAAGAAATCTACTAAAAATTATATCTACACATGTTTGATCTTTTTCATATGGAATATAATGTAAATGTATACTTAGTGATGAAGCATTATAAATTAGTGAGGTGCTTTAGTGCCAATTTCGAATATTTAGTTGGTGTAGGTGATGGGAAGAAAAACACTGATTTGATTGATCAGGTAAGAAAATACATACTACCGACATGGATGGAATCTATTGCCTTTAATCAGACATTTTTATTTCTAAATCTGGTAAAACACACACAAAAAAAATATGTACATAATGAAGGCGTGGGAATTAAAATAAAATTGAGAAATGTAATAACCGACAGTAAGAAAAAAATCATTTTTCTTGCAATAAGACTCAAATGAAAAATTAATTAAGGGAGGGAGATCCAAAAACTTGGTCTATAATTCAGGAAAGTGAAGACATCGATGATGATGACACACATAGTATTGATGCAGCGTAGATGAAATGGAGGATTGCGTCCGAAGTTTGGTGTGATAAGAAGGTACCACCTAAACTTAAAGGTAAGTTCTACATATACTAGTGGTTAGACCATTGTTGTTGTATGGGGCAAAGTGTTGTCCAGTCAAAAACTTTCATGTTCATAAAGATGCAATTGTGGAAATGGGGATGTTGAAATGGATATGTGGGCACATTATAGGAGACTAAGATTAGGAATGAGGATATCTGAGACAAGATGGGAGCGGTCTATGTTGTGGATAAGAAGAGGGAAGCAAGATTGAGATGATTTGGACATGTGAAGAGGAGATGCGCAAATGCCCCAGTGAGGAGGTGCGAGAGATTGGATATCGTGTCCTGGTACGAGGAAGAGGTAGAGGTCTATCGAAAAATTATTGGGAGAGGTAATTAGATAGGACATAGTGCGACTCCAGATTATCGAGGATATGACTTTAAATAGAAGGGTGTGGAGTGTTAGGGTTTTGCCCTGATTTTATAGAAGGGTGTGGAGTGTTAGGGTTTTGCCCTGATTTTCTTACCTTATTTGAAGTTTATTTTTTCCTTAAAGAAAAGTCAAAGTATTACCATAAATACTTGAATTTTTTCTGAAAGGAAAATATATTTCTCTTCCATATTTGGTTATTCTTTTTTTAGAGAAAAAGTATGGAATCCTATAAATTGAATATCCATCTTCTCATATCAAGAAAACAATAGCATCCACAATGTAGTTGTTTAGAGACTTTTGTTTATAGAGAGATTTTCTCCCAATATATTTATGTTTTTCAATATTAGTTTTTAATATATAGGTCATTTGACCATATCACAATAAAAATATGTTTTTCTTTGTCATCTAATTTATCAATCATATAATTTGCAATTGTAGGCTTCAGCATGACGTCATAATCACTTTCGAACCCAACAAGTGGTATCAGAGCACATGGTTCAAAGATCCAATGGAACGAAGTTGAAGACAGGTTCAAGTGGTTTCAAATTAATTTGCAACAATTTGATGATAATGAAGATTTTTGTCTAACTACATGTGGAAAACAAGTTTCAATCATATTTTCAACATTCCTGTTGCTGCAATTTTAAAAATAAATACAAAATATTTTTAAACCATTTTTAACCCATATATTTAAACTTTATATTTAACCATGGCAAGCAGCAGTAATGGAGATTTTGTGAAAAACAAGACTATCATGCATTGAAGAAGGCGAATCAAGATTTGTCAAGAAAATCCAGTCAAAAAGGGAGATTTGTTAGGGTTTTGCCCTGATTTTTTTACCTTATTTGAAGTTTATTTTTCCCTTAAAGAAAAGTCAAAGTATTGCCATAAATACTTGAAATTTTTCTGAAAGGAAAATATATTTCTCTTCCATATTTGGTTATTCTTTTTTAGAGAAAAAGCCTGGAATCCTATAAATTGAATACCCCTCTTCTCATATCAAGAAAACAATAGCATCCACAATGTAGTTGTTTAGAGACTTCTGTTTATGGGGAGATTTTCTCCCAATATATTTATGTTTTTCAATATTAGTTTTTAATATGTACGTCATTTGATCAAATCACAATAACAATATGTTTTTAGTATGTTTTTCTTTGTCATCTAATTTATCAATCATATAATTTGCAATTGTAAGCTTCCGCATGACGTCATAATCACTTTCGAACACAACATGGAGGTCACATATTAGGATAAAATTTCAGTAGGTAAGGAGTGTTGTCTTGTTTTTTGAGGAGTTTAGTCGTATTCTTATCGTGTCTTGTTTTTTATTCCACCATCAATATTGTTGTTTATTGTGTTTAGTTTATCACATTATTCAATGATTGTTACTATTTCCTTTTTAGTTGCTTTGTTTTCTCCACTGTTGCTTTTTTTTTTTATACCTACTTTGATATGTTATAGTACTCTAGCTGAGAGTTCTCCAAAAAAACAATCACTTTACCTTCACGAGGTAGGAATATGATCTACATACACTTTACCTCTTTTAGACTTCACTTATGGAATTTCACTATTGTTGTTGTTATTATACCAAATTAAAGTATCTTGATGTGTAGCACTTTCTTTCCAAATAAACCCTACACGACTTGATTTGAATTAGTTAAACCAATGAATATCAAACATTAATTATTAAGAAGAAAAAAGGTAGATTCATATATAGAAATGATTAAAGCCACGAGCTCTTTAATTTCTGTCCTAGTGTCAAGTTTATGAAAATTTCTGTTTGTGAATTTCCTTGGTCTTATTCAATGAGTTCCGTACCACCTTAAAGGCCTCGACTTCATAAGAAGAAAAAAAGAAAGTTTTTGCTTCTCGATGTAAAAAAAGGTAAAGTAGACAAACTTGGCTTTTAATTTACTCTTCTAATTAATTCCTGTCCTAAATAACATGCCACGCTTGTTACATAATTACTAGCATACAGTATATACCGACTACGTATTTACTAAGGTTAGAAGGACTAATTATACAGGGGGTCTACGATGTGATACTAAAGTATGATAGGGAGAAATACATGCTAATTATGAGTAGGAAGCAGGAATCATTATGTAAAAAATTTCGGAGGGTTCTATACTAACCAAAATCGTTAAGGTCGTTCGGTTCATGAGATAAGGCAAAATATTTCAAGATCAAGTTTGAGATTAAATATATTTTATTTGATTAAAAGTGTAAATTTATACTTCAAATTTAGTGTTATTTTATTTCATCTAGAAGGTAAGGATAAGTTAATTTCAAGACTATAATATCTGAACAACTTTGTTTGCAAACTAAACGACCCCAATGTTGAGGAATAAGGAATTATAAGTCGGGATTCGTTTATCCTACTAGGGTATACCGTTATAATTAGGTAGTTGAACGTTGTCTCATTTTTCTGCGAGATAAGTTTGGTAATAGTTTAGTCCAGCGTACTTGTTTCTTCTTTCATACCAGTAATACTATTAGGATATCATTAATAGCTATATATGTCAACCATTTCTATATGTGTATTCTCGTAATTTCTTATCCTTTGATTTTTGATGCTGCCTATTATTTATTGTACTTCGATTATCGTATTATTTTGTCATTGTTGCCATTTCTTTTAACTTGAATGTTATATAATGTTTTCTCTATTATTAATTTGTCGTGTCTTCTTTACTTTTACATTATTATTTTTACAGAGTGTTTTGATATGCATTACTTGAACCAAATATCTTTCGGAAATAATCTATCTACCTTCAAGCAGTGGCGGTGCCACACGCTGTTGACACTAGGGCTATTCATAACCGAACCGAAATTGGATAACCCGAACCGAAAAAAAGTTATTGGTTTATCAGTAATGGGTTATTGATTTAGCGGTTTTGATAACGGTTTTGATTTTTTTTGTTATGGGTTATCGGTTCTTAACGGTTTGAGATTTTTTCTTAATGGATTAACCGATAACCCGATAGTAAATTAAATAATTATATTTTTATCATTTTGTATATAAAGTTCTTGACTTACAGTTTAGTTTCCTACTTTTATTTTTGGTTGTCTCAAACTGTTGGGTATTCTACAATGTAAAAGTGTTTGTTTTTTAGCAAGATGTTATTTGTGAACTCATGTGCATGGTTCATTTGGTTTGTCACCTTGTTTCTAAGTGATTTTTAATGCCTTTTTTTTGTGTCAAATCTTAACGGTTAAACCGATAATGATCAATAACCGATAAACCAATAACCGATAAGTCAATATCTTAATGGTTCTTTAACGGTTTAACACCTCTACAAACCGATAACCAATAAGTCAAACTGATAAACTTCAAAATCGAACCGAACCAACCGATACGCAGCCCTAGTTGACACCCCTTCGTCGGAAAATTACACTATGTAGCTAGAAAAAAATATTTTTTTATGTATATATATTACATATTGACACTTGTTGACTTCTACACAATTTTACTTCTTTATATTTTGATACCCTTTAGTCAAAATTCTGACTCTGCCACTGCCTGCAAGAGGTAGAGATAAAGTATGCATACACTAATGTATCCTTTTTATACCTCACATGTGAAATTATATTAGATATATTATTATTATTAGTTAATTTATTTACGCGTTTGGTAAGATTTTTATTCTGCAATGAGCAATTTCGGAATTGTTTATATTACAATTATATGTTTTTTTTTATATCCTTTACTCCATATAGGACAACTGTTTCAGAACTAGTAATCCCGATATTAAATACCAAAATGACACATTTTCCTTTTTCCATTTTTTTCTCCTAACCTATTATTAATTTCAGAATAACTTGTTCACCAACTAAACAACTCCCGCACACATCCCCCCTCTTTATTTTTTTTATTTTACCTTTTCGTTGTTTAATTAAATAATACTCGAAAAGGTAGAGTAATAATTTTGGTTTCAATTAGCATGAAACATGAAAGTTGATGTTGTTCCACTTCATTATTTAATTAACCTTAATTACAATTTTAAAAACCATATTAGTTAGGCGTGTTAATGTTGTTATCCATGTCATCCCTAGCTACTTTATCCAATTTTATTTTTAAATATTTTTTGGTTCAAACTTTGTCGAAACTGCATGCGTAGTTTCAGACATGTTGGCGCTATCTCTTGCAATCCGTCAGATACAAATACAATTTTTTATTTATACAATAATGATAACCCTAAAATATATACTATAATAAAGATAAATAATTAAGGCTGAATCCATTGATGGCCCCCTAAAGTTGGTATCAATTTTTATTTAGACACTTTAATTCGGGTTTGTTCGTCTTAGACACCTCATGTAAAGTCCCGCTGTATCATTTTATCCCTCGTTGAATAAAGAGAGGAAAGTTTGAGAAGAAGATAAGTCTTACGTCGTTATTTTCATTTGGTTTCTGCTTCAGATTTGATCAATCGATTGATTGATAAGTTTTTTGGGCCAATGAAATCTCTTTAATTTTAATATTGTGAAATATTAAATTATTTGAATAATTTTTGAATTTTAATTAATTTTGCGAATATTATTTTCTTCCAAAAAGACACAAGGTGATTGATAAGTACTAACATTTTCATCGGTATCTTATTAATTACTCAAAAAGTGTTAATCTTTCACATTTAACACATTTTTTAAATTAAATAAATAGTAAATTATTTAGGTAAAATTAGATTTATGCCTCTATCATTAAGTAGTTGAATTATGACTTTGTGAGATACTGCGGATTAAGTGCAAACCCAGTCGATAGCCAATATCAATCATTACTTTTAATTAAACCTTAGCCAAGACAATTTGATAGCGAAATCACTTCAAAGTCCAATTTAGCGGATTTCAAATATGTAATTTCAACTATGTCATATAAATTTTATACGTATTATTTTATCTTCATCAATTTCTCTTGATCAACAATAGTTTGAGTATAGAAGAAGAAAGGGAAAAGAAGAGCATAATCCAAATTCCAAACTAAGGTCTTCTATCTAAAAAGAAGAAACATGGAAATTTCCCAAAGTTCTGAAAAGATAGAAACGAAAAGCAAAACACTTACATACATTGTTTTTTTTTTCTTACATACACAAATATGAAAAATAACTCAACAAGCACCCTCCGCCTTCAATACAAAGTTGTGGATTCCGAGTCACACGAAAAATAAAAATAAAATGAAAAGCTCTGGAAAGGGGTAAAAAAGAAGGTAACTACAACAAGTTGCAAAGTAAGTAACATGACTATCAGATGTGCAATTTCACGAAGTAAAATTCTATCATAATCATCATTTCATCCTCTTTAAAAAAAATCAACAAATTTTCAACAATAACATGACTCACAATATCCTCCGGATGACTCAGTTGGTTTGGAAGGTGGTCATCCACATAGATAACCTGGGATCCATACTCCCTCAATGCCTTCTTAGTCGAGCATGGTGCATAGACTTACCTAGTATGATTTGCAGGCTATTACACGAGTTCCAAAAAGAAAAAGCATGACTCACAATTAATTTCACATCAAGAGAGCCCAAAGTCCAAATTATTGCGTGTTAAATTAAACATCAACGATTATGAAGAGGGTCAGATTCATTAGGCACTCTTCTTTTACTTGAAAAATACGCATGATCAAGTGAATGCCTCATCAGCTTCCAATTATTTTGCGGCTGCTTCCTCTGTTCTTCCTCTGGCTCTTTCTTGATTGTATTGTTTTTCGTTGCTGCAGACACAAATAACAAATATAGAAAAACTAGCATCACCAAAGACTTCTTAATTTGCATTATCTTGTTGAAAACAGAGACTAATAGGAAAGGTTTTGTTTGTTAAATGAATAGCAAATGAAAGGAAGTTGGGGTAAGAAAAAAAAAACACAGAGAGGTGAGGAGTATTTAAGTACAGAATTTAACTTCTGTACATTAATAAATGTAAAACTTTTTTTTTACCCTATAAGTAACTTCAAAGAATAACATACACTCTAAGGTGTGGTGGGATAATTAGGATAAGTCACGTAGATCGAAAAAAAGGTGTGTATAGAAATTATACTATATACATGGGTAAAAGATTATTTATATACATACAGATGGAGTATTTTAAAGGTAATAAACTCATCTGAATTTAGTGTTTCTCATGCGAAGGATAATTTTATTTGTACAAAATCACAAAAATTATAATAAACAATAGGTATAAATTCATGACTATAAATCTCTACGATTGAATTCATAAAGCAAAAATCATGAATTTGCTAAATATATATTAAATCTTAAATAATGTTAACAAAATTAAGGGCTCATTCGGTTAGAGAATAAGTTATTTCGAGATTAATTGAGACGGAATTAGCTATTTCAGGCTTGTTATCTCATCCTCAATGTTTTTGATAAAAATAACACTACAATCCTGAGATAAATTATCCCGCGATTTGATCTTCAACCAAAATAGGGGACAAACTCATCCTAAAATTAACTTTGAGATTAATTATTTTCTTATCCCTCGTACCAAACGAGCCGTGAGTTCATTGAGTGTTATAGTCCTGCACAAGGGAGACAACACACGATGGGAAGGCTTTCCTGATGTTTTCTTTACTTTATGGGTAAAAGCCAAATGGTTAATACAATATTCTTGTGTTTCACGAAAACTTTTTTACTAAAGAAATTTTTTGCTTCTCTCGCTTTCAGTCCCTTAAAATAAGGCCAAAATTGCGTATGATAACAAAGCATATGGTTTCTAGTGCTTTATTTTTTGTCTGCTTTGGAAAGTAGTCAACTTATACTTTTTATATCTACAGCTGAAATGCCCAGATATTCTAATACTAATGGTAAACTCTTCAAAGCATGACAAAAGTTATGTAAAGTCTTGTATCTTTGATGATGAGAAATCTGAATTCTGAAATTTTGGGGAAACAGTATTGAATTGGCTGAATAATCTGAATATATATGTGGTTCAGTATATATTCGTTTGAGTAGTCAATTCACTGCCAGGAGGAACAGTAATGTGACAATTAAACTGGAGAGTACAACTAATTTTAGCTTTAAATTGTTTGTGTTGAAGAATAGAGGAACCAACCAGGAAAACTTGACCAAAAGATGCTTAAATTCTTGTTATTAACCTTACTTCGGACTATGGTTGGATTCAATTTCAAAAGTTAACTCATAGAAAAGATTGTCTATAACTATATAAAAAGATCAAATGTCATTCCTGAACTTTCCTTGCCCGCACACGTAAGATTAGACATCTGGAGATGGACAATATAAGACAAGGGTCCAGCATTAGAAACATCGAATTGGATTGGGCCTAGCTCTTACCATGTTAAAGAAATGAGCCTCAGACATAACTCACCCATCAAAAACTAACTTATAAGGCAAGGAATGTCCAATACCATATAAAGAAACAAAGTTCCCTAATGCCCATCGATGTGAGACCCAACAACCCCCCGCATGTTCAAAACTGGATAATTGGAGCATAGACAATATGGGGGGAGGAGGGAGGGAAAGGGCAACATAAAAAAAAAAAATCACAAAGAAATGAATCTTGGGTTTAACTTAATCACAAAAATTAGCTTATGAAGAAAAAATCATTTCCAAAACTGTATAAGGAGATTAAATTCCCCTAGTGTCCACCGTTGTGGGACTCCACAATTTGTAAAAAAAGAAAATCTTTTAAAGTGAAGTAACACATACAATTTCCCATTCTCTTAAAATGAACTCATATACTATATTTTTCTTCAATTTTGCTATTATCTGCAATTTTGTTTATTTTAGTTATCGTGTGTTGTTGTTATTATTATAATTTTAATGTTCAACATAAATGCCTCAATACTGTGTTTTCTTTTTTTCTTTCTTAATTTTATTGGGCTGGTGAAGAAATGGGCCTATTGGACAAAGTTTTCTTTTGGACATTGACTATTGTCAAATATACTACCACTAGTAAGTTCACTGTTCAAGCAAATACAAGTCACATATGATGATCAAAGTATAATTAAAGACACACTAATCTGTAATCTGTTGTATTAAATCTCCCCCTTTCATTTTTTTAAATGGAAGTTGTGAAAATTTGATTTGATGGAGTCAGTGCTTTCTCTATTTCTTAAAGGTTTGTGCTTACTTCATACATACTCAATTTTGGTTAAATTATGGTTAGTGTAGAGTTTTTTTTACACAAAACATGTTTAGATTTGTGGTAACTAAAGTTAGTCATGATGATATCTAATTCAGATAAAATTCAATTAATCGCATGAAAAAGGATATAAACATTGTGAGTTGTGACTATCTGACAAGATATTATGCAAAATAAGATCGTATTTTTACCTTTGAGATGTTTTTCCATTTAATCGCATGATTTGCTCTTTAAATGAGCTGGTCTTTATTTTTTGTCCTTAGAAATTGAATTTATGTCTAGCAGGATATAAGTTTTTCAATGGAGCGAGACATTACTTATGGGATATTATGATGCGGAAATAGAAATTTCTAACCGCAAAAAAGCTACTTGTCTTGAAGGACAAAAATTAAAGAGCAACACAAAATACGAGCCCAAGTGCAAATAACCCATGTTTTTCAACTTGAATTCAGATTAGCAGGCCCAAAATTTTGTACAAACATAATTACTGTAAATGGGCTGGCCAGCTCAAATTCTAATAGCCCACGAAAGGCCCAAATCCAAAATAGTAAATCACCGAGCTCATCGATGAAGATGACGTATGCTACGGAAAGTCACATCTATTTGAAACGTCTCCTTCATACATATCTCTTTCCGTTTCTCCCTCTCGAAACCTTTCGGAGAGAGAAAGCACATGGTGTTTGTTTTCTCCGGCGTCTATTCGGCAAAATGATCTCTCTTACCTCGTCGGAGCTCAACTACCTGGTTTTCCGGTACCTTCAGGAATCAGGTTTTCTTCTTCTCTCTCTGTTCGGCTGCTACCATGTGTTTTCCTAGGGTTCAATTAGTATTTGCTGCTCACAATTTATATGGCTTACTTGTATCCGTGCGTTTCCATGAGGAAATGAATTTTTTGTTTCAATTTTGAACTTCCAGTTTGACTTAGGTTTATAGGTTTGGTTACGATATACTCTGTTTGCTTTGTTTATTTCATTCTCGAGCGCTTATGTAACGCTCCCTCTCCTACCAGCTGGTTTGGCGATTGGTGTTTTTGCTTACTGAAAGTTGATTTGAACAATTTTAAATCTGACTGGAGCAATTTATGTTTTTAGTGTTAAATTTTGGATATTTTGGAGATATAGGAGTACTGTTAGTTGCGATTATCCTTGTGTAAGATTCCCTCTGGTACCAGCTCTTTTGGCGATTTCGCTCAGTGAAAGTTAATTTCAACAATTTTTCAGAGTAATTGTGACCAGAGCAATTTATGCTTTTAGTGTTAAATTTTGGATATTTTGAAGATATAGGAGGAGTACTGTTAATTGCAATTATCCTTGCTTGGCAAACAATTGCATCTTAAAAATGTTTAGTTAAACTTAGTTTGAATCTCGAGAAGAAAAAAGTGTGGAATATTTTAAGACGCAGAGAGTAGTTTCTACTTTTGAAACAATGCCATGAAAGATAGATTAACTTCGAGAAACCGGTAGTTTTCAAGCTCTAATACCTGAAAACCGCTAAAAGTTGTATTTCCATGTTTGTGACTGGCTATGGAATTTTTCTATTGTCTTCTATTTATGTTTGGTATTTTGTTATGATGTTGATTCTAAGATTGTAAGTTTGTGGTTTTCTGTTCACAATAATGAAGAGTTTTGTATTCAGGTAGAGATTAGAACACCTATTGTTGCTAAGCATTAGGTCAGCAAAGAAAATACTTTGGAAAGGAGGATTTTTATAAATAATAGTCAAGAGAGTAAGTTTTAAGTACCTTGGGTCAATAATTCAAGGAAAGGGGGAGATTTACGATGATGTCACACATCACATTGGAGTAGAGTGAATGAAATTGAGGCTCACATCCGGTGTCCTATGTGATAAGAATGCGCCACCGAGACTTAAAGGTGAGTTCTATAGAGTGATTGTTAGACCACCTATGTGGTGTGGTTGTTAAGTGTTGGCCAGTTAAGAAGTCACATGCTCAGAAGATGAATGTAGCATAAATGAGGATGCTCAGATGGATGTGTGAGCACACTAGTAAAGATAAGATTATGAACGAAGATATACGGAGCAAAGTGATAGTGATCTTAGTGGTGGACAAGATGCGGAAAGGGAGTCTGAGATAGTTTGGGCATGTAAAAATGAGGAGTACAAATGCCCCAATGAGGAGGTGCAAGAGGTTGGCAGTGATAGGTATAAGGAGAGGTAGAGGTAGACCAATGAAGAATCGGAGAGAGGTGATTAGACATAATATGACACATCATCAAAGTCCTCTAGATAGTGAAAGCATGGAGGTCGAAGGTTAGGTTTAGTATGTAGTTGAGCGATTTTTCTCTTTCCTATGGGCAGGAGCGCATAGGTCTAGCTTAGAGCACCATGCTCCCTTCTCTATTCATTAGTATCATATTAATATTCTATTATTATCTTATTCTTCAAAGTTTAGGGTCTTTCGGAAACAATCTCTCTACCACCACGAGGTAGAGGTATGGTCCGCATACACTCTACCCTCCTGAGACCCCGCCTATGAGATTTCGGTGGGTTATGTTGTTTCTTTATTATCTTATTCTTCAATTGTATTACTACTGTTGTTGTTGTTGTTGTTATTTGGGTTATTTTTGGCTATCATTGCTTTCCTTTTCTACCATATTTTCACCATAACTTTTATTCTTGTATGTGTGTAACCCGTTTTTGAAAATACTTTTCTTGAGCTGAGGGTCTATCAAAAACAACCTCTCTACCTCACACAAGGTAGAGGTAAGGTTTGTGTACACGCACCATCTCCAGACCCCACTTGTGTGGGTTCATGCTGGGTGTGTTTTTGTTGTAGGATCTTATGTTCTTCCAATGCTGAGGACTGAGGAGACACATTTGCACTTGTTTTTGGATTTTTCTTTCTCCTAACATATCTTGCGTACATTGCTCTAATGGATGGGCATTGTTAGTCAGATTGGTGATGCCTAACTAAGAAATCTATTCAACTACTCTACTACTGTCCTCCATTTGCACTGCCTCTGTCCCAAATATGCACATGCAAGACAATCTATCTAAGTCTGTCCCACTCCATATACTAATGAATTCATCTTCTAGGGTGCGGTAGACTAGAATTTTCACTGGAAAATATGTTCAGAAAGGACATCGTCTGTCCTACCGCAAAGTTTCTGCTTTATCCAATGTGGATTACTGTGGAACCACAAAATGTCAGTAAGTTAGGGATGGTATCTTAAGTGCTTAAAGACACATCTTTCTCAGTTGATCTCGTGATGTTCCTTTCAGCACAAAGGTGTTCTGTCCAAATTTTTCAGTCCCATCAGAGTACGCTTATATGTGCCGGTTGTGATTTTCATTTAGAAGGAATTAGTTGTCTTGGGCCTCTCTCTTGTTTCTCCTCCATGACTTTGATTGTTCTTCAATTTTTTTCTCATTTGATTAAATTAATTTGACACATCCATTTGTTGCTACAGTGGACATATTTGGTAAAATGAACCCTTAAAATGCTAGGTCTCTTAGGTGATCATTCTTATATCTTCTGTTTATGTATTCATTTCAATTGAAGTTCTCTTAATATTTCTGGTTTCATAATCATAGTAACCACTCCTTGTTGTTTAGGGTTGTCATCTTGAATCTCCTGGTTTTCCGACTTCTTTGCAGGATTCACGCATTCAGCATTTGCTTTAGGATATGAGGCAGGGATCAATAAGAGCACAATAGATGGAAATTTAGTTCCTCCTGGTGGTCTGGTTACCTTTGTACAAAAGGGAATTCAATATCTTGAATTGGAAGCAAATTTGAGCACTGTAAGTGCAGTTTTTATCATACTTTGATGTTTGAGTCCTGAGCTTAAGGTATTTTGAGAACTTCCAATTGACTGATAATAAGTAAGGCATGCAGGATGACACAGATATGGAAGAAGACTTCCAGTTTTTACAGCCCATTGATCTTATCACCAAGGATGTATATGAGCTACATAAAATAATAAAAGAAAAAAAGGAAAAGCTTCGGAAAGATAAACCTCGGGGAAAGGATAAGGATATCAATGACCGTGAAACGGAGCATGAACGGGAGCCTGCTAGAGAAAGAGAGAAGGAAAAACAACAGAAGGAAAAAGAGCGGGAGCGAGAGAGAGAGAGAGAGAGAGAGAGAGAAAGAGAAAGAGAAAGAGAAAGAGAAAGGATTGAGAAGGATAAGGAGAGAGAGAAAAATAAGGACAAAGAAAAACCACTTGAGGATCTCAAACCACGTGAGGAACTCATGGACGCGAAACCCAACGGAGATAAAGAGATTGTTGGACATGAGGAGAATGGAAAGGCTGGAGGTATTATATTTCTTTATCTTCTTACTTGCAAATCTTTACAAACTTTACTGCAAGACATCCTGGAACATACACGCATCTGATACATTTGGTCTGAACTTATTAATTGTGTTAAAGCATAAAGTTCCTACTCACCTGACTTTTTGGAGTTTCAAAATAGATCTAGAGCCCATGGAGATTTGCACAAGCTTAACCTCCTTGCCATGTGAAATACTGAGTTCTGATTTACTGCTTTTGGAAGGCCATACATCAGAGGTGCAATTAGATACTATCTACAGCTCCGCAAATCAGTATCACTATCATTTAACGATTTGATTAATTTTGTTGATATCATCGTGACTATTTTTGTTGTTCTTAAACTTATGCAGGTTTTCGCATGTGCCTGGAGTCCAGACGGTTCACTTCTTGCATCTGGGTTAGCACATTAGTATTTCTTTGATGCTACTCTTAAATAGGAACCATGTTATATTCCATTTTTATTCTCCTCTCTCCATTTTGCGAATTTTAGCACTTTGGAGATGATCACTGTTCTTTTTCAACGCCTAGTTGTTAGTATCTAATTCATCTCACAAATCCCTTTTAAACCTCTTACCCTCTGGACTACTTTAGACTTTATCAAGTATTCGCATTTGTGTGCTAGATGCATTTGGAATATGGTTTAGTCTTGTTAGAGCACTTCTAATATTATTATTAGTATTATTTTTTTATTTTGTATATAATTATCTTAGTCTTCACTTTTAGCTTTATTTGTTGTGATGATGACATCAATTGAGCTTAAATGGAGAAGTGAGGATTCATATAGCCAACTCCAACTTGTTTGGGATTGAGGCATAGTAGTTGTTGTATACATCAAATGTTTACTATAGAGGAGGATGCCTCATGGGGAAGTGGGTAACTATCTATGTTTATATCATATAATCATCCCTTTTGTGAATGAAATACCCTTCATCAAAAAAATATATAGTATAACTAGTAAACACCACACCTGGGGGGAAAGGCATACAGTAGAGTCAATCTAAAAGGATTTTGTCCAAATGTAGAAATTTAAATACCAGAAGCACTCAGGTCTATATACGTGATGGGGAAAGGGCATGTTTGTCTTATCAAATCAGCTAGTCTTACTATTTAATAGGGTGGAATACATTTTAAATTGCTATCGCCTACATATAGATAGAGTAATGTGTCGTACATGGTTGGAAATATTTCTGAGGACAACCATTTGTCCTCTTAAAGCATGCCTGCTTTTCAGCATGTGATTTTTCAACATCTGAAGGCTTTGTTTTACGTTGTACCGTGAATCAGTTTATTGAAGGCAATATCTTTGCATTGAGAATTTCGTCTATGATGTCTCTTCGTGAGATTATTACCCTCCTTAAGATTTCTTGACTACACTATATCTCTTCTTTTGGTTCAAGTTCTCTGCTTTGTCACTATAATGCTACCATTGACTTTGTATGTTCGCAGTTAATAGTATCGACATCTAAACAAATAGTTCATTTTGAAATGAGACTATACTGCACCCAAGTCTAGAGCAATATGACTTACTAATATCCAAGTTTTGAATGTCATTACTATGTGGTATATTTCTCGTTGTACATTTCTTGAGTTCAGTGTTCTGAACTGCAAAATCTTTTGAACAGGGTATGCTCACATCTAAAGCTCAATACCAGCGTTAAATTTTTAGTAGGATTTTACCTGTTCTTACAAGTTACAGCTAATTATATGATATCCTGAACTCAGGTCTGGAGATTCTACTGCTAGGATTTGGACAATTGGAGATGGTCCTTGTAATTCCCATGTGCAAAATGGGCCTGTAAATGTCTTGGTATTAAAACATTTTAAAGGTCGAACAAATGAGAAGAGCAAGGATGTCACTACACTTGAGTGGAATGTAAGGTTTTTTTGGAGATCGTTACCGGCTGTCCTTTTTATTTGTCTTTTCTACTTTCTGTATCTATGACTTCTTTCTTGTGTAGGGCGAGGGACACCTACTTGCAACAGGTTCTTATGATGGCCAAGCAAGAATTTGGAACCGAGAGGGTAAGCAATCTTCTTTTAACGTTTTCTTGCTGTTGAAGAATGGAGTATGGGAAAATGCAAAAGTAAAGTTGGTACTGACGATATTGAGTTTATGAGATACCATTGAATGGTAGGAGATGTAATTGCTAAGTTTTAATGACTTTTTAAAATATTTTTGGGGGAGGATGTTGATTATTTTATAATTATAACACCAAGAAGGTGCTGCTTTACGGCATGTGCAAACAACAACTACTACACCTCAGTCTCAAACAAGTTGTGGTCAACTATATGAATCCCCACTTCTGTGTTCTACAGTATACATGATAACTTCCATAACTGAAACTGAGAAGCTCTAACCTTTCTGGAATTGCTAGCATCGGTCCTCTTGAAATCACTTTGCTACTGTAGTAAGCATCAGTGCAATTCATCCCTCATGTTTCCTTTTCTTATTCAACTTCCCTTTTTAGAGGGAGAATCCTCATGTCCAGCTATCTAGAATGCCTGCAGTTTCCCCCCTGAAGAACTATGATGGATCACGAATTTGATTCTAAAAGGCATGTAGGAGACCCAATTTATTATCCACCAATTTTCATAGAATTTTAAACATCTACCACCTTGAAAGGATGGTTGTAAATATATATTAGCTGCAGAAGCTCCCTAACTTTTGCTACTCATTAAAGGGTAGCCTCCTGCCCATCAGTTTTCAGCCTTGAGAGAGGTGTGTACCACTTACAAGACCAAAAAGATGATCTCTTTCAGGAGGTTTCTGCAAGCTAACGAAAATATAGTTGTAAAAGTATTTTCTCCTTCATCAAAAAAAAAAAAGTTGTAAAAGTATACTAGCTATAGACGAAAGTATAGTTGTAAAAGTATACTAGCTATAGACGAAAGTATAGTTGTAAAAGTATACTACTATAGTATCTCCCTAACTTGGCCCCTGGATTTGCGTCAATGGCAAAGATAGTATAGCGCGAGATGTGTGGGAGGCGCACTTCAGTGGTCGAATCCTATTGGTTGTGAAGTCTGATATACAAGAGGAGAAACTAGATGGCGAACCTATTATCCACCAAATTTCAGAACTGATATCTGAAAATTTCATGGTTATAACAAAAAAGAATCTAACTTATGCTACTTATTATTAGATGGTAGCCTCCTTCACATTAGTTTTTAACTATGAGAGAGATGTGAATTTTTTAGACTAAAAAGAAGACTCTTATCAGGAGGTTCCCAGAGACCAATTTATTGAAGGGTATGGTCTAATGGTCAATGAGGTGGGATGAAAACCATGGGAGATCAAGGTTTAACTCTCAAAGGAGGGAAAAGACAGTAGGTGGTTTTTTCTGTTTGTCTAAGCCTGGTGAGTAATTGTGCTGGTGGGAGGTAGCAATTCCAATGGAATTATCGAGGTGCACATAAGCTGACCTGGACATCACCTTATTTTTACTAGGCCAATATGTCACTGGCAAATAGCAATACTCCTGTCAATGCCAAGTCATTTGGGCAACTGCTGGTAAGCTTTTCGTTGTCCTCTTGAGGATTAATTTGATAGCCTCCTACAAGACCTAAAAGTGAAAGATATATGGGTATTATGGAGTTACTCACTTTGATCAATTGGTCAAAGATTGGTTACAATAGATCTCCCTGACTCAACATCTTTGAGCACCATGCATACCCCTCTCCACCCCCAGAACACTCGAAGAAAATGAAGAAACAAAACAAGTTCCTGGTAGAACACTAACCAAAGAAAGTTTTTAGTTATGACTGTGATATGTTTATAAGTATATTTTATGCAGTGGTACTGGGAGCCGAAGGCCATCTTGTGCAGCAAGTATAGCAGAGTGCTCAAGATAAATTAATTTTATGATCCATACTGGTTTGCACAAAAGGAGCTAATCCTCTCATAAAGGGTCCTGCAGGCTGCAACGATTGCAACATCTAAGTTTTTGCCAGCCTGATCAAAAACACAGTTTTAGAAATGGCATCTTCTTAAGCAACCCGAAATTTTTCATTATATCACTTTAGTGTCCCCATTAGCTCACTTACTTCCCTTTCCACAATTGGAAAAAGTTTCCTCGTTATCGACTATTCTTAGTCATGGTTTGGTCAATTTCAGAATATGTTAACAGTTATCAAACTGGTTTCTTTTGTCCAAATGTTTAAACTTCTGTTGAGGTCTTTCCTTGTTTATTTTGTGGAGCACCTGTCTTATCTTATGGCACCAAATGTCTACTGTTGATATTCATGATTGACCTTACGAGTCACTTTATATTCAGGGGAACTGGTAAATACACTAATTAAACATAAAGGGCCAATCTTCTCTTTGAAGTGGAATAAGAAAGGTGATTATCTCCTTAGTGGTAGTGTAGACAAAACTGCAATTGTATGGGATGTAAAGTCAGGCGAATGGAAGCAGCAATTTGAATTTCATTCAGGTGCCTTTCCTTGTTCTTTTTTACTGTTGAACTTTTCCACTATGATACAGTGTGGTTTCTCTTTCTTGTCTAACCATTTATATGTAATTGTATTCCAGCTCCAACTCTTGATGTTGATTGGCGAAACAACAATTCCTTTGCGACCTGCTCCACTGATAACATGATTTATGTTTGTAAAGTTGGAGAGAGTCGGCCTCTCAAAGCTTTCTCGGGCCATCAGGTGACGCTTCAGTATTCGGAAAAGTTTTTCCATACTCCCTCCGTTCACCTTTACTCGTCACATTTGGACTTGCACACCCATTAAGAAAACAATAATTGACATGGCTATTTTACCACACTACCCCTATTAATTGATGTTTAGTATTAGGTCTGGGAAAATGATTTGGAGAATAAGTAATTAATGCTAAGGGTAAAACATGGAAAAAATAATTGTCTTTTTTTGATATAGTAAAAGTGTTAAGTAAAAGTGGAAATCTATTTTTGGAATAGTGGACAAGTAAAAGTGAACAGCAGTGTTATGAAAGGCGCTTGCCATGTCGCCAAAGGCGAGGCCTCGTCGCCTATTATAGGCGATGCGATTTCAGAAAGCCGAGCAATGGCAACCGAAAGACAAGAGGCGACATGACGAGGCGAAGCGACCTGCGTCGCCTTTTTGTTTTTTTTTAAAAGTTTTGATTTAATAATTAAAAGGCAAAATTAGGGTTTTTTTGGGTGTTTTTGCAAACCTGGGCTCCTCTTCTCTCTATTGCGACCTGCACGATCTCTTCTCCTCTTCCATCGCGACTCTCTGGCCTTTGAGAGGACGAGACCTTCGCTGCTAGTCGCAACTCTCTCAGGTACATTCTTCTTCTTTTTTTTCCTTCTTCAGTTGTTCTCTTCTTCTTCTTCTGTTCTTCTTCACTTCTTTTGTTCTTCTTCTCTTCTTCTTCTTCTTCTTCTTCTTTTCTTCTCTACTCTGTTTTTCAAGCAGTGGCACAGGGCTCTGTTTTTCTTTTTCAATTTGTAGTTACTGAACTGACTGCCATTCTGTTTCTGCCTATATTTTTTAAAAAAAAAATAATTCAATCCTTCTATATTTATTTCTTCCCTACTCAATTTAGTTTTATACTAATTAATATAATATTATTTGTCCATAAATAGTGAATTCTATGGCATTTGATGGTAACAAAAAGGACATTGGAGTATTGCTTGTCAATTGTCTTATGAATTATTGAGTCATTCAAGTTCTAGACATTTAATATCTACAATTAGTTTATGAATAGAAATATTTGCTAATATATGTTATTGCTATAGAGATTTTGGATATTTATATATGCAATTAAATATTTTAAATTTTTGGTATTAATTGGCGCCTCAATTCAAAAAGGCAAGCGCGAGGCGAGGCAGGCCCTTGTCGCCTTTCGCCATCCAAAACACTGGTGAACAGTGTGTGTATTTGGTTACTGTTGCCAATATATATTTTATTGGAGCTGGTGTACTGTACACCTTTGTGAGGGAAGACAGGAGGACGAGAAGGACAAAAAAGATCAACTCTCTTGAGCCTTGTGCTCATCACGTCATACAATGCTCTCATAATGTTTCAGACAAAAACCTAATTGTGAAAATTATCCTAAAATATGTTTACATCTATTGCCTTGGTTGAGTTACCTGATTATTAAGACACAGCCTGTGTTTTTTCTATCTCTATAAGCCTTTGTTGCTATGATGTTTAAACTTGTAGTTACACATATGGTGTAACAAGGGTGATAGGCTAAAGAAACCATGTAAACAAATGGTTAGGCTGCCAGAAGATTTCTCAAGCAAATGCATAATCATACAACTGTGCACAAGAATTTCTCAAACAATCATTTCTTTACCTTCTATTGGAATTTCAAATTATGAGTGGTGTTTCTAATATTGTGTTCTAGAATACATACTATTTTGCGTGTGTAAGTCCTATTCAAATGCTAACTCTTAACATGCTAGATTGTAGGAATGCAATTTTCTAGCACTCTCTTTATGAGCATTGTTGAAAGTTTCTATCTTGTTATTGCAGAGTGAAGTCAATGCAATCAAGTGGGACCCCTCAGGCTCCTTGTTGGCATCATGCTCTGATGACACCACAGCTAAGGTAATTGCTAACGTACACTCTCATTAAATTAATAGCTGGAGAAGCTTCCTCCACACGTTTCAGAGAATCGCTGACTAGGGCATTCCTATTACCTAGTCTGCACTAATTGCACTCGTGTAGTTATGTAAATTCTGAATTCAGTTATCACAGATTAGCTGATACAAATGTGTGTACTTTTAGTTTTCTTCTGATAATTCTGCTCATCATCTTTTGTTTCTGTTGGGAGTCCTGATTGATGTCGTTTATTCATTTAACATTATCAAATAGTTGAATGTGATGTCTTGAATCTGTAACCAATACATACTATCCAGATAGTGCAAAGAATGTGATAAATTTGTTTTCTGATAATCAATAAGCCCTCCCTTAACCTCATAGAAAAACCATGTCTCAATCCCATGCTTGTGGGGTCCTCTATATCCATTCTGCTCTATCTTGGACTTGTTTCGTTTCACTGTGCAATAATTTATCCTTTTAGGACAAATTTGTTCTCTCAAGCTAGGGATTCTCTACATCTCACACCAGTCCCTTGCTGTCGTACACCTTTAGCATTTCATGAAAAAGGAAGTTATCATCACAAAACACAAATAAATAAAAATTGCACCTAGATTCCTGAATGCTAAATTAATAATCCCAAGCCTTCAAACACATTCCAGAGCTTCAGTTCCTTCTTTATATAAAATATTTTTTAGTAGAAGAAGAGATTGCATGGAAGTTGATTCACATTTTCACTTTAAGATAGGATTTCAAATTTATTGATCCTATGAATCATTGTTGATTGATGTTTTGTAAAATTGGTGGTGGATGACTCTTATTCCCTGTGCAGATATGGAGTATGAAACAAGATACCTGCTTGCATGATTTCAGAGAACATGCCAAGGTGCAGCACATAAGTTTATATATACATATACAAACTTCTCTTTTGTTTGATTCGTGTAATCGGATCACACACCAATTAATTACATTGTTCAATTTTTTAGGAGATCTATACCATCAGATGGAGTCCATCTGGCCCTGGTACGAGCAACCCAAATCAACAGTTGTTGTTGGCAAGGTAATTATGTTAACCCTCAGGGATTTCTCAGTTATCAAAATCCTATTGCCACAGATGATTCTTTGTATGACCTACTGTTTCTACCATAATTGTCTGTCACTTGGTAACCTCAAGGCTCTCCTTCCTATCTTATCTCGTCCTATGATTGTATTATAATTAGTGGTTTAAGGGATGACCGTTCTCTATGTTACGTAGTTTTTGGTGATCTACTGAAAACTAACAAAGTGAATATTATCCTTTTGAACTTGTTTTCCTCCTTGTATTGAGTTGTTCTTGCTAATCCATGACTGTTCTACTTTTACCACTTGAAGCTTGTTTTCTTCTCAGTGATTCATGGTGAAGATGGCAAGTTACGATTCAAACTATTAAACCAATTAACCCCCTCTTATCCTCGAGATAGCCTTTCAAATTGAGTTCAATCCTACTCTTATCATTCTTCACCTTAAAAGGTAGTTATTTAGTATTGGAATGAAATGGGCTAGAACCCATTTGGATGAATATAGAGGATTTAGATGGCCGAACTCAACTACTAGATTGGGACTGAAGCATTCATGGTCGATTTACTTAATTTTATTTTTCTCTCTTTTAAAGCATGGGTGGAGATAGCTTCCTATTAACTCCTCATTACACTCCTTCTATTTCATAGAGGACAATATCTCCAGACATATATGATGTGCACATTAGGAGCTCCTATTATTGGCCCCTACTCTTGCTTCCTAATGCTGTCCCTGCAATTTCCTTCAATATGTCCTTATTTAGCTGCCTGCATGTAACATTGTCTATTAAATAACTTAGGTTTGTCCGATTTTGCTTCATGCTCTACATCCCTTCACACTCTTGAGGAATAACCCGAGTAGCAGACAATGAGTACCTTATTTTGTGGTTTCTTCACTCTTATATTTCTTGTGCCTGTTCTTTCCACCAAACTTTTAATTTCTTGTGCAGTGCTTCTTTTGACTCCACAGTGAAGCTTTGGGATGTTGACATTGGCCGTCTCGTCCACAGCTTGAATGGTCATAGGTAATGGATGTAATTTTCTTGTTGCTTATTATGTGTTCCAGGAAAAATGCTGTGAGGTGATCACACAATCTCATAGAAAAAGTTATTGCTGCTTAACAAAAATAGTTGCATCAATTATATTACTGGTGGGACAAAAATAAACTCCTACACTGGTGATTTTTTTCATTTTGCTTGGTTGAATTAATGATTTCTTTTGGTTATTTTTATTACTGGTTTACTATTATTTACTTTTAGAAGAGTGCCTCAAGGATAGCGTGGAAAAGCTAGACAGTTTCTCGTCTCCGTCTTTAAATATTTCTATTATTTTTTGTGACTGGATTTCTGTTAGTACTTATTGGGGGTCTCTTCCATTTTAAACCCAGGGATCCTGTTTACTCTGTCGCATTTAGCCCAAACAGTGAGTACTTGGCTACCGGGTCATTGGATAGATGCTTGAATATATGGTCTGTGAAAGACGCCAAGATCATAAAAACGTACAGTGGAAATGGTGGAATCTTTGAAGTGTGCTGGAACAAGGAAGGCAACAAGGTAGCAGCTTGTTTTGCAGACAATGTGGTGTGTGTCTTTGATGTTCGGATGTAGGGTTGCAGAACAAACATGTAAAAGATCGTGTTGAACAAACATGCACTTGTAACAAGCAACGTGTGATTGGTGGCAAAAGTGTGTTTGGTTGACGCATGTAGAATTGTAGAACAGTTGATATTCAACAAATCAACATTTATAGCGTGTTGTAGATATGCAGATAGGATCATGGCACTGACCTAGGATTTAGGTTTTGGTACAGCTGAAGCTGTAATTACAGCCATTGTACTGTGTTGAAGTGAGGGAGCTGCAGCGGCAGTGACTCCTTCTGTCGCAACTATATTTGTTGCCCAAAATGTTGATATCAAGTTACATTGTATTTTCTTGCCAGTTTCTGGTTTGACGTTCTACTGTTAACAGCGTTGAAGACTGGAGTGGGTTCGCCGCCCTCTACTGCAAACCCAATTTGTCTATGAGATAGAGATTGGGTTAGAACAGTATACAGGCAACATAGTTGGCAAAGTAGTAAGCCATATACAGGTAACATAGTTGGCAAAGTAGTACGCGATAAACAGGCAACATAGTTATCGCTTATATGGATATTTTTCCTTCCGTTATGCCCCATCTTGCATGTCTTTTGTGACCACTTTCTCTAATGTAATTTTAGGTCTATCCTGCCTCTTTTGAAAACCTTAACTTACTAAAGTTTCACAGCTATGGGCTGCGAATGTGGTCATTTCTTATCCCTATACTTGAAAATGCTCATTTTAAAAAAAAATACTGTACTTTATACCTGTTTAGAAAAACAACCTAATAGGTATGTAGGTTGAAGGTATACAAATTTACATAGTATAAACTTTAGTGACATATTTGTGTACTATTTGTATGCTACCAACCACCTTCTGGATATACAATTTACATGTTATATACAATAGTATGATTCAACTATTTATATATACCTTTCTCCATTGATGTCAATCAGCTCTGCTCATGATTTTATACAGTATGCTACTAATATACAATTTACTGCAACAGAATAATATAAGTTATATAACAATACATATTATTCTTCTAGGAGAGGGGTATTCTAACAAACCTTTCTAATTATTTCATTCTATTAACTTTGGTTCAAATTCAAAGTTTGCAGTAAAATATTCATTTAATATGTACAAATTATTAATTTAGAACCTATTAACTTGAAAGAATCAGAATTTCGAGCCAATAAACTTCAAATTAACTATATATTGGCAGATAAATAATTTTTTTCTCAAGGTAGATATTTGTAAAAAATCCTTTATAAAAAACTCAAGGTACGCATCTTCTTTAAATGTGGAATGAAATGATCCTAGCTTCACAAGTCACAACATCCAAAATAAAGTAGGAAATAAAGGCTGTAAATGTCACACGGTATCAAAAATATCAAATTTCAAATTCAGAAGGGTACAAAATTTGAAACATAAAGATACTCCCAAAAAAATTTAAAAGTTAAGAGTGTTGGACCTTTCACGAAGATCACGAGAATTCTGATATCTCACTTATTCTACTCCCTCCGTTCATTTTTAATTGTCATGTTGCACTTTTCAAAAGTCAATTTGACTGATTTTCAAAGTTAAATTAAATTACATTAATTCGATATTTTAAACAAAAAATTAGATATTCAAAAATTATACGAAAAGTACTATAAATTGCAATTTTTTGCATATCAATATGATGTAAAATACATTGTAAAATGTTAGTCAAAGTTCTTATAATTTGACTCTAAAAAAGAAAACCATGACAATTAAAAGTGGACGGAGGGATTACCTCCGTATCAAAATAAGAAAAAATAATTAAGTATTCCCTCTGTTTCATGTTACTTGTCCTTTATTTATGGATGTTTCTCAAGAATGGAATATTATTAAGAAGCACTTCCTTCATTACTTGGCCAATTTTGACCTGTCACTCCCCTAAAGAAATTTTTAATTAGAAATATATTTTACTAAATTTACTTTATTAATGATGTTTTGAAATTTTAAATTTAACTATTACTATTATTTTATATCATTATTTCATACTTTTTTTTAGTCCATATTAAGTGAATTATTGGATATGACACTCCTTAGGAAAACTAACGTAGGACATAACTTAAAGACTATTTCACTATTATTCTTTTGATTATTCCTAAATTGTTGTACTAGAAAGTATAAAACAATTAAGAACCTCATTAAATGAAAGAAAAAAGTCTCAACAATTCTCTTAAACTTTGGATAATTCACTTATTTTGAATTATGAAAAAAATTTCAATAATTTACTTAATATGAACTTAAGGATATATCAAGATTAATATGAGAAAAAATAATAAAATTCTCCTGATTTGCTAAAATATACCAATAAAATGAAACAGAGGGAGTGACTCTTTAATATAGTATGAAACAATCATTGCTACTTTTTGTCTTGAATTCTTAAAGCAACCCTTTAATTTGAGACAATTTTCTTTTGCTAAGAGAACACTTATTTTAAGACAAAAGAGTACTTATATCATCATTAGATACTCACATATTTTCCACTCTTATATGATAAAAAAAAAAAAAAAACCAGAAAAAAGACTACAAGCTGCAAAAGTATACAACTAAGTACTTCTGTAGATGAACCCAATGAATTCAACAATGTATTCTTTAATTCTGATGCTATTTGAGCTTTTTACATAGAATGATTTGAATCTCTATCAAATACTACCAAACATCATCCCTAGAATACTAAACTAGTAAATGAAACCAATAACTTCACAATCCATTCAATGGTTCTAAGCCAAAACATCTACCAATTTCTGACTGTGCTACAAAAAAATTTCAACCTTTATCTTGCTACCAACTAGTAAATTCTTGCATAGAACTGCAAAAACTACTAAAACAAAGATACTAATGTCCTCCGCGCCCTAAAAGCACCATTGGCCAGTCATCCAAGTTGAGCAAAACCAAGAACACAGTCCATTCATTCCGGAATCGTTAGTACTTTCTAAGCTATATGTCCAAGCAGTAGCATAATTTATAACTGTCTTGTATCTTCAAAGAATGAAGCTGGTATTTCCACAGGAGAGGTCAAAGTTGACACACATTTGAACTGTAACAAGTAAATGACAAGTGAAGTTAAATAGCTGAATAAATCAAGAATCTACAACAAAATCACTAATGATCAACTTAGATTAATTATACCTTATGCTGCTTATATTTGTCCCTCACAGCCACTAAAGAACCACCCCGTCTACTTAATTGCAAGTCGTGTAGGATAAGAACACATTCCTTCAAGTCCACTGCTTTATATCCGGAGTATTGTTGAAGAACCACACTCCACGGATGTGCATTTGGTTGTAGTGTAAACCTCGAAAGAAATAAAACAGAAGCAGCCACCAAAGAAGGTAAAAATTTCACACAACTATAATCTAGTATGCTCAACTCTGATAGGTAATAGCCCAAGAACTCCAACTGCAAATTGGGGCTTTTATATTCTTCTTGAGCAATCCCGGTAAATCTTCTGAGAAATGTTTTCACAGTGGGATTCCCCATCTCAAATTGGAGTGATTTTAGCACATCAGCTTCCATCTTCACAACCTCTTCCTTCGTATATGTATTGTCCGTTATGTAACAAAAATCTTCAACATGTGGTGGACTAATCTCCTCATATTTCCTGTAAATCACCAGATCAGAATACACTCATTAGCAAAATCATATACATAGCCAAATTTCTCGGGGGATTCAATTCAATGTCAAGCTAAGATACTTACGCAGCAATAAGCATCGAGGAAACGCCTAAAAGCTGAAGTTTTTGCCTGGTGATGACATTCGTGGATAAGAATCTGTCAATGTATGAAACAGTAAGGTATAAGGTGTCTGAAAGTAGCTTGTATTCCTCTGAAACTTCCACCAGCCAATCAACCAATATCCCTCTCATGGTTGCACTCACATCCTTCTGAACTTTCTCTAAGTAATCGGGCAAAGGTCTCCTCTTTTCGTCAACCTGAACACAAAAATCAACAGCTTTGTCAAACCCCAAACACCTAACACCATTATTATAGACCTTAAACTCAGATTCAATAATTCATAACAGTAAGCACAATTAAATTTCCAGTATTCTACCTTTAATTTAAACAAATTAAATCGCAAAATAAGTCAACAACAACATACCCAACGTAATTCCACAAGACATAAGAAGCAAAAATCAAGTTCAACAAACAAATAACCATAGCAACAACTACATCTCAATATCAAATTAGTCATGTTGGCTATGTAAATCCTCAGTATCTATTTCACTCCATTTGAACCAATTACATTCAAATACTGTACACTTTAAAATAAAAAAAATTGGGTGTATGGGAGGGGATTAGAGAATCGAACATTAACTAATTGAACTACTAAGATTCTCCAATTCAAATAGTATACACCATGGATCAAATTAAAGAGCATTTTCAATACTAGAAGAATAAACAAACCTCCATTTTACGAAGGTAATCATATATATCAGAAACATAAGCTGTACACATCTGAGGGTCATCAACGTCATCATCAGCAACCTTCACTTCCTTCTCCTCAACAGCCTTACTAGTCACAACCCTTTTCACCTTCTTCTTAGATTGCTTCTTCGATTTGGATTTCTGAATTTCACTCTCCAAACCCTTAATCTGATTCACACCCACAATAGAAAAATTCTGAATCTCACCCAAAACAACCCTCTTCTTACTCGGCCTTCGTTGTTGTTGTGTAGCCATACCCTCTGCTGCTCTTTTCTTTGCCAAACGCGTAACTCTTCCACAATTTTCTGAATCAGCCATGACTGCACCTCTCCCTCTTCCTCGCTCTTTCTCTTTCAGTTACAAGAAACAACCAGGAAGATTTTGGAGATTGAAGGAAAATGAGAGGTTTATATATATATATATGCCGCCAGATATTAGAGTTGAATTTTTTCGAAAAATTTAGAGTGAGCGGGCGTGGCGCAGGCGTTTTTTTGAAGTTATTTTGGGAAAATGAGATTTGGAGGGTGATGATAAAACAAAGAAGCAAAGTGTTTTTTTTTTTTTTTTGGTTAAATACAGAGTTGTTTCAGCTTTTGGGAGCCAAACTCTTTTGAAATTCGAAGTTACTAAAATTTGGCTACTTTTCATTTTTCCCTCCCTCCCATCCGCTCCCAACTTATATATTCACGGACCAAATTGTAACTCTAATTAATAACATCGTTTTCGAGGTTTATTTACAAGAAAAGTATTTGAAAACATGCTTGAACATGACAGTAAATTATTAGTGAACTATTAACAACACTCATTTGCTTGATTAGCTAAACTTAGATAACTTTCGATCTGTCACATAACATAACTTATCGAGAATTTAAGAGTGTATTTCACTCATATTGTAAAATTGGGGTGTATTTAAGTTGAGTTAGTCAGGTAAATATCTGTTTTTAAGACTGTCAATAGTTTGGGATGAAACTAATAATTCATGCCGACTTTAGAAGTACTTTCGTAATTGCAGTCAAAAATAGTTTAGATATACATTTATTAAAAGAACCAACTCCCATTTCATTATCGCAGTCAAAAATGGTTTAGATAAATCAATATCATTATAAAAAGATGTTGACAGTATATAAAAGAAATATGTAATATTTGAACTGTTTTTAAAATTATATTACGTCTAATAATTTTGATAAATTTCAGAATATTCACAAATAAAGAGATAAAAAGAAATACATATTTTAATTAATTAAAAATAAATATACTACTCGATTAGATATCACAAGGACTAAAATAGAATTAGCCCGTAATTAAGGCTTCAACCGCGCTAATTTCCTTTTTTAGATTTCAAAAGAAAAATGTCAAATAGAATAGCAGAGTCCTTTGCCTGTCTTTTCTTTTAACGGTCCTTTTAAGCATATATTCAAAGGTAGTTATTATTTACTTTTCATTTGGTGCGAGGGATAAATCATAATTAATCTTGAGATTAATTTTAGGGTGAAGATAAACTTTTTCATTTCATGTTTGGTTATTATAAAATTGCGAGATAACTTTATCTCATATTATAGTGTTATTTTTACCCACATTTAGGTTATAAAATAGTATTATTGTTCCCAACCAAATATGCCCTTATAGTTTAACTAGTTTAATTTGTCCAAATATTTAAAAAGAATTGGAAATTCTTTTTTTATTCGAAATAAATAAATAAAAATAATTATTATAGAGAGTTGGGATGTGATCAACTTTGAGAAAAAAAGATGGTGATGGTCCAAGTCTGTTGTCAAAATATACTTATTAAGGAAAATGTTTTGTTGTAAAATTGAGATTCAAAATGTAATTTCAGATAAAATTAAGATTCAAAACGGGAGTTCTTTTTTTTTCTAAATTGCAGTCTTGCAGAGTATATACAAAGATCTACCAACATGGGTCGTGGTGCAGTGGTGGGATTGTTCCACGGTCGTTTGGTGTAATTGATAAAGAAAAATAATCCCGGGATAAGTTTTTAGTACCCCTCAATTCTTTGTTTGGTTACAAAGCATGGGATAACTTATCCCTACTTGTGAGTGGAATACTAATCCCGGGATAACTTATCCCAGGATAAAAATATAAAATAACAAAAATATCCCCTTAAACCCTCTTTTAAAACAAACAACTTTTTTTTTGGAGGATATTTTTATAAATAAACAGCTAATTCTTAGAAATTATACCATGCATATTTGACAAACCAAACAACCAATAAAAAATAATCTCATCATAACTTATCTCAACATAACTTATGCTATCATAACTAATCCCAACATAACTTGTCTTCAAACCAAACGACCCCTTAATGATAGGTTTCAAGACCTGGGTATGGAGAAAATCATGTTGGGAGTGACCCCCTGAATAGGCCCTGCAGTGCACGATCTAAATTTAGTCGGGTCTCCAATGCACAGGCTCCGGACACCGAATGAGAAACAAAAAAAAACAGAGATCAATCCTTAAGCTCACAGCAAAAATATAATAAATTCTTGAAAAAAGTAAGTCAAGATGATGGAATTAAAACGAGTTTAACCCCTGGTGGCAACTTCCTTTCAAGCTGCTTGCTCCGCTTATGGAATAATGCCAAACTCTTAGCCTTGTAGCAGTAGAAGGTAGGCTGAAGGATGATGTAGTTAAGAGAGCATTTTCCAATTTCAAGCAAATCCAAGGCAAGTTTATAATCACTTCTACCTCCTGTAAAACCAATTAACTTCACCTCTTTAAGATGTTTGTGAACGAAACGAGTACACAATCGAGCTGAACTTTCACAATGACACTGATTAGCGATACTCTGCAAAACAGCCTTCAATTTAGGACCAAATATGAGGACTTAATTAAACCTCTGTAGAAGTAGCAGTAACAGGTTACATTACCTCATTTGAGACATACTCGTATCCTATCTGCCTCAATAGAAAGAAAGAAAAAAAACGAGTGAGAAACCATATAGTTCAACAATGCATAATGCTGGAAAAGGCATAATACATAAACAAACACCGAAACTCAAACTCGGCATCAGCTGACAAAGTAAACACCTCAACTTTGTCTCAACTGACAAGTAATCACTCCAACTCATCTCCATTGTGTCCCGTGGACACCAGATGGTGATGTAGCGAATAAATATTGGAGGTGTTTAGATGATCATTTTGTAAGTTGGAGTGTTTAGTAGAGACGAGTTAAGATGTCTAAATGTGCATGGTCAGAATTGAAGTGTCTATTTACATCATTGTGTAGAATATAAATGATATGAATTGCGAGCAAAGATGATATTGATATGAATTGCGAGCAAAGATGATATACTTACCTGGGCTATGAATCTAGACAGCAAAGGACATGCCTTGGTAAAAAAAGTGAAGAAGACTAAGCTTTCACCAGCTCCTAACATAATGTCCAACTCCAACTCCCTTAGATTGTCCAGTCTAGGGAAATTATCAGGGTAAGTTGATGTGATCACACTTTTCCCCACAGCCTGGACCAAGAAATTTATGATATCTGAGTCAATATCACAAAACTGAAATGCTACTATATTAAGAAGGGGGTGATTGTCAAAGTGATTACGAATTACGACCTGAGGAGGCAATATTAGCTTAAGTTTCCTCAGCTTAGAGGAATAGCTTGTGTGCTCATCAGCTTTAAAAATAAAAGAATAACAATAATAATCTCCGAGTGTTAGCTCAGATAACTGGGGAACATTCTGAAAAGGCGCAGGTATATCAGGTCCAATATATGTAAAAGACTCTAGATTTGAAGCATCAACTTCTAGTCCCTTGACATTGTTACACCATGATATTTCCATCGACTTCAAACTCGGAAATGGACCAGGAACGTACTCTCAAACTCTGTAAACATTTGGAACCTAAAACGCAGATATGCTCGAGGCATGGACAATTGGATAGAAAATAACGAATGATCTCATCCTTCACACCCATATTGACAAGTCTAAGTGATTTCAGATTACTACAAAATCTGGAAAACTTTAGCTGGCCAATGTCTCCGGAAGACAATGTGTTAATCTCAGGAAAATAATAATAGCAAAATCCAACAAAAAGTAACCAGCCAGCTGCTAAGTCCAATTCAAATACTTTTACTTCCTTTTGAATGGCAAATTTAACCCAGTGATCAAATGTGAAAATACTACCCCTATAGCAAAAACCAACGCGGAATTGATCTAAAGTTGGACCCTGATGCAATTCCAAAGCTTGATTCACCAACTTCACGAACTTGCGTTGTACCACTATATCTGTAGTACTTCTATCCCTATCATAAATCTCAAGACAGCCAGACGTATACTGCCATAAATATCTCCAATTACTAGAGACAACACAAGTTTTCGCTGCTTCCTTTACAGATAAATATGAAAGAATCGCCACAAGCAATTCGCTGGGCAATTTTTCAATCTTACACTCCATGTTATCCTACACACATAAAAACACAACAATCAGGGCAGAGCTAAGTGGGGCTTGGGGTTCGGACGAACCAGTAGCTTTTTCATAGACCCTTATTTGTATTAAAAATTAATTAACTTGCGAAGCCCTAACAAAACTGATTGACAATTAAGTGGTAAGGAAGGGGTCGTGGCCTGTGGAAATGCTTTCCATGCCGAAAAACCCAGTATCAACAAAAGAAGCATGTTTTGCAATATTTTTTCCTTCTGTCCTAAAATTTAGAATCCAAACTCCTAATCCTAACTCCGCCTCTAACATCAATACTTTAAATGAAATTATGCCCCAAAAAATAGAGATAGAGAGAAAGGTGGCAGAATTACACGAGAAGTACAATGTTGTTCATCTCCCATTTCTTTTGTTCCAGTAAATAGAGTTATGGCAGAAGACAAGCCGCCAGTCTATAAAGCGGCATAATTTAGCCTGTGTACCAAACAAACGCCGGAGTGATTAATCAAATTCTCCTAGATTAAAGGTTTAGATTTTTTTTTTATGTAGAAGTGGAACTCAACATTTTTATACACAAAAGGAAAAGACAAATGGAAAAAGGTTATATTTGTCATTGTATTCTTAGAAAAAAGTTATATTTGTTCTTCGTGTTTTTCTTTGGAAATTAAATTAAGAATAAATTAATTATAAGTGGAATAAATAAATATATATATATATATATATATATATAGGTGCTTATGGATGCTTTTCGTTTTTGAATTTCATGAAAATAGTACCAAAACTTATGTAATTATTTGTCAAGATCATTGATACACTTTTCATTATATTTTCTTGTTGAAGAATATTTGATGGATTTAAGTATTTTTGGAATTATGAAATTGTTGAGACAAGAATAAAAGAACATATTGATTTTATACCTTCTTTGTTTTTTATATTAATTGTCTACTTTTTTTTAATAAGTTCTTTAAGAAATCATAAATAAAATAATATTTTTACTAATTTATACCTTAAATTTCTTTGTAACCTTATAAATTTTATTTACCCTTCAAAAAAATTAATTATTATAATAAAATAGAAAAACTATAATTAATAATATCTTAATTTGTAAATTAACAAATAATTTTAAATAACTATTTTTAGTTATATTAATAGTTAATATGAGATAGAAAAATAACATCAAAATGTTAAAAACATAATGAATTAGGCAAGATTTATCAAATTGTTAAAGTAGGGAAGTGCATAAGTTTGGAACAATGGGAAAAAAAGTTTTTTTTTAAAAAACTGAATAGAAAGAAAAAAAATGTTAAAAGGGAAGAGAGAGAACTTTGAGCAATTGTATGGAATTGGACCAAATTATCTAATTAACCAAGTAGGAGAGTAGCTTCATACAAGTTTTGTATGCCATATCAATTTTGTTATAAATATGAGAAATATAACAAATGATAAAAATATTTATAAAGTTAATTGATGAGCAATCCTAATATTATGATGCACGTGTCATCTCAATTGAACCTTTGACTTTTCATTAAGTTCAATATTGACTTTCAAATCGTGTCGATGTAATTTACCATTAGCACCATAAATTTCTCTTAACACATCAACAACATACACTTATGCAGAGAGTTAAACTAAAAATTTCATGTATCAGAGAGAAAAACTATTTTGCTACTAGACAAATTTTATCAAAATGAATTTCAAACGTTCAAATTGATATGATTTGAGTGATAAAAGGTTTGTCGTTCATCTATTTTATTTTCTTGTAATTTCAATTTAATAAATTTGCGATCGATAATTTGGTTTGATTTGTAATAAATAAATGAGAATTTTAAAAGATAAAGCTATTAAATTTAAATTATAAATCCACATATATATTAGTAACATTTATTTATATTGACAAACATGCTTTCAAGTTATGAAAATGTTAGCCATTTATTTTTTATATACTACTCTAGTTCTTGTCGTCAAAAATTTTATTGAAAAAATATGAAGATTATAGTAATTTAATTTAAAATTTTAAAATATTAGACAAAATTTAAGCTTCTGTAACCCTAAAATCAAGCTATATTTTATCCAATCTAAATTTCATTTGTGAAATTACACTGAATATATTATTGTTATCGTAAAATCTCAACAACATCTTAAGCAAGCTTCACAGAATGATGACTTTCGAAGCCAACGCTGGGATATTACAACAAAATCAGCTTGTTCAAAGTAATTCATTATTGGGGGAGTTGAGGCAACAAGAACACTATATTTATTGATGAGTGTCACTTAATCGCGATTTTTGGAACAACTTATCGTAACATACTTGTAATAAACTTTCTAATCTAGTATTTTGAAATAACAAAATGAAAAGAACAAATTCTAAGTATAACACAACAATAATATGATCCTCATATGTGATCTTGGTTCACTGGAGTGAGTTGAGACAAGAAGAGTTCAAGGAGTGCTCGTTCTCTGGGTTGTGACACTGGAAATGGATCGTCCCCTGTTATAATTGAAACAATATCATAAAGCTACTTAAAAAAATAAGAATTAGCGACAGATAAATTATGTAGCTTATAGCGAAATCTGTCACCAATCCTATTTAGAGACGGATTATCAAGAATGTATATAGTAAAAGATATTGACCTGTTGGATATAACGGTGGCCACGGAGCATTATTGACATCAATTATGCCATCGAACGATGCTGGACGTGGCGGATCATTTTGATCAAATCGACTATTTGAACTGAGATGATCTGTTACAGCAGGGACATTGACAGTGTGAAGTTGATTTAAAGATGGTGGTAACATGTTGTCCATGCGTTGATCAGCTTCATCTCTGCGCACAACCAAATCCTTAATTTATTAACAAAAAAAGAGGAATTTGTTATAGTCATTGGCTCGACTAATTCAGATTCACATCCTTACAAGAAGTTTCTCCATTCTCACTTTCTAAGGGCTGATCAACTATATATTTATTTTTTTGCTTCTTTGAAGTTAATTGATGTCCTTTTGTTCTTCTGTGTATAGACAAATAAAAGGAACCTAAGAAAGATGACTGCTATGATTGTTTTAAATAGAGAAAAGTATTGAAACAATCCTCAACTTGACACAAATTATTAGTTTTGTCCACGAACTATTGAAAGTCTTAAAAATATCCATCTACTTGACTAACTAAACTTAGATGCATCCCTAAAGGCTGATACACCCCCGATATGTCACATGACATAGTAAGTGGTCTCAAACTCTTGTAATAGCATGAGTCTCTTAATAAAAAACCGAGAGAAGTGTTGAAAACACTCCTAAACTTGATGAAAATTTAGGGTGTATTTCACTCATGTTGCAAGGATCGGGGGTGTACTTAATCACTTAGTCAAATAAAAGAGTGTTTTTAAGGTTGTCAATAGTTCAGGATGAAACTAATAATTCGCACTGAGTTTAGGGTGTTTCGAATACTTCTTTTTTTTAAATATAACAATACAGTACATTTTTTAGCATCTTAGAGATCTAAAGTACCCGAAGGGAAGAAGGCCATTCGAATCAAGAAAATTGAGAATTTGAACATGAGGATCTCTCTGTGAGTGTGGAACCCAATCCATGAATGTACTATTTGCAATTGCATCACTTGTTGCCACATTATTCACCATGTTCACATTCTGTCCTGAAAAATCCATCTAAAATTTACACAAACAAAAAAAATATCACACATAAGTTCATCACTTTGGTCCCAAACGTGTCAAAAACTATTTGTAATTGAACAAGATCAGGAAGTTACAATGAATTAAACTGACCTGTGGCTGTGTAGTGTTTTGTGCTTGGGGAGAATGATAATTTTCCTCCAATACTTGCTGCGTTGATCGTTACATACAAATTAGAAGTGAGTTCAAATTAAATGGCTTATAATCAAGCAAATTCAGAACAGATTCATGATGATCATACTGAATACTCCCTTCGTCCAAATTTATGTGATACTGTTTTACTAAATATGGAATTTTTAAAAAAAGGACTTGTAAAACTTGTAAAATGTGTTGTTATATATTATCCATTGAGGGTAAAATGAGAGTTATGAAATTAAATTATTTTTAAACATAGAAAGGTGATTTTTTGTCGAGATATACTAAAAATCAGAGTGTTTCACATAAATTGAGAAAGCGGGAGTAATTAACTTGATAACTTACTTTGCGAGCTTGGACTTGTTTTAGTGTCTCTTGGAGTATTTCTTCCCTGTATTGTGCCTCACATACAGTGGTAATTTCACAAAAATCGCCTTCATACATTCTGTAAGAATTATACAAATTAACGATACATAGTTTACCCTTGCAATTAATTCTTTGCATGTCGTTTTGTCAGTATATATATATATATATTACCTTAGTCTTCTTTCCATGTCTTCTACTTGAGTCTTGTATCTAATAATTTCTTGTTGAAATTCCTCTATGTGGGAATCAACGCTCGATGGGCTACTTCACATATAATTAAGAAGGAAAATTAAAAAACTAGAAGCTAATTTTAAAAAAATTACATTAAATTCATAGTATACAAGTTAGATATGTATATATTGAAGGTAAATAAAACCTTGGTGCTTGATAAGTTCGATCTGCTTCACATTTTAGCTTAGCAATAGCCCTTTGGAGATGCTGCAAAATTTATCCAAGAAAAAAAAATACCAAATTAATTCATTTAAAGGAAAAAGGAAAAAAAAAAAGAAACAAACAAAGCAAAAGCCAACAATTTGTACCTCTTGGTTGTGTAGCCTTTACAACAGAAAGCACGTACAAACAAGGATCAAAACAAACAAAGACAAAAAAGCAAAACACATCAATATGAGTACAAGAAAAGAAAAATAAAATAAATTATTTTTCTATGTAAGCAACTAGTACTAATTAGAAGTGATGATTTAGAATTGAGAGTCGAATCAGGGAATTTTGAATATAATATAGTAAAATTACCGTCCTCGATCATGTTCAGGAAGATTCACATAACGTGCCATTATATCTTCAATGCTGTTACAAAAAATTATAGAAATAAATAATTTGATCAAATGGAGGAATTGATCCTTTTTTTAATACATCAAGGTTGGAAAGGGATAGGAAAAATGAAGGAGAGAATTACAAAATAAACGTTCAAGTAACTAACCAATCGAATTATTAAATTGATCATTTCCTATTTTTAAATTGGAGAAATAGAGGAGAGAATTATAAGGTGAGAAATTGAACTCACTCGCATAATCAATAAGATAAGAGTTCAGATAATCAATCAATTAAATTACTAAAATTTTTGAAAAACTAATTCTTGAGAATTGACTAAAAGGAAATATTTAAAAAATAGCACCTTTTATTTTCGAAGAAAGTACTAACTCAACCAGAAAGAAAGAATTACAAAATTAATGAACCGTTCAGATAACTAATGAATTGAGCTATTAAGTTGATCCTTTTTTACAAAAATAGAAAAATAGATGAGGAAATTACAAGATCCTACTTAACCAACTAAGCTATTACAATTTTAAAAAAATTAATGATTGAGAATTAAGTAGAAGGAAATATTTAAAAAATAGCACCTTTTATTTCCGGAGAAAGTACTAACTCGACCAGAAGGAGAGAACATGATGAGAGCAACATCAACATCACAAAGTACAGAAAGTTCATAAGCTTTCTTGATAAGACCATTCCTTCTTTTGGAGAAAGTGACTTGCCTATTTGTTGTATTCTCTATTTTCTTGATTTGAAGCTTTACTCTCCCCATCACTTAACTATTCTCTTCCTTTTTTGGTTATAATAAGGATGCTAAATATAGAATAATTTGTACTCCTATGAATTGACAAGTATCTCATATATTTCACTTATTTTGTAGAGAAAAAAATAAATAGTACTAGGAGAGATGGTGGGGGTTGGGGAAATTAAGTAAAGAAGGGAAATAATGAGGAAGGAGAAAGGTAGAAAGGAAGGAAAATGAACAACTGGATTTGGAGTCATTAGGCCATATGACGCCATAAAACTTTGGCTGCAGAGATATAAGAGATGGATGGCGTATAGTGTGCGATTCAAATTTAATCAAAGTTTCAAAATTCGAACATCGAAAAAAGAAATGGAGGGCGGTCTACTTTAATTTCTCGATCGGCGCCTGTTATAACAAAGAGCTTCACCTATATGTACTCTTGAAATTTTACTTGGACTTTAGACAATTCTAATAGTAGGAGATTTTGTATTTAAACGATGACGAATAATCAAGTTTCACCTTGAAGTTATAAATTAGCCCATTGGAATAATTCAAAGTTTGATCCTATTTTAGTGTCTCGAATATATACGGAATTAGATATAGTATTTATTACAAATAATTATTAATTTTATTTTAATAAAAAAAATTATAGATCATATATTCGTTTATGCGTTTGTTATAAGTATAAAGTTTTTTGTTCACAATTTAAGATGAAAATTGAACAAGCTATCATATGATTGTAGGCTTGAAACACAACATTATATATAATTTGTCTTGATCGAGGCGATAATGTTATTCCGACTTTTTATGATAGTGCATTTTGTATGTATTAAACGAGACCGAATAGAAATAGTTCTATAACCAAAATATATTTTCAAATAGTAATAATTTTATTTTATTTCTATTGTACTAAACGGATATTTGACAGTAAATACATGAATAACTAAATAATAATCGTAAGCTTAGTGGAACATGTGGATTTATTATATTTGCTTGTAGGTTTAGATTAAATACGTGCGCACCAAATAGAGGGGGATCCAAAATTTCAATTAAGGGGGTTCGGAAAACCTCTAATCTTACATTTAGGAGGTTCAAAATCAATATATGCAGTGGCAGATCCAGAATTTTCACTCAGGGGGTTCGGAATATAAAAAATATAAATGGGTTCTCTCTCTTCTATGGTTGAGGTGGTTCAAAATTAGTATATATACAAAAATATTGAAAATCTACCCATACAGTGTAATTTTTTATCGACCCGAACCCCCTGGCACCCATGTAAGTTCACCCTTGAATATATGGACATAAAAATTCTTTAAAATACCTTAAATATATGACGTAATTTTTTGCCGAGAAGATTCGGATGAACCCCCTCGGGTAGCTCTTGGTCCGCCCCTATTAGTTGCTGGAGGAGATTGTTGAGTGTGAAAATAAAAGAATTCTAAAGAATATCAATTAAAAAGGAAGGTGTAATAATATTGTTATACTTATTGGAAAATTTATTTGATTTTAACTTGAAACGAATAATATCATACGATATTAAAAGTCTATTTGAGCCAACATTTTCCCACCAGCCACCTCCTTTCTGTTGGTGTTCTTGACGTAATTTTCCACATTAATACAAAATCTTCTTCGCAAGTCCGACTAGAACGATATATTGACGTCGGAATTATTAATAAAGATTATCTTACCAAATTAAATAAAAGTCAAGTCCTTAAACCCGTTAAAAGTCAATTTTGATATTTACAATTAGGCCAACATCGAGTGTTTATCGGAAATCTCTCAACAAAAAAATACATATATATTGATTTTCAAATCCTAACCACGATATACACTTAATTGGAATCAAACCCTCATCCAATATGCAAATAAAACTTCAATAGGCTCCATTTTTGCCACTAGATTAAAAATCTATTTTATTAGTAAATTTTTAATAGATATTTTTATACATATTAATAAATTTTTCAACATATATACATAACGCAAAGTAAAAAGTATTGAATTTCCAAAAATTTCACATCAAATTACCTAAAGCCGCCCCTCCTCGAGTCAATATATGTTGCAAGTAGTAGTAATTTTCAAGATGGGGTAGGATGACATCAGTTGTGCATGTGATAGCAAAGAAAAATTACAAAAAGAAAAAGAGAACACGTAGAAGAAAAATAAAAGTTACTATGACGGAAGAAAGAATTCATTATTTAATTTATATATGGAAAACGTTCAAATATGCCATTAAATTTCGAAAAAAAAATTATATATGCTATCCTTTAAAAGTTTGGCTCATTTATGTCATTTTTATTTGAGAAAAGACTTATTTATGTCATTATTTGTTAACTGAAATGACATAAATGAACCAAACTTTTAACGAATAACATAGATTAGCCTTTTCTCAAAATTTGCTGACATATTTGAACATAATTTAATTAATGACGTGGCCGAATCATAATTGACCACGTATAAAAAATGATTTTATAAAATCGAAATTATATTTAATTAACAAATAATAGATGTATAAATCTTTTCTCATACGAAAATGATATAGATGAACCAAACTTTTAATTAACAAATGTTATAAATGTGTCTTTTTTCAAAACTCAATAACATATTTAAGCGTTTTTCCTTCATATATATATATATATATATATATAGCTGATTAAAAATGAAGTATATATTGGATCTAAATTCCCAATGAGTTTTGACGATTCTGTTGAGGGAGTCAGGGAGTGATAATACCGAGGTGGATACCCCTCAAATGTTAGGCAAGACGTGTCCTATGTTTCCTTGATTCCTCGACACCCATAAAACTCTGCCTCCCCACTGTTGCTCTGCACGTGTGATTTTTTCCTTATTTTCTGTTTTCTTAAAACAACATAATAATAGTCGGATCATAAAAGGATGTGGTATAGTAGATGGGTAGGGGCCGAGCAACTTTGTGGTCGAACCCCTTGTGATGGAAAGTTATACTGTTTATATATGTTTAAAATAATTTTTTATGTATATATATTAGACGTCAAACCCCTTTCGGCTAGTTCTTGTGTCTACTTTTTCAGATTTTGAACCCTTTTAGTCAAAATTCAAGTTTTCTCACTATATATGGATGATGCTGCTCCTTCCTTAATCAGAAGTCTCGGGATATGAAAATATCCTTGATAGGGCGCTTTCCCCCGAATGAGACTCTACGCGACGTGAATCGTGAATCTAAAATAATTGAACTCTAATATGAATATCAAACACCAACTACCAAACACAGAAAGAACATTAAAAATAAAAAGCGTAAAATAACCGTCAACTAGTGAAGGATCACTAATCTTATGCGCAGGAAATACAAAATTTATATATATGCATAAAGGTTTAAAGAATATCTTAAATATTATATATATACAGACGTCATGAGTTATGGTTAATAAAAATTATGATAAAATAATATAACTTATTTTTAATAAAATAATTCTGGCTAATAAGAAGTGTTTCTCCCTTTTATAACTTATGACATGAATTTGAACTAATTTAATTTGAGTCTCATGAGATCGAATATTTATTAGAAACTTTGATTTTAAGCTAAAAAATAACTATTTCATCAATAATATTTCTTTTAGATTCCATTTCCAAGACAATGTCCTTTTAAGTTGAATTTCATAATTGTGTCCTAGAGCTTAGAAGAGAAATCATGGATGAAATAATATGAAAAATGACTTTCATATTATTTCAGTTATGATTACTTTTTGAACTCAATAATAATATCTTGGAATTTTGATTTCTACAAGTTGAAATTTTATTATTGTGCCTTCAATTTCGAACAAAACCTGTAATAAACATTACACCCTCAGCTCCATATAGAATTTGGGTTGAAACTCTAATACGATATATATGCTGAAATTTCACTTCTAAAAAAAAACTTCAACTCTAATAATTGTGATGGAGTTTCACTCGAGGAATTTCAAACTAAAAATAATTGATAAATATATAATATATGTATAATCCATGTATAATAAGTGTATAATTAATGTATGTCGACTAAAAATATAAATATTAAATCCGATCGACTGTTTGCGTAAAGATCATAATTCATCTTTTGTTCCATTTTGTGAGAATATGTGGGCTTTTCCTTTATTATTGGGCTTCCACCCCGGCGATAGCCCAAGCAAAACTCAACCATGCCTTCTCATCTTGCTAGGGAACTTTTCATTTTGTGACAATATCTCTTCTTCACCATAGATAATAGTATTACTAAAAAAGATATTTAGCCTTTGGATAGTAATTATTAAAAGACTTTGTATTGTATATTCTTAGTAAAAGGCTTAAATTGTTCACTTGGAAAAGAGAAGTGATAAAACTATTTTGTAACCAAAAAAAAAAAAAAAAAAAAAAAAAATTTGATTTAAGTATATTATAGTACATTGAATGAATAGTATCATATAAAAATTTTCTTTTGTTTGACTTCAAGTGATAATTTGACAAAGTATAGCGATTTTTAACCAAAAAATGATTTAGTGGACTTTCATGATACTTAAGCTAACTATCTTTTTTATATAAAAAATAATTGGGAAACTTACTAATGGGACCCATTAATTTTGAAGCTAATTATTTAGATACACCCTAATTTGCAATATTACGAATCTTATCAGATTTTAGTGTGTCCAAATACATGTATGTCGGGATACATGAGGTCAAAATTAGGTGTAATTTGTTCTAGATACACTGTATCCACGTGGATTCGCATGTATATGAGATACATAACAAATTGCATTCGCCTCCTTCCCATCTCGCTCGCCACTCTCCTATGTATTTGGTATCCCAAATACAAGCGAATAACACTAGATACATACATATACATGTATCTAGTGTGATTCGCATGTATCAGGGATACATGGCTATCTCGCTCGCCTCTCTCCCTATTTTAGTGTATGTGTTAGCAAAAATACATGGTGTATCTTTCTCAATATATGGTAGGAAACTCTTAATTAGTGGTAATATACGTAATATTTTGAAAGTATAACTAATAATAGTATATATGATAGTGGAGCATGTCTAGTTATGTAGTTTCTCCAAAATAATTTAATGATTTAGTGCACTTCCATTATTCTTAAGCCGAGTGTCTAAGGAAACAAATTTTCTACCCCATAAAGGTAAATCTAAAGTTTGTGTATATCTCACTTTTACCAGACCTCACTTGTGATATTGGATCATATTGTATTGCGTATGTTGTTATTTTGTGGTAAAATGAAAGTTGAGTAACAATACATCCTTCATTTCAATTTGTTAATCTAATTTTGATTTGATATGATTAATTTAATTAAGAAAATAAAGATTTTTTTGAATTTTGTGGTCTAAATAAACAAAAGTTAAGAGAAACAAATTAATAGGGAGGGAGTATATGACATCAATCCAATACTTACAAAAGAAAGCATGAACCGTTCACCATTATTTGCCAACAATAGTACCACTAGACTAGAACTCCAGGACACTTCCAAGATTTTTGACCTTGACTTTAAATTTTGTTTACCAGAAAAATATATTTTTTAAAAGACTTCGCTTAGGTGAAACAGTGACGTGTCCTCCCATTTTTCTTCTCTTCCCTAATTCATCTTAAAGAAAAGTATAAAGAATTAAAGATCATGCTCATCATGAGTACATCTTTGAAATTATTGACCAAAACTTAGGGGTACATCCAAATCCCCTTCGGTAGAAAATTATACTATTTATATATAATTAAAATTATTTTTTATGAATATATAGTAGATGTCGAACCCCTTCAACTAATTCATATATTTACTTCTTCAATTATATATAAGTTAGAGTTAGGAATCTCGTGAGGAAGGTTCATTGAACATGATATTACTTTTCAACATTTCATCCTTCTAGAAAAGAAGTGATAGAAGCAAAAGAAAAAAGGTAAGTGTGGAAGGAATTTTTGGGTCACTTTGACGCAAAGAGAAAATAAAATAAAGCGTAGAGATTAATCTATTGACTTTGAAATTAAAGAATGTACTGTTTTTGGCTCATTGCTGATGCCAAAAAATGGTGGGTTCCTACCTAGGATTGAACCCTTAAGTTTGCGCGTATTAGAAAAGTTTAAAATTTAAATTTTATGAATATGATTTTTGAAATTTTAATAGTTGTTACTTGTTTTCATATATGTATATTCATATATTCGCGTTGAGAATACTGAATTCAGTTGAGTCGACTAATTGTACTTTATATGCATCACTGCCTAGAGTTTTTTTTTTTTTTGACGTCGCAGACTTATTTGACGTTAGTGTGTGAACATATTTATATTGTGGCCTTATTTTATTTATATTTTTTCTTGATAGCAAACAATTTTTAAAGTAAAAAGAAATCCCTCGTTTCTAAATATTTTTATCATCTATTTTGATATTAATATTCCTCGATTTATTTAATTCACATCTTTAACAGCTGATATATACTTTTCAGATTTAATTATTCCACTGAAATTTTAGAATGCTTATTTAAATTAATTATTATTATGTGTGAGAAAATCCAGTCAAATCGTAGAAGACTTTGGGCAATACAATTTTTCCAAAAAGAAAAAGAAGAAGAAAGATAATGGAAACTTCCATAAGTCAAGAGTGAGACGTGACCATTTGCTGCTTTAAATAGACCGGTTGAGTTAAATCTGAATAGATTGAGTTAATAAATAATTTATCAAAAACTATTTGAGATTTTGAGTTGAAATGAATTAAATGAATTAGACGGAAATAACTTTAAAAGCGGATCATAATCAATCCGTTTGATTTTTACTAAGTTTTATTTTTTTTTGTTTGATCTTTTTATAATATTTTAGTACGTTATAAAATTACTATTATACTTTTCTTTATTAATCAAAAGCGTATGATATTTTGATAAGATTTTTTATGGGATAATTAATTTTATATGGGTTAAAATAAATTGAAATAATAAATGAGCGGGGTTATACTAGTGAGACATGCAATCCATGTTATGGCTAAAAGTTTTAAAACGAGCTTCTCAATAGGAGTTTCTGCTTTTTTGTTTATGTGATGATTCGAGGTAAATAATACTTATCTATACGAAGAACTCAGCTTTTCAACAAAAAAAAATAAAGACCCCAACATTTAATGCAATAATAACTATAAGAAATTATTTTACAATAAATAACGACCACCAAAACATGCTATAAACGTAAGGACGATTAGTTGACAACTTTTATTGCGTACTAAAGTTTTCTTTGGGACATTGCTTTCTCTGAATAGTGGAAGTGTAGTGTATATAAAACTCGGAAATTAATGACCCTAAACAATGGATGTGGTGGCTAGTAATCGTATAAATTGTTAATTACTCCATTAGTTTATTAGTTATTCCAAAACACTTGAACTAGATGAAATACTTATAATAATCGAATGATAAATTCTTGATGCTAAAATGTTTGTTTAATGTGATTTAAGGAAAAGAAACAATAAGGAATGAAATATTTGACGAGAAAAAAGTAATGGATCTTATTACAAGATTGTGTCCGATATCGTCGTCTAGCAACGAGCGTTCGTGAGCCCATGCTAAAGTTTCAATCAATTCATGTCAATATCCATGCCAAGAAATTAAGAACATAAATCCAGTAGTCCAAACAAGATATCCAAATAAGAACATCCATGCCCAAACCGATAAACTATTCATACCAAAAGGGTTATATCCATTGATAAGTTGTGGGAGGGGAACAACAGCTGGAAACGGCTGCTAATACCCCGTAGGCTGAGGAGCAAAAGGAGGAATCCGCCCGAGGAGGGGCTCGCGTCTGATTAGGCTGAAGATTTCGGGGATTCAACGAAATGACTATAACCAATAGTATAAATAGTATTCGACATGACAAGTAGGATTTGGTGGCTTTTTTTTTTTTTGGTTACAATCACAAAAGAAGTTATTTTAAAGTAAACGCGTTTAATTTTAACAAAGTTGGAAACATTTTTCTTAAGAAAAAGAAGGAGCAACAAATTATTTACTTCTATTTTTAACAATTAAATTATTTAAATTTGAAAAAAAATTATATCAACAAAAATAATAAATTTAACCAATTAAATTTTTTGTGAACTCTCTGATATTTAAGAAAATCTAGATTTTTTCTTAAAGAATTGTCATTTGGAAATAAAAGACAATAAACAAAAGTTACACAACTAAACTAAATCAATACATATAATTAAGGAAATGGAGTTATACACTAATTTTAGAAATTTCAATAAAAAACAAATAACAATTTTCAACATAATAAAAATTAACTACAAATTATAAGGAATTTAGACTAGTAACTTTGCATGTTTGTCATTTTATGAAGGAGAAATCAAAATTCACTTTCGAGAAGTTTAATCTATTAAAGTTTTACCAACTTTAAAACAAGTGAAAGTATAATTAATTGTTTAAGCAAAAACAAAAAGGTGAATGACCAGGATGCAAAAATGAACCCACTTGACCACCTAAGAAAATATGTTTCAAAAAAATTCAAATTATTTAGTTATTAACGTTTCATAGTCAATTGATTTTTTTATATATACATAATATAATTTTTCGAGTGAAGAAAATACCTGAATTTTTTCCCAACAAGAGTAAAGAAATGATGAAGATCTAAGGACTAGATTAATATGCCTGATATGTTTCCTTAAAAATCAAGACTATTACTTGGCATCCCTACTTTAATGGACAAAGATTCATTGGAATAGGTTTTGTGCCTGTTATTTTCACAACATTGCTAAGAATTTGTAATATTTTCTTAAAAGGGAAAAGTACTGAAATTCCATACATTTGGAGCTAATTACATTTTATCTCGAAAGTTTTTCAATTATAAAAATTCCAAAATTTTCATTATTCTCGTATACATTCATTGTTTGTCCGATACATTGCAAATGATATATTACTTAATGGGAGAGATGTATCTGAATAGGGACGTATTCGAGAGGAGATAAGAATGTATTCGAAAAGGGAGGGATAAGAATGTATCTGAGAGGAGATATTTTAAATGGTAGGAAATTTTTGAGATTATGATATATTAAGTTGAATATTTATGTAATTTTTCCTTTTCTTAAACCTTCTATCGTATACTTCCTTTGTTTCATTTCATGTGACGCTATTTGATTTGATATAATATTTAAGAAAAAAGGTTTTTTTTTTAAAATTTATGATAGAAAACAATCTTTAAATATTTATCTAGTTATAAATAAATTTATTAAGGATAAAAAATAATTTTAAAATTAAATTATTTCTCATTAATCATTATGATGACTACGAATAAAAAATGTGTTAAATAATAAAAGAGTAATAAATAGATTTTTCCTTTTAAAATCTCTAGCAATACGCAAATTCAAATTTCTAGAACCCCAAGAAAAGTCGAAGAAAAGGGATAAAACATAAATGAGTCTTATCCACGCCAATGACTAATGTCCCCCAACACAAGTCTTCCATTTAAACTCCAACAATATAAATACAACTCAACCAACACAAATTAAACACATATCCACTTTCCCATTTACAATGGATCACACAATTACACCACTTTTGTATGCTCCTCTGCTATTAGCTCTCTACATAATCACCAAACATTTCTTACGCAAATTCCGTAATCATCCACCAGCTCCATTTCTAAATTTCCCAATTATAGGCCATCTTTATCTCTTCAAAAAACCTCTTCAACGTTCCTTAGCCAAAATCTCCGATCGATATGGCCCTATTCTTCTCCTCCAATTCGGTTCCCGGAAAGTTCTTCTGGTTTCATCGCCGGCGGGAGCAGAAGAGTGTTTTACGAAGAACGATGTTGTTTTCGCAAATCGCCCTCATTTGATGGCCGGAAAACATCTAGGTTATAATTTTACTTCGTTGGCTTGGAGTTCTTATGGAGATCATTGGAGAAATCTACGGAGGATTACTTCGGTTGAGATGTTTTCAACTCATCGTCTTCAAATGCTTCACGGAATTCGCGTCGATGAAGTGAAATCAATGATTAGGAGAATCAATTCCTCTGCTATGGAAAAATCTGTAGATATGAAATCCATGTTTTTTGAGCTCATGTTGAATGTCATGATGAGGACAATTGCCGGAAAAAGGTACGAGTTGAAATTAAATGCATGACTATTTCGTCTAAAAATTTGAACAGAAATTACTTTTTTATTTATTCAATTGCGTAAACATGTTCTTATTTGTGCATGCCTCATTATTATATGTGAATCATTATTAAAAAAAAGGTGAATCAACTTACTGTGAAGGAGATGGAGTAGAAAAAATGGGATAAGGAGTTTACACGACACGGAGAATTGAACATTCACCAATAAGGTGAAAGTTCATGTAGTCATCATAGGTGGGGTAAGATAAATAGGAAAGAAATACAAAGTGGAGAATCGAACTCTCACCAAAAGGACCCCTGAAATCGATCAATTGAACTACTAAAATTGCCCCCCTTATAAGATATGTCCATTATCTTTTCTAATTTAAATTTTAACTTTCAGAAAAAATATACTTTTATTTACTTAATTATATTTTCAACAGGTACTACGGAGAGAATGTGGAGGACATTGAAGAAGCTACGAGATTCAGGGAAATGGTGCAGGAGACTTTCAGGATCGGCGGTGCGACAAATGTCGGTGACTTTCTGCCGGCGTTGAACCTGTTGGTGAGGAAATTGGAGAAAAGTTTAGTTGTGTTGCAACAGAACAGAGATGAGTTTATGCAGGGACTGATAAAAGATTGCAGAAAGAGAATGGAGAAGGACGGAACTGTTACTGATTCAGAGATTGAAGGGAAGAAAAAATCACTGATTGAAGTGTTGTTAACACTGCAAGAAAAGGAACCGGAATATTACAAAGATGAAACCATCAGAAGCCTTATGCTGGTAAGTTACGTCAATATTGCATTAATCCTAAATTTCTTAAGTACAAGTATTTTTTTTTCTATAGATCTAATTTGTTGAATCGAAATTGATAGGGATCGATTCTCCCTGCTAATGTCTTCTTTAGTTAAACTCGTCATATCAAACTTATTAAGTGCAATTTACATCTACGGTATGATTTGCGAGCTATTGTATAGGTATAGGTTTGTCCCTTGATCAATAAGTTTAGTACAAAGTTAAATGCCAATTTGGGAAATAGTAGATAGATAAAGAAAGAGTATTGTTCATAATAAGTTAAATTAGCTACCTAACAAATAAGATAATAGAACCTTCTACAATAGGTTAAATACTTTAATAGTGCAAATTCTTTATTCGAGTGTCTATAACTCAATAGGTAAAATCCAAATAAAAAAGGAAAATAAATCATTGTATTAGAAGTACTGTGTTGAAAATATTGTAATTCCAATTTGGAAAGATAGGATTTGGTGTAGAAAATTTAATGTATTTTCAATTTGATTAATAGCCCATTAGATGAACATTGGTCAAATATTCCCGTAGAAAATAATCGATTAAGCGCAAATGAGGCCACTAATACTCAAAATATTTATCCTTTAATGACTTTTTTGACTTTGAAATAAACAAGGATATTTTCTTTGAAACATAAGGCTGTAGTTGGTTGTTGTATCAATTTGAATTAAACACTTGTAGGGTCCAAAACAATTGTGTCCCACTTATTGTATGAAAGATTCTTATCAAAATTATCATGGATTTCTCATTTAAAATTTGAAGTATGTCTTTTCAATAACTAAAATAAAATTATATACCACCAACAGATATGGTGGAGCCGATGGGGCTGCTCTTCCCTTGGGTTTGAGCCCTGGGTATGAAAAAATACTTGGTAGAGAGTGCTTCCCCTGAATGGGGCCCTACACGGCGCAAATTCAGATTAGTTGGGCTCCAATGCGATTACCTGACACCAAATGAGAAATGAAAAAATAAAAATTATATACTTAAAAACAATAAACTAGAAACTCGTTTGTTCGTATGGATTTCATCTTTCATGTTGTTATTAATGTGTAAATATTTTTTATACTGCCGGTGCATAAAACTTAAAAATCTTTTGATATTTGTAGGTACTATTAGCAGCAGGGACTGATACTTCAGTTGGAACAATGGAATGGGCTTTATCACTGATGTTAAACCATCCTGAAACACTGAAGAAGGCACAAGCTGAAATCGACGAACGTATAGGCCATGAACGTCTAATCGACGAGTCAGACATGAACAACCTACCTTACCTACGTTGCATTATAAACGAGACGTTCAGAATGTACCCTGCAGGACCTCTGTTAGTCCCCCACGAGTCGTCTGAGGAGACCACTGTGGGAGGCTACCGTGTACCTGGAGGTACAATGTTGCTTGTGAATTTGTGGGCTATACACAATGACCCTAAGCTTTGGGATGAACCAAGAAAGTTTAAACCAGAAAGATTTGAAGGACTAGAAGGTGTTAGAGATGGATACAAAATGATGCCTTTTGGTTCTGGAAGAAGGAGTTGTCCTGGAGAAGGATTGGCTGTTCGAATGGTTGCGTTGTCATTGGGATGTATTATTCAGTGCTTTGATTGGCAACGGATTGGCGATGAATTCGTTGATATGACTGAAGGAACTGGACTCACCTTGCCTAAAGCTCAACCTTTGGTGGCTAAGTGTAAGCCACGACCTGTAATGGCTAATCTTCTTTCTCAGATTTGAACACAATTCGTATCGAACGACATGACCAAACTAGAATATTATTCATATTGGTCATCTATGTTAATGTATTCTAAAAAAGATATGAGTTAAAATTCAGAGGTGTAATTGGTTTAAGTTCAACTGAACCTATTTACTTATTTACTTTCGACTCGAACCATGTATACATATAACTTATAAGTTGTTGTTACTTGGTACCAAGCTTCCTTCTTTGTTATTTTCCCTTCAAAATTTAGGTGTGACAGTGTGGTAAAACTTGCAGAAAAAATGTATAATCTTCTTCCCGCATCATTTTCTCCTTCCCCTAAAATGAAATTTGTAACACAAGTTGCAAATTTGCAGTGTTGAACTGTTTGATACATCACACTATTGCTTACAACCTGTGGTAGATCCAATTCACAGGTTCGGGAAAATCATACGTATATATTATGATACAATGTGCATAACTTACACAAATATATATGTTACACATAATTCTTAGGAGTCATTTGGTGTGAAACATAAGGTATAATGATCTCAGTAATAAAATGCAGAATTATTTTATCCTGCATTTGGTTGGAGGTATTAGGAAGCCATGTAATTGTTTATCCCACCATTTATACCTTAGTGATGGGATAAATTATTATCCGGAGATAATTAATCCCGAGAAAACTTATTCCCAACCAAACGACCCCTAACTTTAGGGTGCCTAAAGCAATGGCTCCCCTGGTCTTACCATTGAGCCGGCTCTGCTGACACAGTACTCTTTAATGCATCAATCTTGTAGCATCATAAGGAACTGGTATCTAGCGCAGATGATTTTTGGGCCCAACTGTCGCACCAAATTTCTCGGTCATGTCTAGTTCATCACCCGGGAGTTTCAAATCAAAATGGTACAACAATTGTGCAAGCGGAAGTTCAATGTCAGCTAGACCAAATAATATGCCAGGGCATATTCTTCTTCCTGCACCAAATGGCAAAAAGTGGAAGTCATTTCCCATGTAGTCCACTGTTGAATCCAGAAATCTCAGAGGATGAAACTTATCAGCTTCAGTCCATTGTTTTGGATCTCTGCCAATCGCCCACACGTTAACGATGACTCTTGTCTTGGCTGGAATTTTGAAACCATTGATTTCACAAGGCTCCCTACTTTCCCTTGGAAGTAATAAGGGAAGTGGAGGGTGCAGCCTCATGGTTTCTTTGACAATTGCCTGAAAGTATTTTAGTTTGGAGAGGCCTGATTCTTCAACATTCCCTTTATCATAAAATGCCTCTCTGATTTCAGTTTGTGCTCTTTTCATCAAATCTGACTTTTTAAGTAATTCAACCATTGCCCACTCCACTGTCGTTGCTGATGTATCGCTCCCAGCTGCAAAAATGTCCTGAAAGAGAGATAACAGCCATAAAGATCCAGTCTTGAATGCTGCAAAACATAGACTTTTACACCACTAGAACCAAAATGAACAAGTTTAAATTTTGGATGAACATACGTACCATGAGGACAGCTTTGATACTGTCACGCTTCAATGGAACTTCAAGATTGCCTTCTTTCTGAATTCTTAGAAGAACATCAACTGCATCGTCGTTTTCTTCTTTCTTGCTCAGCTTTTTCTCTGTATGCTCATTAATAATATGTTCAAGTATTGCATCAATTCTTTTATGAACTTTCTCAACCTTAGCTCTCATGCCACTGATTTTCTCCAGTAGTTTGATTGAAGGATATACATCTGCTATGCTAAAACCTGCATACACCTTTATAACATCCTCCACACACTTGATAAAATCTTCTTGGTAATAAATTATGGACTTGGCCCATTAACTATTCAACTATATTAATTATTTAATAAATATCAATCAACTAAATATGCGTAGTTAAAAAAATAGTTCAATATCCTAATTTAAAATTTACGAGAAGCGTCTTTTATGATAGAAAGAGGTCTAGTGCTTGAAAACGTGCGGTGATGCCATATGTCATTGTGAAAATTCGGGCACTAAGATTGATAATTGATCCCTTATCGGAAGAGATCGAACTAATTAGATTAAAGACCTCCTCTTCTCTAATTGATCTAAATGATTGAACACGCCTCGAGGTTAAAAGCTCTGTGGCACAAATTTTACGCAGTTATCTCCAGTAAGGTCCACAAGGCGAAAAACCAATATTGCAGTTGTAACTTATAACACTGGCTGCAAGGAGGTGAGGTCTTTGAGCAAATGACACATCATGTTTTTGCATAATTTCCTTAGCCATATCTGGCGATGAGACGACTATTGTGGAGATTTCACCGAGCTGAAGATGCATCAGTGGTCCATATCTCACGGCTAAGTCTCTTAATTTGTGGTGTATCTGTGAACCCAGAAGCTGATGCATGTTCCCTATGACAGGCAACTTTTTTGGCCCTGGTGGCAGGCTCATTTTTGAGTTTTTGGCTTCACATTTCTTCAAGATTTTGACAAGTATAATGAAAAAGAGGATTGAGGCAGAAAGAACATTGAATATGTCCATGACTAGTGAAGAAAATAAATGGTTAAGAGCATATAAGCACTTGAACAGTAGAAATTTTTGTTGGGGTCGGCTATATGAATACACTAATAATCGTTGTTACTAGACTCAAACATGCCTTAGTTACGTTGAGGCTTCTAGAGTTCGTTGCTTTTCTCAAACCCGGAGAAGGGCTTATACTGGTCGCCTTTTATGTTCATTCAATACCAATACAAACGAAAAACTACACCAAAGTGGAAGGGCTAGTATAGAAGCTAGAAGTAGCTAGCCTATAGTAGTCGGCCTAACCAAAGCAAGTATCGTGAGGATTCATTCAAAATTAACTAGCTTGATATATGTTAGGGGAGGAGCAACACAATTTAATTCAATAATAATTATAACTCAACTCCAAAAGCTAACTAATAGAATGAATGAAGATTGTTCAAGTCCATATAAAGAGACCAAATCTCCCATCCCTAGACAGAGTGGGACACTCAACCAATCCCATGGAAGATGTAGATATTGGTCAAATATTCCCATAGAAAAATCCTTTTATTTTTTTCCTTCTTTCATGGAGGATTACAGTTATTAAGACATTATTGGCCTTTCTTTCTTAAGAGAATGTATTGTAATTATATTGCCACGTTACTATTAGGTGGACCCTGAGCTAGTGTACTGCCCACCACTCAAAATATTGTTCCTTCATATTCAGTTGTATCACTTTGAATTAAACACCTGTAAGGTCAAAAACAATTGTGCCCAATTTTTGCATGAAAATCGTATCAAAGTTTTGTTTGGATATGTCAATCAGAGCTTGGATCAAGTTCTTTATATAGAAAGATAGGAGGGGGCAAGTGCAAGCATGCTCAATATTTCTAGACTGTGTCTTTGAGGGCATACTTTATTTTCTTAGAGAAAATATTTATCAAAATATATGACTAACCGAACATGAGAAATTTGAAAACCATTATGTTATCCTTAATCTTCAGTCTTTTTTGGGCTCATCTTATCAATAGAAACGGGCTAAGTTTAGACGTTTTCTCCTGGCCCTAATAACTCCCTTGTTGACGTAGCTTACAAAACAAATTTTAGAAGTTCGTATTTTCAACTACTTTTTTTTTTCTTTTCATATTGACAGAATCTACAAAAGTAAAGAAACTACATTCGCCTAACAAATTCTGGCTCTAATTTTTGTGTGATACTAGAAACAACAAATTTTAAATATCACATCCCTTTGTTAACACACATCAATTTGGACGTAAGTAGAAATGATAAGTCTCTTTACCTACTGATAAATCCCCATCATTTCCAATAATCGGTCATCTTTACCTACTGATAAATCCCCAGCACAAAAATCTCTCAGAACTCTCGAATAAACCCCATTTTGTAGGACTACACTCGTATGTTGTTGTTGTATTTGAAGATCCCCTGAGATTATTCTCGACAACTTTACATGCTTTTGCTTGCATGTGAAAAGATCTTTTTATCACCAGAATTTCCATTCTTAAAGAACATTTATTTTCTTTGCTGGTACTATTGGCAAGCTGTTTGATAGAACATGTTTAGATGAACTCTAGTTGTTACTTACCAAGATAGCTACATAGTATAGGCATTTAATATTGACTATTTATTCTACTTATGCCTAATCCTGGATATAGATCTTGAATGAATGTTATATTAAATCTTTCAAGCTCGTTGGACCAGACCGCCTAACTAATGGATCTGGTTTGGCTCAACTTCCTTACATCGGATGCATCATCAATGAGACACTGCAGATGCATCCAGCAGCCCCTTTACTTGCACCTCACTTTTCATCAGAAGAGTGTGAGGTTGCAAGCTATCGGTGCTTTGAGTAGGAAAATCCCAACCGCGGGATCATTGATGTGTGAAAAGGAACTGTATTCACAATTTCACAAAAGGTTCAGCCTCTATTGGCAAAATGTTCTGCAGGATCAAATATGATCAAACTTCTTTCTGAACTATGATTCTGTCCATAATTGTACCCCATCATTTCCAAACAAAAGAGCATTTTCAAATTCAGACTTCTTTATTCTTTCGTTCTAGTGAGTTGGTGAGGAAATATAATGACAAGTACGAGATACAGTGACAGATGGTGTCAGAATTTACATGCACAAAATAGTTTATACCTGCACAAAGCAGAGATAACAAAGAAACTTCTTTGTGGAGTAGAGTAGCCTCCGCTCTGTTCTGTGTAAAATATTGTACACCAAAGACAACCAAACAAGAAATGAAAATGAATTCCAAATGATTAAGCATTAAAATAGTAGCTAATGGAATTCCATATGGAAGGAATGACATGAAAGTAACCATAATACTGCAAGTGTACGTATGTTGACAAAGGATAAAAGGGCAGCCCGTGCATAAGGCATCCTGCGTTAGCAGGATCCAGGGGATGAACCCCAAGGGATGCGATGTAGACAACCTATCCTAATGCAAGCATTAGTGGCTGCTTACACGGCTAGAATCTGTGACCTATAGGTCACACAGAGACAACTTTACCGAGTTGTAAACCTTGTATACAAGAATACTCAAAAGACTCATCTACCAGTGTCAAACAATGGATAATAAAGCATCTTTAACATCAAGAGCCCGTTATCAGAAGAGAATCTGTGAATTTAAAAAATTGAATCGCTGATTAGTTCAGGAGTAGCATAGGCAACGTTGACCAAATAATCACAGCAATTTATAATGCATCTTGGACAGCAAATACCAGAACTGCTTCACATAATAATAGAAGACCTGGGTAGTCCAAGTGTATAAAAGTGACCAAGAAGCCATTTAGATCCAAACTCTTGACTTTACAGTCTGAATTGTGACTTCTTGACCACTAAGTTGTGTGCTTAGAGATGAATATAAGATAATCATATTTTTTATTTTTGTCCACGACCAACTATTGTGCCTCTTCTTTCTCGAATTTGATTTGCATTCTTCTTCCTAGTACTCAGACTGGTCAGGCAAAAGTAAAACCAAAAAAGAGTTCAAGAAGATCAGTCATGGTGATCTTTCATGTGAAAGTTTAAGGTGTTCCTTCCTAATTCTCATCCCTTTAAATTAATAGAGAGCGACATGTTACTTGTATATTTGTTTATAATCACCGGTTGTACTGGGAGCTAGCATGTTTGCACTGATAGAGTATAAATCAAATGGTTCTTATGCCTTTGCTTCACAGCAGGATTTGCATATCTGGCTAGACGTATCTCTCTTGTTAAACTTCTTCTAAAGCGAATAAGAGTTAAGTTATTGGCAGAAAGTCCTTTATGTAATGGCCCCTTCCATGTTATCTCACCCTAAGCTTATTTAGGATGTTTCTATAAGTAAAATACTTTCCTTTATATGAATTTGGTCAAGAAAAAAGGGGAGAAATAAGATAAACAATACTACCAGAAATGCCAAGTGAAATCAGTTTTTCCAGCAGACCTTGATTTCAGCTGTTTCATATTAAATGGGATGACGTTCCTATCGACAAGAGACAATACACAAACAAACAATAAAGATTTAAAGAGAGAAACTGTAAGATGTATCATATACAATATATATAAAACGTATAAATCAAAATGTAAAAGCAAGAAAATGTCATTGCTTCGGAAGATCCAAATAGGCTTACGTCTTTCCCTGCATCAATAACTAATCACTGACACAATCAATTCAAGGGCGGCCCTATTTCGGGGAGGTTCACTTTGTTAGTATCTAATTTAATTCCTTCTTGTTAAGTTCAGTAAGGCCAGCTTATAAAAAGCTAAGTTTTGAGAACTAACCAAAATGATCATGGATTAAACAACTACCTGGCCTAAAAAAGACTTGTTGCTTAATTTAGCTAACATTAGTTAGATGTATATCTTAGTGAATTCAATCTATAGTCAAATCTAGATAAATTATCAGACACAATACTGATCATCTTTATCCTTTCTGAATGAACCGTCTATCCCTACTTCCTAGCAGTGGTGGATCCAGGATTTCCATTAAGGGGGTTCGAAAAAAAAGAAGTATTACCTAAGATTTAAACTTGGAACCTCAAGGTGAGTATTGAACCCCTCAACCACTAATCCAACCTCTAATCTTACATTCAGGAGGTTCAAAATCAATATATAGACATAAAAATTCTTAAAAATACCGTGTATATACAATGTAAATTTTTGCTGAGAGGTTTCAGGTGAACCTCCTCGACTACCTCTAGATCCACCCCTGCTTCCTAGTGCTGTTCTTTGTTCTTTATATCATCAAACACCATTTTCTTCTCAAGCTATAAAACCTTCCCTCTACCTGTTAGGTAAATCTTTCCACAAAGCCTTATTTTTTTAATTAAAAGAACGACTGCGTGGTGCCCAGGCCAGCTTGCATGCTTTCCACATAGTCTTACTCAAAGCCTCAAATCGTCACGGCGCCGTGATCTTTCTACCTTATGGCTCTAGTCCTGTCCTCCCTAATTTCATCACCTTGAGCAGCATAATACTCCCTCAAATTCACTTTATTTGTCTTAGTTTGATTTGACACAAAGTTTAAAGAATGACTTCTAAATCTCATAGGCTTCAACAACAACAACAACACTATACCCAGTGTAATCCCACAAAGTAGGGTCTAGCTATCTAGGGATACATAATGGTCTATGGGCTTAAACTAAAGATATATATAATGTACAGAAACAACATTTAATCTTGTGATCTTAAATATATAGGTGGGATGTTGGAACTAAAGAGTTACCAAATTTGGAAAGAGACGTTCTTTTATTAAAAGGAAAGTAAGACAAACAAATTGAAACTAAGAGAGTAATACTTATATAAAAACTAATATCATCTTTGCCAATATTTATTACTGAGTCATATCTTTACATAATCAACAACATTGTCAACAAGAAAACAGAGAAAGAACCATAATAGTGATTTTTACTACAGCTATGAGAAACAAATCCTGAGTAATTATACAGATAATTTCATGACAAGTATTATTATGATGGTAAGAATTATAACAATTGATAATCAATATCATTTTTACCAATTTGATATGCTATTTGGCAGACACCTCAGCGGAGACAATGGAGTGGACAGTGGCACATTTGCTAATTAACAATTCTGGAATAAATCAAAGTTAAATCAATTTAATTGATTTTAAAATTATTAAAAACAAATCAAACTACTGTTCCCCCCTCGTGAATTATCCAAAGATTGTCGTCCGGCCAAATCAAACTACTGTTCCCCCCTCGTGAATTATCCAAAGATTGTCGTCCGGCTTAAGTTTATAAGCTATACATAATTTAGTGTAGAATATTAAACTATACATAATTTGGGGATGTCAGGCTTAAGTTTACAAGCTAATTATAACTTTTAACTTATTTATACCTTTGATAAATTTACAATTAATTTATAAGTTAATTGCTTCGAATCTATCATATTCAAAATACATTTTAAAAAATATAATTTCTTAATTATTTTTCTATTTCATTCCTTTATTCGTTCGGTCTATATCAAAGTTATTTTTAAATGGTAAAAGGGGCAAAAATATGTTCAATTTTATTATTTAAAGTGAATATATTCCTTATTACAAAATGGTGTATATTTACGTACCCTCATGTTTAATAGATAGATGGTGTGTATATATCTTCTTTGTCTAACAATTAGTGCATAATTATCCTTTCATTAATAGATTAAATTTAAAAAATATAACCTAAAACTAATTTTTAAATTTAAAAAATATCACGTGATTTTACAAAATTATCTCACCCATTTTCTTTACCCCTCTAGACCCGACTAAAAAAAACAATCTCTCTTTATTAGGATCCGACCCAAATTAATTTTAGATTACTTTTTTTTTATTCAATAAATATAAACCTATTAACGAATAAGATAAATATACATTATTTATTAGACGGCTTTAAAAACATTTCAATATTTTTTATAGAAAAAGTACTTGTCAACATCTTTTTATAAACACGTTACCTATAATCATCAATTTCAAACACTTTTATTCAAACATGTACCAAATACTTATAAAATCAACTTTTATTCAAACATGTACTAAGTACTTGTAAAATCAATTTCAGCTTATCAACTATTTACAACCAATTAATCCAATTTTTTTCTGTTCACTAAAATAACTTAATTTATTAGGCTAACTAACCTTTAAAGCTAACTGATAGTCATAAAAATCCTCTCATTTTTATCCGGCTATTCAAAGTATTGCCGGCCAACCCTATATTTCTATAGGATCAGTTACAAAAATAAATTTAAAAAAAAAAACATTAGCAAATTCTTTATATATATTGACTAATCAAGAAAATAAATTACAATTTCTATCCCATGTACGAAAAATCAAATACCATATGAAGGTATGCAGTAGATTTATTCAATCAAATACCATATGAAATTTAATTTCATCCTTATAAATCATAGCCAACCAACTAAGATTCCCCACTCAATATTGATAAAATAACCTAATACAATATAAAAATTCTAACAATCATGTCAAGATCACATATATTAAGTTAAATCTTACGAGTGGAATCTGAAAAAAAAATAATGTATACGCAAATCTTAGTCCTTATCCCTACTTTATGAAGGTATGCAGTAGATTTATAATTCATTTTTCATGTAAATAATACTTGCAATCAATGCTAGCAAGTTAGTAATCATCAACTATTCACAAAAGGAGTCTACTCAATAGTTGGGGAGGTTGTTGAATTAGTTAAACATAAGAAATATAAACTTATAACATATGAAGTAAGAGATCATTTTTGCATAAAACTTATTAGCTCCTTATACTTTCTACTAGACTTAATTCAATTTAGTAGCTTTTCTTGCCGTCCTTTTATTTGACGTGATCACATGATTGAGATATAATTTGAGGATTATTGTAGCCTCAATAAGAAAGGGCTTTCTTATTCAAATTTATCGTTCTACCAACTAGTTTATTAATATGATCAAAATATACTATACACTATATAGATATGTATGTTATATATAAAATATACTCAATATATATATCTTTTATAAATTAGATGATCGAATAGTTCACGTCCGTAAGTACCATAACTATCCCATAACGAAAATGGACAGGTGGGGTTGGGGTTGGGGGTTGGGGGAGAAACAAGTTGACTTTCTTTTTTTCACTGTTATGTATGAATATTGACAAATTGACATTTATTACTAGTGACTAGTGATGTTAGGGGTCCCTACCCTGTTATCTCAAAGCTAAATCTATCAAGGACTTTTTTTTTTCCAAGTCACGTAAGATGCATGCTTTCATCAAATAAATTAAGTAGAAAAAATGGAACAAAATAAAAATAAAATACAATAAATACAGGAAAAGGACAAATGCGTTTGTTTTTCCACTATACTAAATTTCTGCAATACCATATTAAATAGATTAGGTTCCTATATATCAACCAGTAACAATACACAAACAAACAATCAACGTTTAAAGAAGAAAACGTAAGCTGTAGCATATATATAATAATATATATATAAATATAAATATACATTAGGTGATTTATTTCCATCACATGTGTTGATGGAAGGAAGGTAGCAATCGCAAAGTAAATAATTTTATCAAAGAATATATGTAGTTTGGGACCGTTAAGCCAAACATCAGATAAAAATTGCAATATCTTTCATTTAAACCAACTTCAAACATGGACTATGCCCACTAAATAATTGTCTGGAGTGTTTAAGACTGTTAGGTCTAACATCATATACTATGTGGCTAAAATGTGCACCAATATACCTGAAAACTTCGGTATATGTGAATGAAGTTCAGTCATATCAACAAACATTCAACTTCGAGTATGTCTAAAGTTGTTCTCAAAATGGATAAGCTTGCAAAAAGAGAAATTGAATGTCGCCTATGACTTAAATAGTGGTCCCAAAATCGGGCTGTGTGTAAACTAACCTTAAGAAAGAAATTTTTTAGATGCAAATAAGAGGCCATTGCTCCAAGAAAATAAAATAGAGTACATCCAGAAAAATTGCGTCTTGCCATTCGTCATCAATCATCAATTGCCTAAATAAATTCAAAGGTCCTATTTATTGGATGTTAACTTTGTTAGTATTTAATTCCTTCTTGTTTGTTTACAAGGATAACTTTTCTATAAATAATAAATTTCTACAACTAACCTACATTACTAGGGATTAAATAAATACATATAGCCTGCAAGATACTTCTTGTTCAATTTAGAGTACAAAGCCAAGATCTAATTATACTTATTTATTCTTATCTAAACTGTTAGGATCTTAATACAAGCTAATAAAACTAGATAATTATCAGACATAATACTAATTCTGATCAACCATGGACAGTCTTTATTTGTATTTCCCATTTCTCTTCTTTGTTCTTTATATCATCAGCTATCATTTTCTTCACAAGCTACAAAATCTTCCACCTAGCCCATTTCCAGCACTCCCTTTCATTGGCCATCTCTACTTATTGGGTAAGCCTTTCCATAGGGCTTTATTCAAAGTCTCGAATCGTTATGGTTCAGTAGTGTTTCTTCAATTTGGCTCACGGCCTGTCCTCCTTGTTTCATCACCTTCAGCAGCGGAAGAATGCTTTACTAAAAACGATATCATCTTTGCTAATCGTCCTGATTTTCTTAGTGGTAAGTATTTCGGGTACAATTTTACTAGCCTTGCCTGGTCTTCCTATGGAGAGCACTGGAGAAATCTTCGAAGAATTTCTTCTCTTGAAGTTTTATCTTCCTATAGAATTCAGACACTATCTAGCATCCGTTCTGATGAAATAAACTACCTGATTCGTAGACTCTTTAGAATCTCCATAGAGAGTTCAGAAAAAATTGTGGAGATCAAATCATCTCTTTTTAACTTCACGTTCAATGTGCTATCGAGAATGATTGCAGGGAAAAGGTACTATGGAGAGAAAGTAGAGAACTCCAAAGAAGCTAAGCTATTTCAGGATATATCAAAGGCTACAGTAACAACAATCCCAAAGGCTAATATTTTGGATTTCTTGCCATTTATGAAGTGGTTTGGTTTGCATGGTGTTGAGGAGAAGATGATGGAACTACAGAGGAAGAGAGATAACTTTATGCAAAAGGAAATAGACGAGCATCGTCGATTAAAGACCAAAGGTTCTTTTCTTTCAGCAGAGGTTGTGGCAGGGAAGAAGAAAACAATAATGGAAGTCTTGTTAGATTTACAAAAAACAGACCCCGAATACTACACAGATGAAACAATTAGAAGCCTGATGTTGGTAAGACTATCAGACATGATCTATATGTTTTTGTTTTTATTTTTGTACATGAAGATCCACTCTGAAGATTATTGTCATTGTTTTCTTTGCTTGTGTTATCTTTAGTTTATATTATTTTAAGCTTCAGATGGAACTGGACACAAATTGGTATATTGCTAGTGTTTCTTAATAAAATCTAAATGCTTCTGTACCAAGATTGATATATACTCCCTTTTGTTTCAATTTGTTTGTATTACTTTTCTTTTTAGTTTGTTTCGAAAAAGAATGTATTTTTCCTAATTTGACAACACTTTAATTTCAACATACCACATGACATGTTTAAGACCACAAAATTTAAAAGTCTTATTTACTTTTTTTAACTCTGTGTCAAGTCAAATTAAGACAAACAAATTGAAATGGAGGGAGTACATAGTATAGACAGGTGACATTGACTTTTCTAATTCTACTTATTTATGCCTTACCCTACCCTGGATCTAGATCTTGAAATGAAAGCTATATTGGAACTTTCAAAATCATTGACCGTATTAAGTGTCTTTGCTTCTGTCTATATCTACTGTTCCTTTAAATTTCGTTGACTAGCTTATACACTCTGTTTTCTTATGCTTGCAGGTCCTACTCCAAGCTGGATCAGATACTTCAGCTGTAACACTAGAATGGGCTTTTTCACACTTGCTTGACAACCCAGAAATTTTAAAGACAGCACAGACCGAAATTGACAATCAGGTCGGACAAGACCGCCTAATTGATGAATCCGATTTGGCTCAACTTCCTTACATCCGATGCATCATCAATGAGACATTGCGGATGCATCCAGCAGCCCCTTTACTTGTGCCTCACCTTTCATCAGAAGAGTGCAAGGTTGCAGGCTATCGAATTCCGCGTGGAACAGTCCTATTAGTGAATGCATGGGGGATACATCATGACCCTAAGGTATGGAAGCAGCCAGAAAAGTTCAATCCTGATAGATTTATAGGCTTTGAAGGTGTCAGAGAGGGCTGCAAGTTTATTCCATTTGGATCAGGAAGGAGGGGTTGCCCTGGTGAAAACCTAGCAATTCATGTCATTGGATTGGCACTAGGTTCACTTCTTCAATGCTTTGAGTGGGATAAGCCCAATAGGGAGATCATCGATATGAGTGAAGGCACTGGATTTACACTTTCACCAAAGGTTCAGCCGCTATTGGTAAAATGTTCTCCACGACCACACATGGTTAAACTTCTTTCTGAAATCTGATCCTAACCAAGATTCCAATAATGTATGCCATTACTTCCACATGAATAACTAAGAATTTTTAAGATCCAATTTTCTTATTCTATCATTTAGCTACGAAATCTTATAATATTAAGTACAAAAAACAAAGAGGAATCGTGGGGGGAAGAAGAGCAAAACATTTTTTGAAGTAAGAATATAGCAAAGCATTAAGGAACACCATATAGCATAAGTTCCATGATGGTCACTATAGTACTGCAGAGGATTCAGTTGTTAACAGAGCATATAGATTCTTAAAGCTGGCATTATCACCAGAGCTTTCATCAAACAGATAGTATGCATGTTTAACACTCACAACTAGTATCAGATTATCAATTATAGCAAAGCTTCTCTAATGACAAAGGCCCATTACTAGAAGGCAATCCGTGACTGAAACCTTGAATAGTCATTAGTTTAGAGAGTTAGAACTAGTATGGTCAGGTAACTAAATTTTATTATCTCAAAAATTCACTTTCTTTATTGAAAAACATTGGAATAATCAAGAAGACATGTAACTTTATGAGATAATAACTATTAGTTGAGTGACTATGTGGAAAATCAACTCTCTAAATACAACAGTAATCAAATGGAAAATAGCAATTTATAGTGCATCTTGGAGCACAATTACCAAAAGCTTCTTTTACACGGTTAACAGGAAAGAAATTCAGATTTGAAGTCACGAATAGAATTATAATCAAATCACTTTTGGTCACTTATCAATGTCAATAACTGATGATTACACAATTCAAACAATTTAACAAAATTAGAGTTATAACTTCTTCAGCACTATACTGTCCCCTTAGAAATTAGAGTCATGACACAATAATTAGAGTTATAACTTCTTCAGTACTATACCGTCCCCTTAGAAATACGCAGAGAAATTACAAAGTATAATCAATATCTTAGGGCCAAATTAACGAAAACCAAAATCAAGCTGAGCAAAGGTAAACCCCAGGCGTTTCGGCAAGAATTTCAAAATAAAATTCATTAAACTTCATCAATATAACTCATAAGACTCATAAATTCATTGAGGTCAAGAAGGTATAAGCACTCGAACACACATATATGGGGAGAATCCAAAAATGAAGATGTATAATGAAAGTGAAATTGAACTTACTTTGATCAGAAAGTGAAGGCCTTGTTCATATTCCTATTGTTGGATTTGGCGATTGAGCAAAAGGAAGACACTTGTGCTTCTGAGTTCCAATTCATTGTCAACCTATTCAATTTTCCATATCTCTTCCGTTTAGCTATTGTTGTTTGAAAATTGAATTTTAAGATGATGTTGCAACATTTTGGATCTATCGTTTTATGGGTTTCAATAATGGAAAAAATTACATAACTAAGCAAGCATGCTACTATAACTATTTAACCACAAGGTATCACTTTCATAACTATCCAGTTCTAATTTTGGTTTGATTTTACATGGGGACAATATTTACATGTCCGGAAATAATTATTGATATGTATCTGTGTATAGATACACGTAATACATCAATGCATATTTGATATTGGCTTATTTGATGAATGTACAAGTGCATATTTGATACAAGATACATATATCTATGCACAGATACATGGATACAACAATGCATATTTGATACTTGATACATGAAATTAGATGAAACTGATATAGGATACACCGGATAAAATTGATATTGGATACACTGATGATATTGATATTGGATACACATACGCTGGATATATAAATACATATTTGATACTGGACAAATGAACCTAAATTAGAGTACATCCAGAAAAATTCCGTCTTGTCATTCGTCATCAATCATCAATTGCCTAAATAAATTCTAAGGTCCTGTTTATTGGATGTTTACTTAGTATTTAATTCCTTCCTGTTTGTTTACAAGGATAACTTTTATATAAATAATAAATTTCTACAACTAACCTACATTATTAGGATTAAACAAATACCTAGCCTACAAAGATTGATCAATTTAGATTACAAAACCAAGATTTGATGACACTTATTTATTCTTGTCTAAGCTGCAAAGATCTTAATACAAGCTAATAAAACTAGATAAATATCAGAAATCATACTACAATTCTGATCATCCATGGACAGTCTTTATCTGTATTTCCCAGTTCTGTTCATTGTTCTTTATATCATCAGCCACCATTTTCTTAACAAGCTACAAAACCTTCCACCTAGCCCATTTCCAGCACTCCCTTTCATTATCTCTACTTATTGAGTAAACCTTTCCATAGGGCTTTATTCAAAGTCTCGAATCGTTATGGTTCAGTAGTGTTTCTTCAATTTGGCTCTCGGCCTGTCCTCCTTGATTCATCACCTTTAGTAGCAGAAGAATGTTTTACTAAAAATGATATCATCTTTGCCAATCGTCCTAATTTTCTCAGTGGAAAGTATTTTGGGTACAATTTTACTAGCCTCGCTTGGTCTTCTTATGGAGAGCACTGGAGAAATCTTCGAAGAATTTCCACTCTTGAAGTTTTATCTTCCTATAGAATTCAGACATTATCAAGCATCCGTTCTGATGAAATAAACTACCTGATTCGTAGACTCTTTAGAGTCTCCACAGAGAGTTCGGAAAAATTGTGGAGATGAAATCATCTCTTTTTAACTTCACGTTCAACGTGATATCAAGAATGATTGCAGGGAAAAGATACTATGGAGAGAACTCAAAAGAAGCTATGCTATTCCAGGATATTTCAAAGGATACAATAAACACTACTCCAAAGGCTAATATTTTGGATTTCTTGCCATTTATGAGGTGGTTTGGATTGCATGGTGTTGAGGAAAAGATGATGGAACTACAGAAGAAGAGAGATAACTTTATGCGAAAGGAAATAGATGAGCATTGTCGATTAAAGACCAGTGGTTCTTTTCCTTCAGCAGAGGTTGTCACAGGGAAGAAGAAAACTATCATGGACGTATTGTTAGATTTACAGAAAACAGACCCCGAATACTACACAGATGAAACAATTAGAAACCTACTGTTGGTAAGACTATCAGACATCTATATTTTTTGTTTTTTTTCTTTTTGTACATGAAGATTATCTTCATTGTTGTCTTTGCTTGTGTTATCTTGAGTTAATACTATGTTAAGCTTCAGATGGAACTTGATACAAATTGGTATACTGCTGGTGTTTCTTGATAAAAAGGCATGCTTAGATGAATTTAAATGCTTCTGTACCAAGATTGATATATACTCCCTCTATTTCAATTTGTTTGTATTACTTCTCTTTTTTGTTTAAAAAAGAATGTCTTTTTCCTAATTTGACAACTCTTTAATTTCAACATACCACATGATACGTTTAGACCAAAAGATTCAAAGGTCTTCTTTACTTTCTTTCACTCTCTGTCAAGTCAAACTAGTACAAATAAATTGAAACAGAGGGAGTACATAGTATAGGCAGGTGATATTGACTATTGTAATTCTATTTATATATGCCTTACCCTACCCTGGATACAGATCTTGAAATGAGAGCTATATTTGAACTACCAAAATCATTGACCCTATAGAGTGTCTTTGCTTCTATCGATATCTACTGTTCCTTTAAATGTTGTTGACTAGTTTATACACTGTTTTCTTATGCATGCAGATCCTACTCCAAGCTGGATCAGATACTTCAGCAGTAACACTAGAATGGGCTTTTTCACGCTTGCTTGACAATCCAGAGATTTTAAAGACGGCACAGACTGAAATTGACAATCAAGTTGGACAAGACCGCCTAATTGAAGAATCCGATTTGGCTCAACTTCCTTACATCCGATGCATCATCAATGAGACATTGCGGATGCATCCAGCAGTCCCTTTACTTGTGCCTCACCTTTCATCAGAAGAGTGCAAAGTTGCAGGCTATCGAGTTCCGCGTGGAACAATCCTATTAGTGAATGCATCATGACCCTAAGGTATGGGAGGATCCAGAAAAGTTCAATCCTGAGAGATTTATAGGCTTTGAAGGTGTCAAAGAAGGCTGCAAGTTTATTCCATTTGGATCAGGAAGGAGGGGTTGCCCTGGTGAGAATCTAGCAATTCATGCCATTGGATTGGCACTAGGCTCACTTCTTCAACGCTTTGAATGGGATAAGCCCAATAGTGAGATCATCGATATGAGCGAAGGCACTGGATTCACAATTTCACCAAAGGTTCAGCCGCTATTGGCAAAATGTTCTCCACGACCACACATAGTTAAACTTCTTTCTGAAATCTGAGATTCTAATAATGTACGCCATTATAATTCCACATGAATAACTATGCATTTTTAAGATCCAATCTTTCTTATTCTATTATTTAGCCACAAAATCTTATAATAATAAGTACGAAAAACAAATCATTTTCTGAAGCAAGAATATAGCAAAGCATAAGGAACACCATATAGCATAAGTTCCATGATGGTAATTATAGTACTGCAGAGGATTCAGTTGGTAACAGAGCATATTGATTCTTAGAGCTTGGATTATCACCCGAACTTTCATCAAACAGATAGTATGCATGTATAACACTAACAATTAGTATCAGATTATCAATAATAGCAAAGCGTCTCTAATGTCATAGGGTAATCCGCGACTGAAACTTTGAATAGTCGATTTTAGTTTATAGAGTTCGATTTCTCATATGTTCGCTCAACTAATACTTATTATCTCGTAAACTCATTTCAAATGTGACTTTATGAATTTCATCAACATAAACGCATAAGACTGACAAATTCATGGAGGTCTAGAACGTATAAACAGTTGAACACACACATATATGAACAGAATCCGAAAACGAAGATGTAAAATGCAAGTGAAATTGAACTTACTTTGATCAGAAAGTTAACGCCATGTTCATATTCCTATTGTTGGATTTGGCGATTGAGCAAAACGAAGAGATATTCGACGCCGACGGGAGGTTTGTGCTTCTGAGTTGCAACATTTTGGGCAACTCTAAATTGATCATTTGCATAAATTGCTTCTTTTTAAGTTTTGGAATTGTGATTTATTAAGATCAAGTTTTGGATTAATTTTTTTGCCATTTATAATGTTTTTCATGGGTTAAATAATTGACTCGTTAATTCTAGGCATAATACATAAACATGACCCTTAACTTGGCGTTAGCTAGCAACTATGACCTTTAACTTTGGGTGTGCACAAATAGGCACTTAAACTTGTATAAAATTGAACAAATAGACACACATGTCCTACATGGCATAATACACGTAGGACACAAAATTGCCATGTAGGTGCCATGTAAGACGAATGTGTCTATTTGTTCAATTTTATACAAGTTAAAGTGCCTACTTGTGCACACCCAAAGTTAAAGGTCATAGTTGCCAGCTGACGCCAAGCTAAATGTCATGTTTATGTATTATGCCTTAATTCTAAATCAATATGATTTGGAGTAGTCGGTCTCGCCATGAATTCTACATGCGTGGCATTTAATTTCTAAGCAAAATATACTCAAGTATGTAAAATTATTTGAGAAAGTCACTCAACTTAGTTTTGTATTAATAAAGTCACTAAAATTATGAATTTCATTTTATAAAGCATTCAAGTTAAATTAATTTTCTAGAAAATCAATACAACCAAAAGATAAAAGAGATAATTGCACAAACCACCCTTCAAATTTAGTTTTGTAATATTTATTTTCGTTGTAGTTTATAATATTTTGCTTACCTCTCTTATTTTATCTTTTTAATATTTATTTTCTTAATTTAATTATTATTAAAATAAAAATTTATGATTTAACTAAATTGTCCTTTATCATATATTATTTAATTTAATTGATTTTATAGCATCTTTTTATTCAATTTATAAAATAAAAAAAAATCTAACTACGCAAACAAACTAATTTTTTACTCCATATAAACATGCACACCGCACTAAATAGGAATGACAATGAAGTAGGATGGGGTGATTTGTAATTTATGCGGGGTAGTTGGGGATTTAAGGTTATGCGGAGCGGGGAGGGGCAGGGACGGAGGGAGTAGTGGGTTTATGTGGGTTTAAGCAAAACAAAAGTTAATTTAAAATCAGTCCATTAATTATTTTATTTTTCAGTGAAATTGAAAACCTGAATTTGCATTAACCTATATTTTTATTTGATGAATTTCATGTTTGTACATGTGAAAACTAATATATATATATTTTTTAAAATGTTTTTTGAATCTTTTTTTGCGAAAACTAAAAAATTAAGTTTACACACTCAATTTTTCAAAATTAATGCATCACTGACTCACTTCTACAAAAAAACTGATTATCATTTAAATCTGTTGACTTTTGGAAAGATGTGAAATATGATTATGAACATATAATACTACTTAAAATTAAAAAAATTATCCTTAATTACATAATCTATCTAAATTTGTTGGCTTTTGAAAGATGTAAAAATAATTTAGCAGTATTAAATTTGATTTAGCCTTTTAATTTATTTTTTTTAAAAAAACTGTCGCGGGGTGGGTTGGGTGTGGAGCAGGACGGGGTGGGTCTAAAACACACCCAAAAAAAAAATGAAGGGCGGATTAATATTTTGCTGATAAAGGCTTAAACCTCCCCACCCCTGCTATGCCCCATCCCATTGTCATTCCTAACACTAAATAATACCATATTAAAACACTAGTATCAAATATTTAACCCATGAGTTAAAAATGAAATTTCTATTAAAAGCCAAGAAAACAAGACTACCGAAGAAATTATAGGTTGAAATAATTTTTTGAAAAATTATATGTTTGTTGTCTTCTTTTTTTATTTATTTTCACTATTTTGTTATCATGTTTTCTCATTATTTTTAATAGGGTAATAGTTATTAATATGAATATTTTAAAAATTCACTTCATGAATTTTTTTGTTTGCTATAAGAACAAACAAAAAATTTACTTGAAGAGACGAAGCCTGAGCCAAGTGCATTAATACTTAATGCTTGGACCCTTGAGTTAATATTAATTAAGTTAAAGAAAACTATTATTAAAAAAAAGGTAAACATAATATTATTAACTACAGAAGAAAGTATTAAGAAACTAAACATGAAGGGTGGTTCGTGCAATTATCTCTTTTATTTTTTGGTTATAATGATTTTGTAGAAAAAATAGTTTAATTTGAGTGATTTTATAAAAGAAAATCAATAAGTTAAGTGATTTAATTGATATAAAATTAAGTTGAGTGACTTTCTTAAAAAATTTCACATACTTGAGTGATCTTTTGAATTTGAGACTATTTAAGTCAAATCAATTCTCTCAAATGAAGGTAAATTTTACACAAATTACCGTTTTATTGATGCCACGCTTTCATGTTTTTTTTACTTTACTAATTCAATTGAATTTTTTCTTGAACTAACCGAAGACATAATTTAAAGTGCAGCCTCGAAAAAAAAGTATATGATGAAAGTTCAAAAAAAGAACTATCGAAACTAATCACTTTGTATAACTTTATCAAAGAATTACATAATTCAAATCTATTCTTAGCATTATCATGTACAATTTAACTTGGGAAAAATTTCATCCAAAAAAATTTATTTAGCAAAGGAATAGAAAATTTAGCTAACATATGAATTATGTTGTTTAAACATCTAAAAATATATATAATTAATCGTCTAATAATAAATCTGGACTCACATTAGAATAACAAAAATATAATTTCATAAAAAGATCAGATTGGATAGGATCAAAATTTCATGATGGACAAGGAGAATAACAAAGCCGGGGCCAGCCATACTATAAGAAGTGGTGTATAAAAATTTGAATGATTTAATGGTGCTGCTTTAAGATGCCACCATTTTAGTTTCATGGTTAAAATAGAACCATCTACTCAACAATATTTGATAAGGCATAATACATAAACATGACCCTTAACTTGGCGTCAACTGGCAACTATGACCTTTAACTTTGGGTGTGCACAAGTAGGCACTTTAACTTGTATAAAATTGAACAAATAGACACATTCGTCTTACATGGCACCTACATGGCAATTTTGTGTCCTACGTGGCGTCCTACGTGTATTATGCCATGTAGGACATGTGTGTCTATTTGTTCAATTTTATACAAGCTAAAGTGCCTACTTGTGCACACCCAAAGTTGGAGGTCATAGTTGCCAGTTGACGCCAAGTTAAGGGTCATGTTTATGTATTATGCCATTGGATAAATATGTATATGTGGGGGCAAAAGAATGTTCCTCATGCTAAAAATGGAAGGAAAACTTATGCGAAATGGCAAATATCTAGAGTATATTATGTAAAATAGTTATAGTTTCGATTATTTTTAATTCGTGGTTACAGTTTCGCGAAATTTTGCTATTTTGTTTCCTAATAGTATAAATTTAAAATTTGTATAATTCGATTTCTAATTGTATAAATTCAGAATTTGTATAATTCGGTTCCTGATTTTATAAATTCAGAATTTGTATATGCTTACCTTAGCTATTTGTATATGATTTATGAAAAAATCATAATAAATTATCATGTTTGTATATTGGCAAGTGAAGTATACAAACGGAGTTCTGAAAAATTTCTAAATGTATAAATACATAATTTGTATATACTTACTCTGTTTGTATATTCACAAGCGAAATATACAAATGGCCAAGCGAAATATACAAACCGCAACCTCAATATCAAACGGAACTATAGCTACGAAGCGCAATTACCGAAACTATAACTATAGAGCCTTATTATGTCTATTATCTTTGCTATTCTGAAATTCAATTAAAATGGAATGACAAGTTAGAAAAAGGCCCAAAGTTTTTGTATTTAGAGGATAAGATTTTACATATGGAAGTATTGGCCTAATCAGAATCGGACTTGCGATAGTTTTCTGGTGGCATTTGATATGGCAAGAATTGATACTTTACTGTTATATTTCCTTTTCTTCTTAGCAATTAGTTTGATATATTTTATTTGAGCTCTTTTTTTATTAATAATTAGTTTGATATACTTTATTTGAGTTGATTACCTATCAGAAATAACCTTCTATATTATAAGGTAGGAATAAAACAAGTAGAGGTGGACTCAAATATGAAGACAATAAGTGTACACTAAAGACATATGAATGTTAGTCGAAGTGACGCCCGACATTTTATTAAAAAGGGAAAAAAAGTATTTAGTGAGAAATGATTCCTAGTCCTTTAGGTAAATAACTCAATCTTCAATCAAATGCATCATTTGTTGACACTATCATTTGTTTTTCTTATAGCATAAGTGTCAACAAATAATATTATATCAATTCTAGAAAAAATATATATACATATATATATAATCTAGTTTTACAAAAAGACAACACATTCATGTACTCCATGTTTTTGCCTGTAAATTCATTGATATAGGTAATTAGGTACACATCACTTTCTCCCCAATACTTCTCCAGAAAGTGAGATGACTAGTTAGTTGATATCGGAAAGTGAGATGACTAGTTAGTTGATGCTCTATCAAACAAAAACGGGAATATTTGAACAGAAAGTATAATGCCTTGCTACTTTTTAGAAAAGAAAAATAAAACTTTTAGAAGACCAAAGGACTACATTTTGATAAGATTGAGTATAAGATATAAAATTCTGTTATGATATGTCCCTCATATTTTTGGTGCATTCATGCGTTTTTTCTTTTTCCCTAAATGACACTTGCCTAATGAATTACGTAACTTGATTGTGTGTCCATCTTATATTTTCAAAAGATTATACTCCCTCTGTCCAACAAGTTATCCACTATTGACTTGGCACACCCCTTGAGAAATAATAAATAATAGGGGTAATATTACTATATTATTCTTTGACTTTATTAAATTTAATACTTTGAAAAATGTGTGACATGATAAATTGTATTTAATAGTAAGGGTAAAATAGACAAAAAAGGTAAATTATCTCTTGATTTTTTAAATTGAACAAGTATTGTTGGACAACTATTTTTAGTATAGTGGACAATTATTGTTTAAATTGGACAAGTATTGTTGGACAACTATTTTTAGTATAGTGGACAATTATTATTGGACGGAGTGAGTGCATTAAGATCCATTTAAAAAAACTAAAAATATACATAAATTAATCACGATAAAAGAAGACAATTTTGTATATAAATGCATGTCATGCATTAATATTATAACCATTGCACAAAGAAATATACCAACAAAAAAAAAAGTTCACAATTCACCTATATATATATTTGTCCTCTTAAATTAGGTCGCAAAAAATAAATCATGCGATTTTTCTTCTCTAATGTGGTTGTTTATGCAATCTGTTCTTCTAAATTAATTATTCTTTTATTATTTTACACGAAGTTATATTAATAGAGAAAAGTTAAAATAATGTATGTATTTATTCGTACTAACTAAAGATAAGAACTAGCTGCAATATATTTCAGTATATATGTATTTTTTTCTTTCCAACTTTCCGTGCGTAATATTATTAAAGTGCTGATTTTGTATAGTAAAATCCACTTCGACAAAAAGATTCAACTAATTATTGATTGCGTTAAAAGATACTTCTAATGCTTTAATAAATAAACTTGTAACCAACGTGGATTGTGATGCTGGGATGAGTGGGATCCCTTTATCCTTAATTAGATATCTCGAATTCGAGCTTGTAATAATGAAACTTTTTTGTTAGGGACGTGGTGATCCCCAAAAAAAAAGAATCCTAGAATATGCAAATTTAAATTTAATCAAATTTAAATATGAGTATTGTTAAAAAAAATTGTGACCTCAATGCCTTTGCTCCACGCATCTAACTAAGTTTGTGCAATTCGTTTGTTTTAAGCATTAAAAAAACAAAAAAAACAAAAACACAGTGATGATATGACACAGCAAAATTGAATTATTTTTCAAAAAAGAGAACTTTTGGGAAAGAAAAATAAATGCGACAAATTTCTTTATCTTTTTTAACTTTAGTTTTTTTCAGCCTTTTACCTAATTAAGCACTAATTGATTATCAAGTACCTATCAAGAAAAGAGTAGCGTAATATAAGAAAATTATATTTAAGAAAAAGTATTATATTTTGTATTTCATTTTACGTGGCATATTTTTTGGGGCAAGTCATATAAAGAAATCAAGTTCCTCATCTTTTAGTCAATGTGGGAGAGTCAATGCTCCCACCCCACCCCCTTGCATGCTCAATCATATTAAAGCGTGAGTAATATTAACGAGAGTATACTTGAAATAATTTTGATTTCAATGTTATGTTAAAATAAATTGAACTCAACTCAACTCTATAAGTCAATTCAAGAAATAAAAATTATCTAAATCATATAAAGAGATTAAATTTCACATTTCTTAATCGATGGAAGACTCAACAAATCAAACATAACACACAAAATAGGATGAAGAGAGTAATAAGTTCAAGAGAACAAAATTTCTTTAGCAGTGAAGTGTTAGTACAATTGGAACAATAGTTAATCAGAGGCAGACTCAATATTTTTAAGTTTATGATTTTTTATAATGATCTCACTTTGATATTATAATAATAATTAAATTTATAGTTAAATATTTAATAAAATTTTTAATATATATTTATATAATTTAAATAAAAATTATTGATTTCAGATATTTTCATAATGAACCTTCTAGTACCATCCTTGTTACAGTTCTCAATCTCAAATTAATTGAGTTTGATGGCATGAATCTTGATTATTTTCATTTTAAGATACAATAGTAATAAAGTTCAACAGACTTCCTTTACATTTTCTACAAGTGTTAAAAACCTTTTTAAATTGGATTAGAAGAAAATTTCCTTTTGGCTAACGAGTCGGAGAAAACGTAATAGTCACCTTCATGGAAAAAAAAATCAACGAGTTTAAAATTATGACTATTCAAATTCCAAATTTTTTAAAATGCATAATTTGAAATTTCAAATCATAATAAAGACTTATGAATAGCTAGTTCCGCATAAAAAGATTCATAGTTTGCCAAAAAAAAAGAAAAGAACTCATATTTGTCATAAAAAGATTGTTTCTCTTTATATCGTGTTACATAATTATATTAAAGAATAATTAGTTATTATTATTATTAATGGCTCGTGAATTTTATAAAATTATATATATTTTTAAGTCTATAACTGCAAGTATTTATTTATAAAAAGAAAAAGACCATATCAATGTGACGTGTTATGATATTCTGGTATCTTGTTTATGAACTATGATTTGTTCATTTGGTAAAAAATATAAGAATTAAGAAAAATTTGATAGTTCTAACTTCTCAGTGAGAATTTTCATATTCATATAAAAAAAATATAATTTAAGAATTTCAAATTACACATCTAAATTAGTGTTTTAAAAAGCAGAAGTGTGAGACGAAACGTTTTACTTAGCATAGAGCAAAGCGTAAGCCCCGAGACATGGGACATAAGCCCTATGGATCTTTAAATTTTTAATTTACAATATAGTATAATGATATAATAACACAAAATTATAAAAATACATCAATAGTTTGAAATAATTACAAACACAATTAAGAAAACTCATAGAAAATAAAACTGCTAACATGATTATACAAATATAAATAATCTAATATCTTAACTCTCTAATAATAAAAGAATCATTATTTCTAAAAATACATTATTATCATATTATACAATTACCCCCCTAAACGAAAATAATCAATAAACTTACAAGTATTATAATAAAAACATCATTCCATCATGAATAAAAATAAAGTTACTTTCAAATAGCTAAATAAAATATGATAATTTTGAGACATGTGACAAAAAAACAAGAAGACCAATGATAAGTGAAAAAGTAAAATTTCGCTATGTAAAATTAAAAGAAATATTACGTAATATATAATCACCCTCACAATGTTACCAAATAGTAAAGATATGATACTACAACTTGTAATTTGAGTTACTCTCAATCTTCTTATTTCTATAGATTAAAAAGCTATTAAGAATCATTCATTTATTCAAGAATGATGAGGACCAATAATATTAACTAAAGAATTTAATACATAATTTGTATAAGATCTTTAAGGCGAGCCCCAAGCGTTGGGCGTTGAACATACTTAGGACGTACAGTCGGACGCTAAAGACGTAAGTCTTACAAAACTAATTAAACCTCACACCTGAGTCTCGGACCATTTTGCTAAAGCCCTGCTCTAAGGTGAACTCCGAGGCGAGTCCCAATAAAGCCTTTTAAAATAGTGATCTAAATAACATTTTAATTTTATATCAATCTAATTTCATATCGAATATCTGTATACAATAAATTTCATTGGATAATAAAGTAGTACAAGAAACATCCGAAAAACAGCTGATACAAAATATTTCACAAAATATATATAACGACCTTTGCCAGTGAGCGCCACGAGCCCGGCACAATACCTTAGTCTTTCTTTATCGGGAATTCTTCCACCGCCGATAACCACCGTCAACCACCATCAGCGCCACCACAGCCGCCACCGCCACTGCCACTGCCACTTTTTCTATATAATATTCAATTACGAACAAAGGATTACCCTAACTGAGGAATTCTGGTGACTGTTACAATGAGACAATGAGCTCCCCTCCACAGCAAGAAAATACCTCCCCGGGTTCCAAAGAGGAGGAATCTCGCCACCTTCTTACCGCTCCGCTGCCACAGTCAACGTCGCCGTTAATTAACGGCGATGCTGATGACAGCGAAGAAGAATTGGCGTACGGATCTGGGGAGAAGATCCACGTCGTTGAATTCGATTCAGTACCGATCGACGGTGTTGATTATAGCACTGTGCCTCCATTCTCGTGGAAGAAGCTATGGCAGTTCACGGGTCCTGGATTCTTAATGAGTATAGCTTTTTTGGATCCGGGGAATTTGGAGGGGGATCTGCAAGCCGGGGCAATTGCGGGTTACTCGCTTCTATGGCTGTTGTTATGGGCTACTGTTATGGGTTTGATGATCCAGCTACTGTCGGCGAGAATTGGCGTTGCAACAGGCCGGCACTTGGCGGAGCTTTGCCGGGAGGAGTATCCTAGATGGGCTGGGCTGCTACTTTGGTTCATGGCTGAGCTGGCTCTGATTGGAGCAGATATTCAGGAGGTGATAGGGAGTGCCATTGCAATTAAGATACTCAGTCGTGGGGTTTTACCACTTTGGGCTGGTGTCCTTATTACTGCTTCTGATTGGTAAGTTTTCGTCTACTTGGAGTTGTTTAGCTCAAAAGATTACTACTTTAGTTGAAATCAGCACTTATTTGGTAGTAGTACTATTTTATTTGCGAATTGGATGCGAAAAGTACAGTCTGTTCAATGCTCATGAACTGGGATCATAGTTTACTTTTGCATGTAGTATGTTTCTTCTTCATGCGGAGGTTTGTTAAGTGCCTTTTTGTTCTATTTAGAGACTTGTATGTAATGCAGGGATACGTGCAAGATTTAAAGAACCCTTAGTTTGCCGTAATAGTCTTGAAATGAAATGGACCTGAATAGAGGGAATGTAACATGGATACAGAGGATTCATGTAGCCAATCCCATCTTTCCGGGATTGAGGTGTAGTTGATTGGTTGATGTTGCACCTTTTAATGGAATTAATCTGCTTCGGTGTTCTGGTTTGCATAATATACTATCAAAAGATCACTACTGTAGTTGAAATCAACATTTATTCAGTTGTAATTTTAGTTTGTTTGTGAATTGGATGCGAAAAGTACAGTCAGTCCAATGTTCATGAACTGGGATCATAGTTTTCTTTTGCATGTAGAATGTTTCTTCTTCATGCAGGGGTTTGGTAAGTGTGTTTATTTTCTATGTAGAAACTTGAATGTAATGCAGGGATAAGTACAAGATTTAAAGAACATTAGTTTTCCGTAATAGTATTGGAATGAAATGGACATGAACAGAGGAATTGGAATATCAATACAAAGGATTCATGTAGCCAACCCCATTTTTTCGGGATCGAGGTGTAGTTGATTGGTTGATGTAGTACCTTTTAATGGAATTAATCTGCTTTCGTGTTCTAGTTTGCATAACATACCATCATAAACCTGAACTTACATTTGCATACTCCCACTCCCCTTGTTAATTGATCAATCTGTTGACTAGTTTTTCTTTTGTTCTGTTTTGTAAACAGCTTTCTTCTTTTGGTTCTTGAGAACTATGGGATAAGGAAGTTGGAAGCTGTGTTTGCTGTTCTTATTTCGACTATGGCACTGTCCTTTGCTTGGATGTTTGGAGATGCCAAACCAAATGGGAAGGAGCTTCTAGCAGGTGCTTTTCTTATTTTAGCGTTTGTTTAGTTTGATTGCATGGTACATATTGGGTAGGTGCTGATGTGTTTTCGGTTCAAATGCATTTCATTATCTTCACAGGTCTCTTGATTCCAAAACTCAGTTCAAGGACAGTTCGGCAGGCTGTTGGAGTAGTTGGTTGTGTAATAATGCCTCACAATGTGTTCTTGCATTCAGCTTTGGTGCAATCCAGAGAGATCGATTTGAAGAAGAAAGGGCAGGTTCAGGAGGCACTGAATTACTACTCAATAGAATCCTCCTTTGCCCTTCTTATCTCCTTTATGATCAATTTGTTTGTTACAACTGTCTTTGCCAAGGGATTTTATGGCAGTGAGCAAGCTAGTAGTTTAGGCCTTGTAAATGCAGGGCAGTTTCTACAAGACAAGTATGGTGGGGGACTGTTCCCAATTCTCTATATTTGGGGCATTGGATTACTGGCAGCTGGGCAGAGTAGTACGATAACTGGTACTTATGCTGGACAGTTTATTATGGGAGGTTTTCTAGATCTACGTTTGAAGAAATGGCTCAGGGCGCTGATTACTCGAAGTTGTGCCATTGTGCCAACAATCATTGTCGCTCTGATTTTTCATAGATCTGAATCATCACTCGACGTTTTGAATGAGTGGCTTAATGTGCTTCAGTCTATTCAGATCCCTTTTGCGCTTATTCCCCTTCTGACATTGGTGTCCAAGGAGGATCTAATGGGTACTTTCAAAATTGGGCCTACTCTTGAGGTAAGGTCCCTTTTCCCATTATCTTTAGTTTTGAGTTTCATGTTTATTTACTTTCTAAAGATTAGACATGAAACTGTCTCAAGCATGGTCAATTCCTTTTCTTCTTTTTTTCAGATCAGCTATGATTTAAAACTTCAAATCATCTTAGTTATTTTTGTGGCAAGCTATTTTGTGTGAGTTTGATGTCAGATAGTGCAGAATTTTTAAAATGTTGACAGAGAACGGAAAAAATCAAAACTATAAAGTTAGCTAAAACAACCTAGTTTCTGATTAACACCATGAGTGTCTCATTTAGATATGTGTAAGCTGCTTATTTGGTCCATAATATCATAAATAGTTACACGATCAAGTCATTTTCTTGTGTTTCAGTGTAGGTATGCTTCTAGAAATTTGAATCATTTACTTCTTTTGATCAAGTAGTCTTTTGCTATGAATTATGATACATGGATCCTTGAATTGTTTTGATGTACCCTGTATCGAATGGGCGTGACATGGTATGAGTATTTCGTTGCAAATTTTTCTGAATATAATAAAGATTAGCAATATCTGCATGTACCCTTTTAACCAGATTTAGGGTATGTATCAACATCCTAGTCCATATAGCATAGGTCCTATGCGTGTCTGGTGTCTAAACCAATATTTTGAAATTAATGATATATATATTCATACTATTTTCATTTATTTCGATAATGGTGGTGTCAGAATCAGAGTCACCTTGACTAATCTAATGGGCATTGCTGCCTCCCACCAGCACAATACCGGTTAACTTTGTACACCATAGCTTAGACAGATTCGAATAAATAACTAGCTTCTTTTGTCTCTACTGGAAATTGTACATTGGTCTCCATGGTCCATTCCATCTTCATTGACCGGCTACATGGTTATGACTAAGACTAACTACATAAAATGTACAGTCCTTTCAGAGTTATCTGGTTCATTTGTTAAAATTATCACGGACTAAGTTAACCTTATTGCATGTGTGAAGCCGTTGTAAATTCATTAGCGTTTCAGCTTTTGTATCATAAATTTTGAACCGTCTTGTGTCGAGTGCATTTTTTTTATGTGAACCCTATTTTGAACTGCCTGTTCTATTACTGTAGAGAGTTGCATGGACTATTGCTGTACTTGTGATGGTGATAAACGGCTATCTTTTGCTGGATTTCTTTGTCTCTGAGGTCAACGGACTGCTGTTTGCTTTTCTGGTCTGTTCTGGGACTGCAGGTTATATTGCCTTCATTTTATACCTTATTTCACATGGGGGTGGCAATGTTGCCAATTGGTTCAACCTACTCCGCACAAAAGGATATAGCTATGCTGGTCTATGAGACATCTAAGATAATAAATTCCATCAAATCCAGTCGTAAATATTAAATCACTACATTGCAGAGAGGCCACGGCTCGGGAAGTTTGATTACTGAAGTATTCTTTCATCTGAAGAGATTCCAATTTCATTGTGTGTCCTATCTGTCATAATAGATGTCCAGAAATTGTCAGCATTTGCTTTTAGCTATAGGTTCCCCAAAAGAAATAATGGAGCAAACTATCCAGGATATTGACATCAGTTATATGTAGAGGATGAGGCAAGTATATAGTCCTGCCGGATGAAGATACTTGTTCATAGCAGGCGTAAACGATCCACAATGTTGTATTTATCGAATAGAGACGCAGAAGAACTTCAAAGTTATTAAATTTTTGCAAGAAAAATTTCTATTGTGCAGTAAATAATTTTTGGTTCAGCTGATTATTAGAAGTGACTTACATCAATACAAGTGAAGTGTTTGGATCTTTTCTTGTGATAAACTTTCGATGTTTTTACTAATTCATAGCTTCTCTTTTTTAAACTTGGTTTGTTGTACATGGGAGGGAGCTTTCATTTTGTGCTGTATTTGGATGATTTTGATACCAATTTAAAGGAATAAAAAGAGGGTAAAACGCCTCTTTTCATCTACACAAGTAGACGGACTCAAATTTTCATATTTTGGGTCCACCTACTTATAAAACAAAAAGATGTTGTCTGTTGTGCGAGACACAAAATAAAATATTTGAAAGATAAATAAATCACAACGGAGCGAGGACTAGGGGTGCAAAAATTGAGCCAATTGAAAAAAATGTTATTAGGTTATAGGGTTTTTAATAGTTTTATTAAAAAAATATTGGGTTATCATGATAATTCGATATACTACTTTATCCCTATATAAATATTAAATATTAATCTTAGTACATTACTGGTTACTGTCTTTGTCCTTGATTGTATATTTCTTTTCACATCATGTAAGTTGACGAAGATAATGGAGCAGAATTTTCTTCCTCAAATAGTTTGAAACAAAGGGAATTAAAACATTTTGAAACCTAACGACATTGCTTTTGATGATCGACAAATCAAAATATTCCTCCAGCTTTATGAAGTAAAAGAAAAAAAAAGCAAATTTGAAGAGAATAAATGCATATAATGGTCCCCCAACCTCAATCACCGACGCTGATTATGGATCATTTCAATGTGAAAATCGTTAATTTATTTGACAAAGATCTAAGGTATCTGTAATATTAGAGCAAGAAAAAAAACTATGGTGAATTCTCCATCATCTGAACATGATGGCGTTGTAGAAATCAACAAATATGTACCCGAAGACCGAGAATCCAATCGTCTATTATCTGACGATGATGGTGATTATGATAATAATAAGAACAAAATCTTGGCTATTGAAATAGACAGAGCTGAGACCATTGATGTGGTCCCACATTTTTCATGGAGGAAGTTATGGGAGTTTACAGGGCCAGGATTTTTAATGAGTGTTGCATTTCTCGATCCAGGGAATTTGGAAGGAGATTTGCAGGCTGGAGCTATCGCGGGCTACTCGTTGCTATGGTTGCTTATGTGGTCTACTTTCATGGGATTGCTCATTCAGTTGTTGTCTCTAAGGTTGGGTGTTGCTACGGGACGGCATTTGGCTGAGATCTGCCGGGAGGAGTATCCGAATTGGGCGAGGATTTTGCTTTGGTTAATGGCGGAGGTGGCATTGATTGGAGCTGATATTCAGGAAGTTATAGGAAGTGCTATTGCTATTAAGATACTTAGTCAAGGGGTTATTCCTCTTTGGGGTGGTGTACTCATTACTGCTTCTGATTGGTGAGCTCTCCTTTTACTTTGGTTTCCGAGCCAGTTTGCAAGTACCTTGACGTATCTCTTTTGTTGTAGTACTGTTGTGCTACTATCTGTTGTTTTTTACTATCTGTCGTTTCTCGTATTTCCATTACTTTTTTTTTCTGGTTTGCTTTGGACTGCTCCTCCTTCAGTTGAGGGTCTATCGGAAACAACCTCCTACCTCTTAGGTAGGGGTAAGGTCTGTGTACATTCTACCTTTTTCAGACCTTATTTTGTGAGACTACACTGGGTATGTTGTTGTTATTGTACCCTGTTACTAGGGGCGGATCTAGGAGGGGTCACCGGGTTCACGTGAACCCATACTCCCCTCCCGAGATCATATATAATAGTGTTATATTTTTTAAAAAATATTGAAATATAGATGTGTGAACCCATATTCGGAGTATCATATTATGTGACGATGATTGGGTGCACCTCTCTAAGTGAGATTAAAAATCTAAATCTTATATATGTATAGATACATCCGATCAAATTTACATCTTAGAGCCACCTTTTTACAATAGTGCACCCCTCATCTCGAAATTCTGGATACACCTCTGCCTGTTACCGATAATTCTGTCCCTCAAGGCTTTGACTGAACAGAAGAAAACATCTAGGTTTTTTTTGTTTGTGTTAGGACTTAGCCCCTGCTCTCACATAGTTTTCGCCCACATTATTGATCGTTAGACCACAACCTTGGATGTCGTTTTCCCCTTTTGTTGTTATTCAATCCATTGAAATTGAAAATAAGTTAGCTTTTGATGTCTTGCCTTACAAAATATTAACAAGAATCTGTACTAAACTGTTCTTTGAGCCTATGGGTTTGTTGCTCTGCTGACAATCAGGGCGGAGCCAAAGGGGTGCAAGGGGGGGTCAAGGGAACCCCCTTCGTTGAAAAGTTACACTATGTAGATAGGAAAAACTGTTTGTTTGTATATATATATAAGTTGTTGAATCTCCTTGGCAGAAGAACTACTTTTTTTTTTTGAATTCCTGGCTCCGCCACTGCTGACAATGATTGTTTTGTTTGAATAACAGCTTCATCTTCTTATTTCTGGAAAATTATGGAGTTAGGAAACTAGAAGCGTTTTTCGCTGTTCTAATTTCCACTATGGCATTATCATTTGCCTGGATGTTTGCTGAAACTAGACCTAGTAGCAAGGAACTCATAATAGGTCAGAATCAGGCTTTCACATGTACATTTCTTTATTTATGTAGTCTATATCAATTGTGTTCCTATATTAAATTCTTTAGCTTGAACATTTTTCAGGTCTTTTGCTACCTAGACTCAGCTCAAAGACAATTCAGAAGGCTGTTGGAGTTGTTGGTTGTGTCATAACTCCTCACAACGTATTTCTATACTCCGCTTTGGTGCAGTCTAGAAAAATTGATCCCAAAAAGAAAGACAAAGTGCAAGAGGCACTGAACTACTACTCAATCGAGTCTTACATAGCTGTTTTTGTTTCGTTCTCTATCAATTTGATGGTAACAGCTGTGTTTGCTAAGGGTTTTTATGGAACTTCACGAGCTGATAGTTTAGGCCTAGTAAACGCTGGGCAATATCTTCAAGAAAGGTATGGTGGAGGGTTTTTCCCAATTCTCTACATATGGGGCATTGGCCTTTTGGCAGCTGGTCAAAGTAGCACCATGACAGGTACTTATGCTGGACAGTTTATAATGGGAGGCTTTCTGAATCTGCGGATGAAGAAATGGATAAGGTCAGTAATTACGAGGAGTTGTGCCATCGTGCCAACCATAGTTGTGGCCATCTATTTCAACAGATCAGAAGATTCACTCGATGTTCTGAACGAATGGCTAAATGTGCTTCAAGGCATGCAGATCCCATTTGCTATCATTCCTCTTCTAACATTAGTGTCAAATGAGAAGATCATGGGAATCTTCAAGATTGGGAAGCTCATGGAGGTTAGGCATCAAAAGCCCTACCATACTGATTTATAATAGAAATTGCCTTGTTAACGCGTCTTTTAGCACGATGATGATCCTTTCTATTCACTAAACTGTAACATGTTTGTCTGGCATATAATTAATTGGCTCTCCTTTATCTAGCCTATATAGGCTAGAATCTGTTTATTCTCAAGACAGAGGCATTTTTGACCCTTTTCCGTTGAATTTAAGACGGAGGAATTCATGCTCAGTATCTCATACTTCAATTCTTGATTGCAGAGAACTGTGTGGACAGTAGCTGCCCTGGTAATAATGATCAATGGATATGTCATGTTGAGCTTCTTCCTTTCTGAAGTTAATGGCCTGTTGTTTGGTTTTGTGGCTTGCCTGGGAGCTTCTGCATATGTGGCTTTTCTTGTTTATCTCATTTCCCAACGTCATAACCACGAAGAGTTGAATGGTTTTACTCACCTTACAACTTGAGTTAACAGCTTGAGCACGTGACCTCCTGGCCATATGGCCCTTGTGGTCCGTCCCTTCCCCATGCAGAACTGGAGAATATATTTGTAAAGGAAGAGTTCTTGATTGGTGATAACAGCACTAGAGAGCTATGACAAAAACTGAGGCATTGATCAAGTCCTTGTAGATTATATGTTTGAAGTGTCTCATTATTACAATATCAAGATACCAAGGGAATCATAGCTTTTGGATTCTCCGAAAATGCATAGCTTTTGGAGGATCTGACACACATCCGATAGTATTTTTAAAGAGTCCTAACCACATAGATAGAGATGGCTAATGCATCACAAGCAGATATTTTCTGCCACATTGCCTCTAGCATTAACTAGACTGATTAGGAATGAACTGCTTTCCTCTTTTATTCTTGGTGTATACAATGAAAGGGTTATAAATTTGGAAATATTCTTGGGAAGCTTTTTAAGTTTAGGCTGGTAAGATACAGGTGAATTCTAGAAAATGCAGCTTACTAGGTACTCGATGAAGCATTATACATATTAAGTAAATTTCTTAATACAAATACAGAGTTTTGATCGAAACTATTGAGTTCTACCAAAATCGTAACTAGAATTCTTGCTCCGCCCTTTCCCTGTGAGCCAAAACTGTATATTGGTTCCTCTCTCAATGTATATTAGTCTACATTTGACTTATATTTGATATTTGAACAGATATGTATTAATATCACTTACTCCTTCTGTCCAAGAATACTTGTCATGTTTCGATTTTCGAAAGTCAATTTAGCTAATTTTGGAATCTTAATCTGATTAGACTAAAAATACATTTCAACACGTTGGTTAAAGTTTATGTGATTTGACTCTTAAAAAAATGTGACAAATAATTTGAGACGGAGTAAGTAATATTTATATATCAACATTTGTAAATTGTAACAGCCGATGTTTCTATGAGCACAATATTCTGTTTACTGTTCCAGCTCCATCATAATCTGTCATTAATTGGACTTCCTTTTAAAAATTACAGTAAGATTTTGACCAAGAAAATCCTAAATTAGGATATATTCTTAATGAAACCTTATGGTGAAATTTCAAAACATTTTCGAGACCCAAATTTGGCAACGGGATTAGTCAGTAGTCATAACAATTTTTGCGTGTTTGGCCAAGCTTACCAAATGTGTTTATTATTTTTAAAAAGTGAGGTATTAAAGCAAATTTTTGGGAGAAAATAAAGATGTCCAAGTAGCAAAAGTTATTTTTTAAAGCTAAAAATAAAAATAAAAAAAAAAATATATATATATATATATTAAAATTGTTTTAAGTTACTGCAGTAATTTCCTTTTTACCCTAATAATTAAGTTCCTTTGGTTTATCATGATAAGAATTCTAAATTTTTTTCATGTTATTTTAGTTTGTTGAGATATTTTAGGTTTTTGACTTGTGTTGTTTTTTTTTGGTAACTATTTAAAACCCTCCTATGATTAAAAAAAAAGGGAAAATTTTCAAAACAACAATATTTTAGCATCTAATAGGATCCTTTGTCAACACTTTCAATATTTATTTGAAATGTCAATATTTTGGTTTGTTATAAGGCTGACTTTTGTATTTATTTAATTTGAAAGAATACAAATCTTTAACAACATAATAGAGAAAATCATGGGAGAAAATATTTCAAAAAAGGTAAAAATCGCTTAAATCTCTGATCAGTTACAATTGGAAAATAAATACGAATTGTCATCTCTCTCTTGTTCTTTCAATTATGATGACTACATAATAATAAAATAATACAGATTTGTTGGCATTCAAATTGAGAATGGAATAAAAAGTGATAATGAAATACAAACTGAGCACGATAAATACTCATTTCAATTGAAAAGTTAGACTATACAATACAAAACCTGATTGTATACCATTAGGACGAATAAAAATTCAAACCTAAATACAAACTATCTGGTATACAAATTGATATTGAAAATACAAATGAGCCAAATAAAATATAAAATCTATTTTACTAATGTAATTAGTATGAATTCCTATATAATGAATAGGTAAATAAACTGTATTTTGATTATTTAGAATTGAGAATGAATACAAAATCAAATCTAAATACAAATTATCTGATATACAAAGTGATATTGAAAATACAAAATGAGCAAAATAAAATATAAAATTTGTTTTACTGTTGCAATTAGGATGAATACCTATATAATGAATAGGTAAATAAATTGTATTTTGGTTATTTAGAATTGAGAATGAATACGAAATCAAATATAAATACAAAACTTGATGATATACCATTAGGATTAATACAAAATCAAATTTTAATACAAACTATTTGGTATACAATATTGAAAATACAAAATGAGCAAAATAAAATAAAAAAGTATGTTTTACATATGCAATTAGGATGAATACCTAAATAATGAATACATAAATAAACTGTATTTTGGTTATTTAGAATTGAGAATGAATGAACAATTAAGAGCTTCGATCCGACAATTGATTCATCAAGTTCCATGAATTCGAGAAGAGTCTTTTCGGAACCATCTATAGAGCGGCGACGGAGATCTTGGAACCCGACAGGGAAACCGCCCGAGCCAGATAAGCAGAGAAGTTGTGGAGCAGGTCCGACTCCTGATCAGACGTAGGAGAGAGCAAAATTGGATATTATACCCCAATTTGCATGAAGAATTGCCAGATGTTGAAATCGTACAAGTCGAAGAAATTTCTTAAACAACTATAAGAGATAACAATGGTGGAAACGATAGAGAGAGTAGAGAGTTTTGGGATAAAAATCTAGAGAGAATATTGGAATGTGGAGTCTTTTACTTTTTAACCTGGTAGTGGAGTCAAACTGGGTAACTGTGTAGTGAAGTCAAACTAGGTAACTGTGTAGTGGAGTCAAACTAGGTAACTGTGAGCCTGATTTGAGAAAAATAAAAAGATATTAAATTAATTATATTAGGATACATTATATTTGCTAAAATAATGACATAATGACATTTTTAATAATTATTTTAAAGTGTAGATGTTTTAGCTAATTATGTTAAGGATTTTGACTAATTTTCTAATTTTTCGAAAAAAAATTGAGAGACATTTTTCAACTCTTTTTTATGTCCAATCTTTTAAAAAATCAACAAAGTACCAGTAATTTTTTTTTTTTAAAAACATTTTAAAGAAAAATACACTTGGAAAGTATTTTAAAAAGCTTGGTCAATTGCTATTTGTTAATTGTTGTTCAAAAATATTTTTTTTTTTATATTTATTGGTCAAACACAAAATGTTTCTCACCAATAGTAATTTTTTTCAATTTTTTTTTTGAAAAAACACTTTTTAAAATAATCTAATTATATAAATTTGACCAAACAAACTATTTGTCTTAAAGAGAAAATTAAGGTAATCTCTCTAATTAGTTTATTTTATTATTATAGGTTTAAATTTAGTCAAAATCAAATAAGTTGATCAAAGTAAAATAAGTTCTATTTTTAGAGTGTTTATACGGAAGAAAGATTTTTTTTTTTTTAAAAAAAAGTTATGCTATTCGAACGGGTGATTCAAATTATAATCTATTTGGCCAATGTATGGAAAGTTAAAAGTGTTCTTTTTCCTTTTAAAAAAGTCCTTAATTTCGAGAATTGAGATGTTTGATCAATTTTTTATAAGAAAAAAAAGGTACTTTTATATAATAGTAATAAAAACTATTTTTCATTAGCTGAAAAAAAACATTTTTTTCATAAATATTTTTGAATTCTTGACCAACCACAAATTGTGTCTCTATTCATAAATATTTTTGAAATCCTGACCAACCACAAATTGTATCTCTAATACTAGCAAAACATTGATACTCTCCAAAAGTAAATTTTTGAAAAATAATTTTGATAAAAACAAATATTAAAATAAATAAATTTTGAAAATTTAATTATAGACTCTATAAACAATTGATTATTTAATTCAACACTTTATAAAGTCACACGTGCGAAACTATGGCCATATACCAACAATTTTCATTTTTATATATAAAAGATATATGAAAATAACATATAAGACATTTGAAAAAATTCTTTTTCTTTTATTCAAATTTGCAAGATCATTTCCTCGAAATTATGTGTATTGCTATAAAAGCAAGAAACGTAATAATTACTCAATGTAAAATTAGAGTGAAATAGTATTAATAGTAATAATATTTTATTTGAATCAAACCAATTCACTATCATCCTTTAATTCTCTTGTTCACATGTGAATTATTGTGCAATTGATAATTTTAGTACGTTAGTTGCTCCCTTCTTGGAAGTTTAACACTTTCTATATATATGAAATACAATTGTTCATGAAACTTGGCATAATACCTAAAAAAACATTTTAAATTTGGGAGTTAATTATATTTTACCCTCTTTAAATTTTACTCTCTTCGTTTCTTTTTAGTTGTCACAATTTTCCTTTTAAGTGTCAAACGATATGAATTTTAACTAACCTTTTAAGATGTATTTTTTCATCATATTGATATTAAAAAAAAGTTGCAATTTATAGTACTGTCTGTATAGTTTTTGAATATCTAAACTTTTATTTTAAAATATTGAATGAATATAATTTAATTTAGTTTTGAAAATTAGTCAAATTGACTCTCGAAAGCGCAACATGACAACTAAAAATGAACGGAGGGAGTAATATTTAAGAGGTAAAGTAGAACTTGCACGTTTTATCATAGTTCCTTAAATCATTATTAGTTTTACATGACCTTTAACTTGGCTTTAGCGGACAACTATGCTCTCCAACTTTGAGTGTACACAATGAGGCACTTAAACTAGTATAAAATTGAACATATAGACACATTCGTCCTACATGGCACCCTACATGGTAATTTTGTGTCCTACGTGGCGTCCTACATGTATTATGTCACGTAGGACACGTGTATCTACTTGTGCACACTCAAAGTTGGAGGGCATAGTTATCTGCTAAAGCCAAGTTAAGGGTCATGCTTATGTATTATGCCTTTTTTAAAACATGATTATTTGATAATCATTACCCTTACAGGCTGATGTGCAGGGGAGAGGGGGCTGGGGTAACAAAATTCAATTTTTTTTTAGTATTAATCCTTTTTTTTAGCACTCGATCATCTCTCCTACATAATGATTATGTTCCCAAAATCCAGTGAATAGCGAGTAAGTTATAATCCATATTCCAGTATATGAAAAAAAGTTATTCCTTCCTCTAATATGTAATTCCTAGTGCCAAACAACTAATAACAATTCATAACAATTGGTATTTAATACTAACTATAGTTGATAAATAAACATTGATCCAAAATCAGTAATTACTCGTATAAACACGTCTACAAGTGGAATCAGATAAAATCAGTTTTGTATTTTATTTGAATGTTAATTTAAACGTAGTTGAGTTGTGTTAAAACTATTAATCCTTTCCTATTTGAATATTAATTCAAACATGGTTGAGTTGTGTTAAAACTATTACTCCCTTTCTATTTGAATGAATGTTAATTCAAACGTGGTTGAGTTGTGTTAAAACTATTACTTCCTTTCTACTTGAATGTTAATTCAAACGTGGTTGAGTTTATGCATTTTGTTTTTTTTCTTATTTTCAGATTAGAGATTTAAGTCATTTTTCTTATTTTTAATGAATTTATGTTTCTAAAGAAAATATTTTTTAAAAAAAATAATCAACCAAATTTTAAAAAAAAATCTGAACCTAACATACCTTATTTGGGATTACTGATTTTGACTAGATAACTCATTTCTACTAACTTCCTCTTGAAATAGGTACACTGGGTGATTGACCTGATCGTGATTTATTAGAAAATGGTAAATGAATTGATCAAGATTTTAGGAAGAAAAAAATAAAGTTTTTGAATTTTAATAGCAAAAGTTGTTTTTAAAAAGGTGAAAATATTACCTTTCCTTAAAAAAAAATAAAAAATTGGAACCTTGGTAAAGTTCAATTAATGATTTAATATTGATTAAAAAAAAGGTATTTTATTTCAAATAAACTAATTAAATAAAAATTATTACTCTCAAAAAAAGCTTTTCGAAAAGCAATTGTCACAAAATAATAATAATTCAGAATTAGTAAATTACGAAAGGTTAGCCTAACAAGTTAGATAACAAATAAATACTCGGCGTTCATATTATTATGAAATGTAGAAAATTTTAGTTCAATGTTGTAGATGCACAAATACAAGGACCAAGTATACATAATCTAGATTACAATATATTTTCATTATGTTGTAACTTTATAACTAGAAAGGATTAATGGATTGAAGAAAAAAAAAGGTTGACGCATATAACCATGAAATAAACAAAAGAACACACATACACATTATATATATATATATATAAAAAAGTCTATCTAATTACACAAACATTTTTATCGTAAATATTACTCCACTTCATAATTAGAAAAAAATTACATATTATCTTATCACTAATTAATAATTTCCACCAAATTAGATACATGTATGATGTGTCAAAGATACTAGATAGATGCAACTTTATTATCACATACATTCTGAAAAACAAATATGGAAAGAGAGAGGTGCGCGAAATAGGACAAAGACGAGCGAAATAGTTAGAGGTCGTTTGGTAGCTGGATAGAGTTATGCATGTATTAGTAATGTGGGTATTAGTTATGTAAGTATTAGTTATACATGTATTAGTTATGCAGAGTTTAGTTATACATGTATTAGTTATGTAGAGTTTAGTTATACATGTATAAGTTATGCATGGTTTAGTTATACATGTATTAGTTATGCAAGTATTCGTTATGTAGAGATTACAATATATTAGTGAGTTAATTTTTATTTCTTAATTTCAAAAGTAATTAGTGAGCTAATATTTATTATAACCATTAAAATAACCAACTATATAAATAACTCATTAAAATTAAATAATCATCAATAGCTAAAAATAACAAAGTAAATAACAAATAATGAAAAGTAATTAAGTAATTGAATATGATTAAGCAATTAAGTAATATGTAATTTAAATTAAAATAAATAACAAAACTAAAAAAAATTAAAAATTGTATTTTTAAGCAAAAAAAAATTAGAACTTGAATTTTTAACTAAAAAGAAAACTATTAACAAGAATTTAAGCAAAGAAATTAAAAATAATTAAGCAATTAACAAGGAATTTTTTTTAAAAAAAATTGGTAGTGCTTTGCTTAACATATTTGATTTGTTGTAAATTAATTTACATTTAAGAGTAAATTAATATAAAGGCGAATGTGTAGTTTACCATTTTAATACATGTATAACTAATACTCACATAACTTATTCCACATTCTATCCCGCATAAATTATACATAAATTCCCTCATAAGTTATACAAGTATTAATTATGTAAGATTACAAAAAATGCAACCAAACGCCGTATAAAAATAATACAAGAATAACTTTTATACAACATTTAAAAATCTGTCAACCAAACATTGTATAAAATTAATACATGAATAACTTTTATCCTATTTGCAAACCAAACATGGTATAAAACTAATACATGAATAACCAAGTTATTTATGTATTAGCTTTGGCCTTATCCAGCTACCAAACGACCCCTTAGTGTATCCCATATACATGCACACTAAATACATGTATCGTTGATACAAAATACATTCTGAAATACAGAAAGAAACATAAGGAGAGAGTTAGTGTGTCCCATACACATGCGAATTACACTTGAATACAGTGTATATATTTGGAACAAATTACACCTAATTTGAGTGCGTCAAATACATGTGTTTGTCGAAGTAAATGTGGAATGGGATATAATTTCAAAAATTAAAATGAAGGCACGTAATTAGGCTCTAAATTAGTAAAATTTGTGTTGTTTGATCTTAGTTTGAATCAACTTGGAGTTTGGAAACAAAATAAAGAGTTTTTGAAATTTGTACTACCACCGGGACAAAGTTGTATGAGGTAAAAACGATCCTATCTAGGTGAACAGATGACATAGACATGTAATACATGAGTCAGTTACGCGGAGCGATTAGAAAATTTTATTTTTATTTTTATTTTGAACTTTATTTTAATTATATTTAAAAAATTTGTGGTGGGGTGGGGATAGCGGGCAGGGGAGGACCCACGTGGGTTCCAGGGGGTTCACCCGAACCCCCTTCGGCAAAAAATTACACTGTATATGTAAGGTAAATTTTCTATATTTATGTAGATATATTAATTTTGAACCTCCTCAATAACAAAAAGAAACTTATAGCGCAGAGCGGCAAGTCATCTTTAAGTTGAGATTCGCGTCTTGGGTTTGAATCCCGGCGGTAGCGTTTTATTGTGCTAAAAAAATTTTTCCTTAAAATTTTGTTTTGTTGGCTTATTTACATGTTTATACTTCTATTTTTCAAACCCCCTGAACGAAAATCCTGAGTCCGCCACTGGTAGCGGGACAGGTAAGGGGTGGGAGGGATGGGCGAATTTTTTAATTAAAAAATTGAGGATGGTAGAGGTGCGGGTTGGGGGTGGGCTGACTGGGTATGAGGTACGGAGTTAGAAAAAAAAACTTAAATTTTTTTATTTTTATGAAAAGTTAAATTTTTAAAAAGTAATTATTTAAGAGGGGGGCGGGAGTGGTAACAATTTAGCTATGATTTTTTAATTTTTTTTTGACTCTAGCAAATTAAAGTGGGTTGAAACCATTTTAACCAAACCATATTTGATCAAATTCATATTTTACTCAGATGAGGCCGTCTCAACAAGTTTGGGGGCCTAAAGCCAAACTTTATAAAGCGGCCTTATTTTTTTTAGTTGTCATTTATAAATTAATAACTATAACATACTCAAGGTAAAAGGTTGGGTTTACGCAAATCTCATGAAGTAAGTATGTAAACAATAAAAAATTTCAATGAAAAATATAATATAAAGTTAGAATAATAAAGTCTGACTCAAAAATTTTAAAACCTTATACAATGATATTGAAATAGTTACGCTAAATTTGATAAGTTGATATAATGATGTTATAATAGTATTGATTTGTTGGAGTGTTTGAAATTTAAAGAATACACCAAAAAACAAATTTGATCTTTTTATAAACACACAACAATAGATTTTGCATAATACAAAAGATTTTACGTTTTGTAGATTTTAAAGTATTCAAGAAAAATTGGTAGAGTTTAGAATATTCAATAATGAAAAAATAGAAAGGAAATACAAAAAGTGAATGTAAGAATAATAATATGGGTACATGATAATCATCAAGATATAAATCAATCAACATAATAGGTAGCGACTTAAGAAAGGACGTTACAATTAACTAAATATTATTTCTATTTTAAAATTATTACGACTATCTTCACATTGAATAAAGTAAACAATTATGTGTATATATATATATAGGAGCCTTAAAATATTTGGGGCCCCAAGTGATTGCTTTAATGGTCTTATGATCGACACGGATCTGTATCCATATGTAATAGGAATGAATTGTAATTCAATCCATTTTGACTCAATTCATATTCAATTCATCCAAATCCGACCCAAGTATTTATTTGTATTGTGTAAAATTTTTAATGAAATATTTTTTTTGCTAGACTTCAAATTTATTTTGATTTATTTTATTACTTACATTAAGATTTCATCTCAATTATTCAATTTTATAAAATAGTGATCCAGAGAACACATTTAAACAAAATATTATATTGTGATGAAAGTTGAGATCAAGTCCTGGTCAAATCTCACAGTCAAATTTTAGATCTGTCGTCGGGGTTGTATTATAGTTCACGTGTCGGGGTCATGTCCTAGATCGATTATCGAGGTTGATTTTCGGGTCAAAAATTATTTTCTACTCCGTAGTAAAAAATAAAAGATATTTTTTTTAAAATATCTTTTCATTCGTAAATCAAACGCTAAAAAATATTTTCCAACAAATTTTTACTCATCAACCAAACATGAGAAAATAAGTCAAAAATCCACTTGTTTTCCAAGAAAACATTTCCAAGGAAAACATTTTCCATGGAAAAAATTTTCATTCATACCAAACAAATCCTTAATGTAAACTATATTAACATGTCAAATATCTCGAAAGGTCACTCAATTTGGAGGATTTATTTATTAAAGTCATTAAATTTTACTTTATATCCAAAAAATCGCCAAATTAGGCCTTTCTTTCAAAATTTTTTATTCAATTTAGACTTTTATATCAATAAATCCATTCAACTAAATTTATATAGTATCATTCAACTAAATCATAATCATATTATATTGTATTATATTTTTAAGTGTAATATTAAAATAGTTTTCACTAAAAAATTTATTGTTTCACCTCACAAATTTATCATTATATGATAACGAAAAATTTTATTTTATATAACGATCAATTTAATATGGTCGCATTATTATATCCTATCATAGAACTCATGATTCACAACTAATATCCATGTTTCTAAGTAAATAAATATAATCACTTTTATTTTACCAACATTTAACACAAAATATTTTGAAAATATTAGTGTTTGAAATCAAAATAAAAAAGGGTTTAGAAAGTGCCAGACGTGTCGCGCAACTAATAAATAAAAATTCATAAGAATTGGTATTGGTCTTAACCATTTTTTTTATTTTCAATTTTGAAACCTCTATTTTTTCTTTAACCTTTTCTTTTGATTTTAAAAATCTTGTTTTGTTTTATGAAATATTTTATTTGCTAGACTTCAAATTTATCTTGATTCATTTTATTACTTGTATTAAAATTTTATCTCAATTATTCAATTTTATAAATATTATCGACAAAACACATTTAAGCAAAATATTATGCTGTGACGTAAGTTAATTTAGGTAATAAATTATTGTTAATATATATATTATGAAGGATTAGTGCAAGTAAATAAGATGGTAATCATTTTGTTTGCAACACAAACTGTTAGATGCTATTTTATAAAATTTTATTTATTGATATGAAAATGTAAGTATGTGTTTAATTCAAAATTTTAAAATATTATATACTATAAAGAGTAAGTAGTTTTTTTAATAAAGTTTTTTTTTCCTTCCTATCTAAAGATTGTATTATTTAGAGCAAGAAAAATCATAAAGTTCACTATTAATTAAAAACAAAAAAGTACTAAAATATTTCCAACATATAAAAAATATTCAAAAATACATACGATCATCCATCCACCAATTGGCTTGAAAAACCATCAACCTTCTTTATTTTTTTATTTTTTCTCTCAAGAATACCCCCTTAAACGAACCCCCTACACTTAATGACTTATATGATTGGTCACATATATTATTTGATTTGAAAATTAAAGCATCCATTTTAAAACCAATTTCCGCTAACCCCTTTAATATAATTATATTAGCATGTACTTTGAAAGTTCACTCAATTTGGAGGATTTATTTATTAAAGTCATTAAATTTTGCTTTGTATTAATAAAATCGCTTAAATTAGGCCTTTATTTCAAAAAATTCATTCAATTCAGATTTTTATATCAATAAAACCATTTAGCTAAATTTATATAGTATCATTCAACCAAATTGTATTATCATTTTAAGTGTTATATTAAAATAATTTTTCATTAGAAAATTTATTGTATCATAAAAATAAAAATTCATAAGAATTGTTATTGGTCTTAATACTAACCACAGTTGGTAAATAAATATTAATTCAAAATCAGTAATTACTCGTGGAAAAACGTCTACAAGTGGAATCAAATAAAATCAGTTTTGTATTCTATTTGAATGTTAATTTAAACGTGGTTGAGTTGTGTTAAAACTATTACTCCCTTCCTATTTGAATGTTAATTCAAACGTGGTTAAATTGTGTTAAAACTATTACTCTCTAATGTTGATACATTTTTAAAACTCTATTAGATTATAAAAAGGTATTTAAAAAAAAACATAAATATTATAAAAATAATTCATAATTTCGTTATACCGCTTCAAACCAAGTTCTTATTAAGCTACTATATAAAAGTCGTGTGAATTCTGAAAATTTATTTGACTACATAACTATATTTGGTCTTGAAATAGGTACACTAGGGGATTGACTTGACCATGATTTATTAGAAAAGGCTACTTTTGAATTGATCAAGATTTTAGGAAGAAAAAATAAGTTTCTCGAATAACAATAGCAAAAGTTGTTTTTAAAAAGGCACATAATTAGGCTCTAAATTAGTGAAATTTGTAATCTACCACTAGGAGCTAAGTTGTATGAGGAAAAAACGGGTCTTATCTAGGTGAATAAATGACATGGCGACATGTAGTAGAGTGTTGAACGAACACCTACACCTCTGAAGATTGAGCTGAGGAACGAAGTTAACTTAGTTCGAGTTGTATGAGGAAAAAGGGGTCCTGTCTAGGTGAACAAATGACATGGCGACTTGTAGTAGAGTGTTGAACGAACATCTACATCTCTGAAGATCGAGCTGAGGAATGAAGTCAACTTAGTTCAGACCTTATATTTATTTTAAGAAATTCATTAAATATGTATATATATTTTTTTTTAAGCTAAAAGTAATATGTATATATTAATTAGGAAATTTATTAAATATGTATAAATTATTTAATTTAAAACTCACTCATTTGAAAGAACTGGAATCCCGAACCAATGACCTTCAAAATTTTGGGTTTGCCTATGTCTACAACATGTCTTTGCATTTGTGTGATTATAAAGTTTTTAAAACTTTTGACCTTAACATATCGTAATAAAAAAATTTCTCATTATGAATTAAATGATAAGTGTAAAATTAGAACGGAATAAAATATAAAGTATGACACATAAAATAAAATAATAAAGAGTACAAAAAAGTTATCATGGATAAAATTTTGTATCTAAATAATAAAAAGTTCATGCTAATCTCATTTAGTTTAAATTAATAATGAATTAAAAAAATCTAACTAATTGGAAGTCCCCGTTGGATCCACTCTGCGCTTACTAAAAATTTAAGCGACTAACTAATTTAAAATTATCTATAAATTCAGTAGTTAATTTGGTGTTGAAAAAGTTAAAAAATAATAGTGTTCAAGAGATCTTTTATCAATTTTTTTTTTTGGACATAAAACGAAGAAATACTTGCCAAAAAAAGGAACCCATAAGATTTTTTCCGCGGATTATAATTATTTTTCCCAATAATTAAATAATTTAAGCATTTGTATTGTATAAAATTTTATAACCTCTATTTTTTCTCTAGCCACTTATTTTGATTTTCAAAATCTCGTTTGTTATCAATTTTTTTTAGAATACATTTATTCTATTTTTATGTTAACTTTATTTATTCAATGATGTAATTAGAATACATTTATTGTATTTTTATGTTAACTAACTTTATTTATTCAATGATGTAATTAGTTTCATGTCAATTTTACAAGTAATTATTGACTGAACAAGTAATTGTTGACTGAACAACTTTAAGCAAAATATTATATTATCATATAAATTAAATATAATTTTTATATATTAAATTTTATAGAAAAGCATGAAATATATTCCTATAATATTAAAAATAGTTTATATCTCTCCATACTTTCGCGCTATATATATCTCTTTCAGTTCAAATATAGTTCTCCGTACTTTCGCACCAAATTAAATATACCTACCGTCATATTTTTCAATTCAAATATAATTCTCCGTACTTTCGCGCCATATATATCTCTTCCATTATATTTTTCAGTTCAACCATAATTGTACTTTCGCGCCATACAAACCTCTTCTGTTATATTTTTCAATTCAAATACAATTCTCCATACTTTTGCGCTATATATACTTCTTTCGTTATATTGTTCAGTTCAATTACAATTCTCCATACTTTCGTGCGTTCAAATATAATTCTCCGTAAATTTTAAATACTCTTGATTTACTACTAATCTATCTGTCACTATAAAATAATGAGTTTTATTTTAACAAAACATTTAAGTCAGAAATATTTTGAAGTCAAAATAAAAATAAAAAAAAGGTCAGAGTTTGTGTTTAAACCAAAGTAAAATCCAAAATTTCCAAATATTGCATGAGATTCTAATACAGTGTTTCTCTTCTTCTCTAACTCTTCAATCTCTTCCCTTATTTATCTCTTCTTTAACCATAATTAAATACTCCTTAATTTTTCTATATTACCCAAAACTCCCCTCTTAATACTCCCTATTTATAGAACCCCCAAGAAATAGGGTAAACTAAAACCCCTTTTTCTTCTTAACAAACAAATCTCTGTAACGCCGATCATGGATAAACAATGGGGTACGCCGGAAAATAACTCCGGCTACCAAATTCGCCGGAATGGGTTTCCAGAATTTCATCCTAGTAGTTTCACAAACAGTCGTTATACTGACCAGCCTCCTCCTCTTGAATCTTTGTTTGGTAATCTAAGGCTTGATGATGAACGGGTTCCTATTCCGCCTTCATCGTTTGGTGTTCCTCCGGTGGCTGACATGTATGACGATGAATTCTTAATGGGGTTTAGAGCTCAAGAAAGGCTCTACAATGGTGCTGAGTTTCAGGGTTTAATCCGGGCCCAGAATGGAATCAATGGGGCCCACCAGAATCTGACTGTGGGCCCGAGCCCGAGTCTGCTGAATCAACCTCAACCTTCTGGTGGACTTCGACCACAGCCATGGTACTATTCAGAACCATCACCATTTATTAACGATGAATTCTTCAGAGTTAACTATGAACTTCCTGACTACAATGGCTACTCTCTTGGTGGTAGTCCTTTCGTGCTGAACACGGCATCATTGATGAATAGGGAACACATTAACCAGTACCCATTTATGTCTTATAGATATTCCAACGGTTTTATGCCAAACAATTATATGCCAAGAATTGGGTCACTCAGTTCCAAGTTTAACCAATCTGGTAACGAATTGAGAGGAAAAATGGTTGCTTTGGCTAAGGATCAACAAGGAAGCAAAATGCTTCAATCTAATCTTGATAAAGGGAATAACGAAGAAATTGCAAGTATTTTTAGCGAATTGATTGGGTGTGTTAGTGATTTGATGAAGAATCAGTCTGGGAGTTATGTTATTCAGAAGCTTTTTGGTGTATGTAACGAGGAACAGAGGATCACTATTATTCAAGCAATAACAAGAAATACCCACCAGTTTATTGGTATCTGTTTCAGCCAACATGGGTATGTGTGATTAAATTATTTTTTCTTAAATTAAACTTATACGATCTATCGAAAACAAATTCTCTGACTTATGGGATTGCATTATTTACCAGGGCTCGAGCAATGCAGAAATTGTTGGAAAATGTTAATACCCCACAGCAAATATCCTTGCTTTTATCTGCTATAACTTCTGTTGCTGTTGCATTGGCTTATGATCAAAGTGGTCAGCACGTGATACAATTTTGTGTGAAGCAATATCATATTGAATATATCAGGGTAAACAATTCATAATTCTTGAATTTGTGTGATTGGAATTGTCTTTTTCTTCCTCTGTGTGTGCCCCACCTTTTATTAAATTATTGAAATTGAGGCTTTATTCCATGTTTTTGTCAATAAAGAAAGAGTTGAAAAAGTTTGATTTTTTGTTCTCATCCATGTACACAAGAGAAAGTACAATAACTTCTTGTTTCATATATGGTATGGTGTAGTGTAAAGCTATTGTTTGTTTCAACTAGTTGTATGTAGGGGCGGAGCAAGGTAGAACTAAGTGTTGGTTCATTGGAACCCGCGAAAAATATATGGTATATTCTTTTTTTGTTTTGACTTAAGTTGCGCTAACTCGTGTCGGGTTACTTTGGTAGAACCATTTTTTATATGGTATATTCTTTTTTATGTTTATACTTAAGTTGCACTCTTCACTTTAGACCCTGCACCCTATCGGGTTACTTTTGGAGAACCCGACACGAACCTCCTGACACTTTTGAATAGTCCGAGCAACATATGTTTATATCATCCGAACCCCTTGGTGAAAAATTAAACAGTTTATATATGGTATATTCCCTTTTATGTTTATACCTAAGTTGCGCCGCACCCGTGTCGGATTCTCTTATACCGTTTTGAATAGTTTGACCAACATAGGTTTATACTAAATATATAGTAGATGTTGAACCCACTTTGACTTCGTGTGTTTACTTCTTCATGTTTTGAGCCACCTTAGTGAAAATACTACCTCTGCCATTCGTTTCTGCTCAAACTTTAGTACTTCTTCATGTTAAAATCCTGAAATACATTGGTCTTTCTGTAATGTTTACATGTAAATGGATAAAGATGAAGGTTATAGTTATGCGCTTAGAAGTAGCGATGCGAGCATATGAACTTGATTCTGAGTTTGGATATTGTTGCAATCAATATTTTAGCTCCTTCTCTTATTGATATCTTCTGGTTTCAACATCGATATACGGGTCATTCAATTTACACCATGGAAAATTTATCCTGTGTACATGGCGGCAGATTAAGATTTTAAATTCAGTGGGTTGTTTTCTTTTATGTATGTATCTATTTTTATCCTTTTTAATGTATATGTGTGTGCCTATATTAAGTTCGAGCCTGAGCCTGCTGATCTGTTTTAGACAACTGCTGTTTGTATATAATGTCAATGACTAAATGAAGAAGTTCCTTGAACATTAGTTGTGGGTTGTAAAGATTTAATGCCATTAGCTTTTGTTGTAGAAGACACCTAGAGGATGATGACATGCATATGCTTATAGAACATTTTTATATTTCACATTATTCTTTCTTATAGAAACACAGGATACAGAACCCTAAGGCCTTGTTTTTTGAAATTTATTTACTTAATGTAAGAATAGAGACTTTAAAGGGTTGGGCAAAACTAAATTTATTAAGGAGTGTCTGAATTTGATCTAAGTTGAATTCTTCTGGTAGATGATTGCGGAAAAAGAACTTATATCAAATATATAAATTCCATAAAGAGTATGTACGGAAGAGTCGTCACAAGTGTGCAAGTAGTGGTGAATTTCATGTGCACTAGTGTTCCTTAGATGTGACAATATGATAGTTGAAGATAATCAAGAGGCACTAGATGGATCAAAAATCACATAGAAGGCAGTCAAAATAATCTACATCTCGGAATCAATATGGATTTAGCTATAAGAGCCAAATACAATATCAGTAAAGTATGCACAAAAGTGTAGTTTAGATAAGTGTGAATAGTTCTAATTTCTAAAGAACCTTAATTTGCCTTCAATTATTTATTAATGGAATGAAATTGACCTGAATAGAGCTTAATGGATACAGAGTGCTCATGTAGCTTGCTTCTTCTAATTTGAGATTAGAGGTTTGTTCATTGATTGTGTACTCTGACGTACCAGCTAACTTTTACTGTTTATAGAAAATTAGATACCAATAAAATGTAACATGAGAGTTGTGATTTTATTAGATATAAACTTGACAGAGATGAAAGGATAAATCGATGTAAATGGAAAAAAGCTGTGAAGAAAGAAAAAGTTCGCGTATATAATATTGGTTCAAAGGAGGAGTAGGCACAACAGAATGAAAATTCTTGTTGTTTCCAGTAAATTAAATTACACTAGCTTCTGTTGGCTATTCTTCATGTCTGCAAATTCTTGTTATGCACAATTCCCTCAAAAGATTAGTGTTTCTTCTTTTATTGCTTTCCTATATTGTTACTAGAACGTAATTTATATATTTCAGCTTTATTCATATTTTTGCCGAATATAAATGTTGCTTACAATCACTCTCGTGTCTCATTTCTCTGTATAAGGTGTCAGGTGTTTCCCCCTGTATCCTACCTCTTCCATTAGCTAGATTAGTGCTTCTGTTTAACTTTTGTTTTTGCCTGAAACAAGTATCTCACAAGTGAACTGCATATTACAGCATCTTCTCAATGAAATTGCAAATAACTGCTTTGCAATTGCTACCCAAAAAAGTGGGTGCTGTGTGATACAGTCATGCGTAGAATCTGCTGTTGGAGAACTCAGAGATCGCATAGTTGCTGAGATATTGACAAATGCAGTGCAGCTATCAGAAGATCAATATGGGTATGGCTCGTTTTCTTTTTCTTGTGCTTGTGTAATGTGTGAAGGTCAAGTTGCTATATAGGTCTAATTGCTTTTACTTCCATTTCATGTAGCAACTATGTGGTGCAACATCTTGTGGGACTGAAGTTACCAAGTGTTACCGAAATTTTAATTGATAGACTTAAAGGAAACTTTGTGACTCTCTCATGCAATAAGTACGCTAGTAATGTTGTTGAGAAAATTATCGAGTCAGGAGATGAGCCCTGCAGGAGAATTATCACTGAGCTGCTCAGTAATCCAAGTGGTTCAATGCTACTGATGGACCCTTATGGTAACTTTGTCATCCAGAAATCACTGCAGAGAGCAAAGGTAAGTTTAGTTCACTAAATTCTTTGGTCTACGAGCCTGCTTATATCGTATAAGAAACAAAATGAGCCACCTGGAGCTGCTAATTCAGCTTGGATTAAAACGACCTTCTAGGAGTTCTCTTTTTCTCAGTATGCTTGCATGGTAAAAACATTCTCAAATCATAGGCGTGACTATTATGACCTATTTAGACTGAATATTGCAGAAGATAATATGAAGGGAAACCGCATAACTAATTCAATTTGCATTAATGACACTTCTAGTATTTAGATTGATGATGTATGTCCAACTTAGAATTTCAGGATATGGATAAAAAATACTCAGTTATCCAGGTTATCTTATGATGGTTTAGACGTTCTATTATATATTCAAGAAATTCAAAAGTTGTGCCAAGCTATGTTGTTTAAGTTCCCCGGGTATTTTATTTCTCACTAAAGTAGCGACCTCTAGAAATTGACTTGTATTAACCGGTAGTGGATGTGATAATCGTACCTATGTACATGTGCACTTCAGTAATCAGCTTTGGTTCATTGGATCTCATGAAAGCATATGCTCTTTAGGTTTTTCTGTATTTTATGCATATTCAGTAGAGAAATGTTATAACAACTAAAACATGAAATCAAATCATATTATATTAATGTAGGATCTGTATTTTATGCATATTCTGTAGAGATGAGGATGCAATTTATACCTTCCTCAGTTTCCTTCTCTTACGACTTGCAGAAGCTAGAATAGCAATAGATCGGTGCAAACTTCTGTTGAAGTATTGTAAACCTTGCTTGATGTTTGTCTAGGATCTGGTTTTCTGTTTTAAGTCAGGTTGGAAAACAGGTTCTGATGAGTACACGTGGCCGAGACAGGAAATTTTTTTTGGTGAAATTGATATACTTACCATTGCAAAACATGAACCTTATTTTGAATCGTTTGAATACGTCCCCATATTTGGCTCTTGTAAACCTGGTATCTCTTTTGCAAACTACTGTGGAAAAAACTAAAAGAAACACTTCGTGTTGTTTCTGTTTTTGAAATATTTGGATATCAACTCGTTTATCATAACCTATACTAGCTTCTTCCACTTATTAAACCTGAGTCACTCGAACAATGTTGATATTGATTCTATAGCGCTTTTTTTGTTTGAAATCTGTAATCTCAGTTATTAAAACATGTGCATTTTGTTAATTTGATTGAGCAGGGCATTGCCTTGGATGCTCTGAATAACCTCATCGAAATCCATACTGCATCGATGAAAAGCAACATGTACGGGAAGAAGGTCCTTGATCGTTTTGCTATCAATAAGGAACATCTGCATAGTACAAGATTGTTTATGAGCGACAGGTATAAGTTAACTCGGCAGTAGTTGACTCCTGTTGCTGTTCCTTCATTCTTTTTCATCTGTCTGATAGAATTTTGGTGTGTTGTAGCGCATCTGGTAACATTGTTCTATCATATGTTGTTTGTTTGCTATGTATTAAAGATCTAAACTTGTAGGAGCCATAAAGTTGTGTATGCGAGCGAGCAAGCCTCGATGTGATTTATAATGCTCGTATTTTCCGTACTGTATAATTTTGGTCCTAACGTTGTTGGTTGTTGGTTGTTATATCATATTATTTAGAACATGTCAACAATGTTTGTTGAATAAACATCTTATCATATTCGTTTGTTTTCTATTTTCATTCTGTTAAACCTATTCCTCCTTGAACCAATATTATATATGCAAACTTTTTCTTTTTTCACAACTTTTTTCCATTTACATCGATGTATCCTTCATTTCTATCAAGTTTATATCTAATAAAATCTTGCAATTGCGAGGGGATAGGATGTATTCGAGAGAGAATTTTTGTATTTTTTTTAAATGGTAGAAAATTTTAAAGATTATGATATCTTAAGTTGTGTATTTATATAATTTTTCCTATTTTTCAATATAATCAAACCGGACAAATTGCTTAACTTAGAGCGTTTTGCCGTTTAACTTGACTGACGGCATATAGTCAGTCGTTTATAAGCAGTGATTTTTTTATTTAGCATAGCCGTACGTTTCTTTTTCAGTGAGTCATATGTTTCTTTTTCTTTTTTTTTATTTCTCACTCTAAATTTTTTACCCAAATTCTATCATTTCTTTTTATCTCTCTCACAATTTCTTTCATTATTTCATACCCTCGAGTAACTTAAATCTTGTCTTTTTAAAATCAAATTCCTCCATTTTTCTAAGAAATTTCAGAAATCATTCAAAAGATTTCAGCCTTTGTCGAAGTGAATTCGATTGATTTGCGATTGTTTCCATTAGGGAATAAAATTGTGAAATAATCGATTGAGATTTCGAAGTGAATTCGACTGATTGCGTTGAACTTTGAGATTGTCGGTGAAATACAAAAATGATCAGATTAACTACCGATTCTTTAATTTGGTTGGAAGTGATTCGAAAATGGCTATTGAAAAAGTGATTCGAAAATGGCTATTGAAAAAGTGATTCGAAAATGGATATGTATCGTATTTTGTATGTTGCATCTTCACCTGAAGATGTTCATAAGTTACTATCCGAATATTGAATTTAAAGGTTAGACGGTCACTGAGGTATTCAATTTGGGAGTTTCGGGTTAATATCTCATCCAAGACACTTTGTTGGACGGCATCAGCAATTCTAGTTATCTTTTCAATGAATTGAAGTATTTTTGCATCTTTCTCACATGCAGAAGGACCCAAAAGAGATGAAAGTAAAGAATCACCAGCCATATTTCAAAGTAAAAAAATGCATTTTTTAATCTGTAATCTGTTTGGGATACAAATAGTGAATGATTGAATTGTTTTGATTTTTTTTGTATGTTGGATGCTTGGAATACAAAATAAATTGAAATCTTATTTAGTAGATGTTCTATAAATTAGACATTGAATATAATATATTTTTGGAATACATAACAGATAAAAAATGCATTTTTTGTCATGAAATACAATTTTTTTTAAAATACAAATTTTAATTGTTACTATGATTATAAATTGGAAAATATACCTAACTACACACCTTTTTTTTTAATCATATTTTCTTATTTTTCCGACCGTTTCAAAAAATATCAAAAATCCCTTCTTTTGCTCCCATCATCCCCTTTTCCGGATAATCAATTTGAAATCCCATACTCAAGATTTTCCTTCCTTTTTTCACACCACAAATCTCTCCAAAGTTACCTCCATTAATCCATTTTTGAATTTAAAATCTTTTCTCTTTCCAATTAATGATTTCACGTTATTCAAGAGGTAGATCTCTTTCCATCATTTTAGTTTTCGATTTTATTTTATTTTATTTTTAGTTTTTTCATCTTAAAAAATTGCTGATACGTATGGATGAAGGCTGATCTTTCAGTATTGGGCTTACCCAATTAGTTCGAGAAGGATACATCTTCGACTTCTAAAACGATTGTGAAAAAAACCCTCAAAAAAAGGGGGGAAAAGGTCGAGATGGTGGTGGCTCTGGTAAGTATTTTGGATCGAGATCCATAGGTGGTGCCATTATTGACAGTGAAAAAAAGATATGGGAGTTGATACAGAGCAAAGGAGAAAGTGAAGGAGGGTTTCTTCGTCATTTTTTTGCTTTCAGCACATCAAATTGTTGACTTTTTTTTCGATCTTTCGTTGTTCATCCTTTCTGATATATATGGGTTCAGATTTTTAATGTATCCAGTTGATTTTGTTTCTTAAACTAATGTATAATGCATTCGTTTCAACATTATGATACATTATATTTTAATCATGCACAATGTATCGTGTTCTAATATTAATTTTGATATATAACCTTAATTAATATTGATACTTGATACAAAAATTCTACCAAATGTACCATTTATCATGTATCAAGCGCTGCTATGTATCTTATACCTTATTCAAATTTAGAAGGATATGTATCCGTACACAATATCAAATTATATTCGTGATACATAAAACCTACTATTTTCATAGCTAAACATGTATCACACGTATCTTATACACATTAATGGTCACAATACATACATTCATACAAATTATTGCTAAATACACATTCTTTGGCAATGATACATCCATACAAACTAACACTACATGTATATGATACTTAATAACTACCAAACAATAATGTATTGATATAAAACCAAACACTTTACGGGCAATCTTTACTTCTCTAATGTATCTGGTAGACTAATTTGAGATTCACAAAAGAAATAATTTTTAGCAAACAATGATTTCATCACTTCTGTATCGTTCACACCTCACCTCGATTGATGATGAGTCGGTAGTTTTGACTCATTTAGAGCTTCTTTTGTACTAAACTAGTGTCCTTAATACCTATTTTGCACTCATAACTAATGTTAAATTGTTTATATGCAGCAAGGAGACTTGAGAACGAGGAAAAGGCAAAATAATGCGAAAAGAAGCTAGAAGTTGAAGAATTGAAGAAAAAAGAAGGCTGGAGCTCGCAAAAGACAACTCGGTGACTTGCCGAGTGGATCTGCAGTTTGCCTAAAATTCAAGCAGTCGAGGTAAAGAATCAGATCAAGTTGGCAAGCATGGAAGCTATCGACGCCTCACCGATCAAAACGACGAGCCTGACTTTTATCGCCTAAAGTTCTAGGATGATTTAATGTTGAAGTCAAGAATTAAATGGCGAGAACGAGCAAATCAGCAACCAAGACCTCAATCGCCTAAAGTTCCAGTACAAATCCATGTTGAAATCAAGAAACAAAAGGCGAAGGAGAGCAACTCGGCGAACCTGACTTACGCCGTCGAATGGTCCCACGTGCTAAAATGTTGACAATTTCTGTGAGAGTATAAATAGAGTTTTTGAAAAGAGAGTGGGTATTGAAAGAGGAACCAAGAACTTAGACAAAAGAGTACACTTGCACTTTGAATATTTTTGGATTACTTTTGAACAATTTTTGTGGGTGTTTGTATTCAATGCCTTAGGTATGTGAATTATGTGTTCAATTGCTTAATTAGCTTGTGGGTCTTATGAATTGCTGAATTTAATACTGAATTAGAATGGGTTCAGTTGCTAATTCATGTTTTCATTTTATGAATTTAAGTTGCAAATTCAGTTTTAGTCTATATCTCTTTGTATGCTTGTAAAAGATGCATTTGAGTGGAATCAACAATTGATGATTATATGAGCTATTGCTTTTACTACCCAGCTTGTTAAAGTGGGTTGAATCACGGTATAAGATTGTTCTCTAGTGTATTGCATGTTGGGGTTTGATAGAACCCAATTGAATGCATGATAGGTGATTGTAAAATGGCTATTGTAGCTATGATCTTGCCTACCCATTGAGATTCAGCATGTTTAAGTAATTCTTAATGACCCATCTAATGAAATTGGTGATTGAACACTCACGCATCTCTAAGGTCCTTTATCCCCCTGTTTGAGTTCGTTGTTAATTGTGTTTATTACAATCATTCACTAAATCCCTTAATCAAAAATTGATGCTTTATATTCAGTTTCGTTTTACTCATTTTTTTTTGTTACCTACAAATGATTAGATCACTATAGTACTTCGTAGTTGAATTCTTTACTTGATCACTCCTCGTGGGATCGACCCCAACTCTTTGTTGGGTTTATACTTGCTAGCTCGCCTACACCTTGAATCGTTATAGGTGCAGTTGAGCGTTATCAATTGATACATTCATGATACATAGTGCTAATTGAAAGGATTTTGGACGATTTGGAATTTCGTCCATCTCGAAAAAATGATTTATGAATTTCTCAGTAAAATCGAGATATTCATGATGTATCTTCTCCGATTTTGCGAAAATTTTGAATGAAAATTGAAAGAATATTGGATGATTTGCTTGAAGAAATTTGAAATTTGAATCCAGGCAAAATGACTATGAAACATCAAGCATATCTCGTACTGCTTTCGACAAAAGACATTGAATTGTCTTCCACTGCTAATGGCGGATTTGAGATTCACAAAAGAAATTGTTTGTCCAATAACTATTTCATCATTTTTGTATCGTTCATAACTCACATCGTTTTCCCATATTCTTGAATGTCTCAACAAAATAGATACATTCATCATTACCAGATAATTTTTTCAAATTTTTTTTAATCTGGAACGATTTGGGAGAGAAGTGAGAGAAGAATTTTGAATTGTTTGAAGTTGTTATGACTTGGAAGAGATTGACATTTGTGTGATTTGCGTGATTTGTGCATTTCATATTAATGCTTATGATTTGTTTCCTTTTTAATCATAACAGAACAATTAATTAATGTATCAATTGTTATGTATCACGCATATTGGGATGTATCTGAATGACTCATGTTTTAGGGGATTTTTGAAAATTAGAAAAGAATAGGGATATGATGTAATTTACTCCTTATACTATGGGATTTATGTAAGTTATACTTATAAATTTGTATGTTTTGATGACCAGGATACAAATTTTGTTGGAATTTTAAAAAAGAACATACGTTTTTGAAAAATATACAAACCAATGTTGTATTCTTTTTGAATGAACACGAGTTTACATAAGTATATGGATACAAATATGTTTCTTAAATAACTATAAATCCATTTGGTATACCTATTGGAATGAATACAAACTAATGAAGAAATACAAATGCCATTATACAAACCCAAACATGAAAATCATAATGAATACAAATACACATATCATATATATTGGAATGAATACAATCAATTACTTTTGAAATTATAACTGATGAGAATTTTAAGTAATATGTTCCTTTTTAAAAAATATTTTCTCCCGTGATTTTCTCCTTTTTGTTATTAAATAATTGTATTCTTTCAAATCAAACAAATAAAAAAAATACATAAATCAGAAGAATAACAAACTAAAATATTGACATTTTTAATAAATATTGAAAATATTGATAAGAGGTCCCATTAAATGCTAAAATATTAACATTTTAAAATTTTTCCCATTAAACTATTCTCTTCTTCATATAATTAAATAAAATTTTATACAATGACATCCAATTGTTTATATTACAAATAAATGACTATCATCTTATTAATTTGAACTAATTATTACTAATATAAATATAAGTAATAATATTATCATAAATTTTAAGCATACTATAATTTTAAAAAAGTATGAAAATAGTAAAAGAAAATATTGATTTATGTGTATACTTTCTCTATTGAAATTGCAATTTTCTATTTTATAACATTAAGAAAAGATTTTACGAAAAATAAAAATAAAAGCTGGAAAATATAAATTGAGAAGTATATATATCAAGTTAATATTATTATATTTTGGAAAGCAACAAAAATATGATGAGAAGAAATATTCATTTGTTTTATAGTTTTTGGTTATCTACTGCTTTATATAATTGCAAGTATTTTCTCCCATGTATTTCCAAATTGTGACAAATTTTAAATTTAAAAAGAATTGAAATCTTTTTTTGAAAATTTTCTTCTTTGAAATTTGAATTAATAATCTCAAATGTCATATTTAAATGCTTGGGAAAACTAACCCTCTCGGATCCTATCGTCAACTTTTTACACACATGGTTTTTTTTTAATTACACAAGGAAATGTTGACTAAACTCACAGTAAAGTAAGAGACAATTTAATACCATATAATGTGAGTTTAGTAAATGGCCAAAAATATTTCTAGCGTATAGAAAATGGTTTACAAGTATCCTTTAACTATTTTTTGGTTTAAAAATATCTAAGCTTATTTTTTAGGCTTTAACATATCCCTCAAATTAGCAATCTAAACTTATTGGTATTTTTAGAAGTTCGGAGTCAAAAACGTCTTCTAATTTTTTTACTAAAATTCATAAATGACTACTTATTTTTTAGTATTTTCTTCGTTTTTTTTTATATGTCACCTTTTTAGATTGCAGTTGCATTAAGAAATTAAGTAACTTTACCCATTTACCCCTATTTAATGTTTTCTTAAGTCAACTATTCAATAAATGATGAATATGCTAGATTTCAAAAATTAAAATACAGTTGAATGACTATTTAAATTTTTGAGTTTATTTTTGGAGACAATTTTTTTCACCAATTGATCCAGCTTCAACTTTCAAGATTAATTTTGAATTTTTTTCCATCTTTTATTTTTAATTTGTTTGTTGAGATTTTTTTTTCGAAATCAGATTTTATAGAATAGTGAATGGAGAGAGTAATTAATCAATGTATGAAGTACTCCAATTAATATTAATTACTTATTAGTTTTCCTAGGTTGGTCAAAATATATATTTTCAAGACTAATTAACTATTCTATCAAGGGTATAATAGGAAGAATATGATAATTTATGCATTGATTTTATGAAATGACAAGTATTATGAACCAACTATTTATAGAAAGGGATGACATATAAAAAGAAATGGAGGGAGTATAAAGTACAAAATTTCATACATTTTGTCGTTAATTATATCCTATTCGAGAAGTTTTCCTGATTGTAAAAATTCTGAATTTTTCATTACTCTCGGATACATTTCTTGATTGTCCAATATATTGTAAATGATACATTACTTAATAGTATGGATGTACTAGAGAGGGGATATGATGTATCCTCTAGGGGATAAGATGTATTTGAGAGAGAATTTTTGTAATTTTTTTAAATGATAGAAAATTTTAGAGATTATGATCTCTTAAGTTGTGTATTTATATAATTTTTTCTATTTCTTAATCTAATCAAACCAGGCAAATCGCTTAATTTTGAGCTATTTGCCTTTTTACTTAACTGGCAACACATCGTCGTTTATAAGCAGTGATTTTTTTTATTTTTGTATAACTTGCTGACCACATAACATTTTGTCTTTAATTTAATTTAATTTTTTGATTGACAACTCGCTCACTACTTAGCCATATGTTTCTTTTTCTTTTTGGTTTTTCTTATCCACGAGCAACTTTAAAAAAAATGGATCATGTGTGAATATATATTTAGCAGTACAAAAGAAGTTTACTTAAACTTTTTTTGTGAATAATTTTCATATGTATTACTAATTATTTAAGTTACGTGAATAAGTTTTCAAAATAAAAAAAATAATTAAGAACAAAAGAGATATCACCCCTTCGTGAGTGGGTTAAAAAAATTGTTAAATGGTGAGCGAGTAGTCAACAAAAAAATAATAATTAAAGAATAAAATGCTCCATGGGAGCGAGTTACAAAAAAATAAAATAAAAAACATTACATATAAAATGGTGATGTGTCGTCCTTTATATTAAATGACAAATCGCTCAAACTGAAGCAATTTGTCCGATTTGGTTAAATAAAAAAGTAAATAGCAGATGGAGGTTATTTGTAAATTATTTTTCAATAAGTTAAAGATATTTTTAACCATTTTCTATTTTTACTTGATAGGAAACATTATGGTTTATTTTCTCTAAAGTAATATAATATTTAGATAAAAATAAAATAAAGTCTTTATTGAAATACCTATCCACTCCATACATAATAGATAATACTTTTGAATTTTCAATTAAACTATTCTCTTCTTTCATAATAGTAAAGAGAATTTCATACAAAGACATCCAATCATTTATATTACAAATAAATGACTATCATCATATTAATTTGAACTAATTCTTACTAATATAAATATAAATAGTAATATTATCAAAAATTTTAAGCATACTATACTTTAAAAAAGTATGAAAATAGTAAAAAAATATATTGATTTATGTGTATACTTTCTCCATTAAAATTGCAAGTTTCTACTTTATAACTTTAAAATAAAATTTTACGAAAAATAAAATGATATCTAGACAGAGAAATATAGATTGAGAAGTATATATCAAGTTAATATTATTATATTTGGAAAGCAACAAAAATATGATGGGGAGAAAATCTTAGTCAGCAAATATTTGACAATAACATCAAAAAGAAAAAGAGCGGTATGTTTAAATATTTTTATTTTATTTAAACCTTTTTGTGAATAATTATCATATGTATTACTAAGTATTTAAGTTACATGAATATGTTTTCAAAATAAAAATAATAATTTAGAACAAAAGAGATATCACTCTGAGTGAGCTGGAAAAAAAATTGCTAAATGGTGAGCGAGTAGTCAACAATAAAAAATAAAAAATATCACATATAAAATGGTGATGTGTCATTCTTTACGTTAAATGACAAATCGCTCAAACTGAAGCAATTTGTCTGATTTGATTAAATTAAAAAGTAAATAGCAGATGGAGGTTATTTGTGAATTATTTTTCAATAAGTTAAAGATATTTTTAGCCGTTTTCTATTTTTAGTTGATAGGAAACATTATGATTTATTTTCTCTAAAGTAATATACTATTTAGATAAAAATAAAATAAAGTCTTTATTGAAATATCTATCCACTCCGTACATAATAGATAATACTTTTGAATTTTCAATTAAACTATTCTCTTCTTTCATATGAGTAAATAGAATTTCATATAATGACCTCTAACCGTTTATATTACAAATAAATGACTATCATCTTATTAATTTGAACTAATTCTTCCTAATATAAATATAAGTAATAATACTATCAAAATTTTTATGCATACTATACTTTAAAAAAAGTATGAAAATAGTAAAAGAAAATATTGATTTATGTGTATACTTTCTCCATTAAAATTGCAAGTTTCTGCTTTATAACTTTAAAATAAGATTTTACGAAAAAAAATGACATCTAGACAAAGAAATATAGATTGAGAAGTATATATCAAGTTAATATTATTATATTTGGAAAGCAACAAAAATATGATGGGGAGAAAATTTTATTCAGCAAATATTTGACAATAACATCAAAAAGAAAAAGAGCGGTATGTTTACGTGGGAAATCGTTGACATACTTACAGTATTTAAGAAATTCAGATATTCTTGGATAAAACAATTCTGTCAATGAAAATGTAATTGAATAGTTGAAAGTAGTATCAAACAATAAAATGCTTAAAAAACTATTGACAGAAAATAAATCACAACCTCTACTCTAGAACAGTGTATGAAATCTCTCCCAAAGACGATTTTGTTGGTGTAATATAACACAATTACAATAAATTACAGTTGAAAATAAAATGAACAAAAATGAATAAAATTATATTTAGGCTGAGGCGTGATATCTCACTCTCTTTAAAGAGATTCAAGCCCACTGCGGCATAATCTACACCGATCCAGCAGTAACACTCATGACTTGTCTCCTCCAGGCTATAACAACCCAACAATGTCGTACAACTCAAGCAACTCCGAATTAGTTGAAGAGTTCAAAACTCCACAAAAAGAACACCTTCCTTCAACATATAATTACTCTCTTTTATATAGTAAATATAGTTGAAGACTTAGAATATTATTCTTTGTCTCAACTCTCTCTTTCACTACAGTAACACAGTACAACACTTTTCATCTTTTCTCACTCTTTCTCATATATCTCTTCTCGTACATAGTCCAAAAGATGACCACCATTATTTATAGGGGTGAAAATGTTCGTTGTAATGAGTAGAAAAATTGGATAGTTAATAGGATAAGTGAATGGCTTATAGGTTACAAGAGTTACAAGAATATAGAGGTAGAATAATGAGTGAAATGAAGAGTTGATGGTTACAAAAGTTACTACAATTAATGACCACATTCTTCCACAATTGATGAAAGTAAAGAGGCACAAATATAATGTCCACCAATGGACATGACATGATACATAATGTGACATATGATACTTTTTTATTAATATTAAAATGTCACACTAACTGATTTTCAAAGTTTTCACATCAGTTTCGAAAACATGGAAATATGAATTGTTCTAAACCAAACAGTAAATTATAATTTATAAGAATTCAAAATCATATTACATTTAAAACAAAGCAGAAAACTACCCACAAAGTTCAAAGAAGAACCCATTTATTTATTAATAACAAAAGTTCTTTTTTTTTTGGGTCTAGTTTTCAAATTATATGTATGACTTTAGCATACCTAGAAAACTTAATATGTAAAGACTAGATTTGACCACTTAGATATTTGGAATACATCAAATTCAAGGGCATTTAGACTTGCCCTTAGAGTTCTTCTTGTCCCTGTAACAAGGACATTCATTTTTGTTACCATAGGTTCCAGAAGGCACACATTTGCATTCTTTACAGCAAATTCCACAATACTTCAAGCAACTGTCCGCAAATCCTGCCTTTGAACATCTCACCTTGCACTTTGAATCACAGAAACCTTACAACAACAACAGGAAAAAAAAAAAAACTCATAATCAGAACATATAACTTTAAAAAAAAAATTAAAAACAAAGAATTTTAGTAGACAGAATTATCTTATATCTGTGTTGTGTTGGTGGATAGTAACAAAAATATTACTACAATAATTACATATTCAAATTTCACTAGGTGTATGTGGAGAGCAGAATGTACGCGGAAACCTTACCACTAACTCAGAGGTTTTCAAAAGATTAGTAGCAAAAATATTAGAGATTCAAATTAAAGCACACACAAAATGATCCTAACACCACGATTATAAAAAAAAGAAAGACTGAAATTTTAAAGATGATGAAGAAATTGGTAGTTACTTGAACCAGCCATAGTGGTTTGAATGAAAGAAGGGGTTATAACAAGAGTCACCAAAAGCATAGTTACTAGAAATAACTTCATTTTTCTAAGCTGAAATTCAAGAAGTGATGAAGTGAAGCATTACTAAATGGTTTTAATGAGGGGAATATATAGCCAGGAGAAAAGTTGGTGGTCCACTAAAAATGTTTTTATAACTAATTAAGTAAGTAAACTGTGGGTGCTCTGACAAAACAGGATAAAAAAAATTATTTATACCATTTCAATAAATACATGATACATAAACTCAATTAATATATGATATATTTTTGTATGAATTGTTATTGGTTAATCATAATAAATTAATATATATTTTCATTTTAATCTATGGCCAGGGCTAATTTAATTATTAAATTAATATAATTTGATATAAATACTGAATGCCAACAAGTTATTTTTTTAGTTTAGACAAACAAGTGCGTTGATAATCAATAAAAATTGGGAAAAAGAAACTTAATGTATGAGATATCAAGTGTTCAGGGCTGGCAAAACATTAAATTAAATTATTTTTAAAAAATTGATATTTAATTTAATTTGATAATTTTTTTAAATCAATAATATTTAATTTTATTTTGTAATCACTAAAAAAGTAAAAAAAATAATCGAATCAAACCCATAAATTATATACATAAAACTTATATTGTGGTGTTGGAGTATTTTCATTGCACATTAAAAGTGGTTTGAACTAATTAAATAATAGTACGCTGTTACGCTAAAATATATGATTTTGTCATCTTCTGTCTTTAGTATTATGTTTTGGCATTTTCTGCAAGCTGGATATTACTAGAAGGAAATAAGGTGTATGTATACTTTATTTTTTAAGATCACACAAAATATGTGTTATTGTTTGAAATTTATACGTTAGAGTTGAAGATAAAATGATGTATTCAAGTATGAATAAAATATAAATTTAGAAGTGAAAAATGAGTTAGAAAACAATTCCAAAGTATTTTTCAAATTTTGTTTGAATTTTCATAACCAAACAATAATTATAATTGAGTCAATAATTCTTATGGTCAAATAAATAATAAGATTTTGATGGATTTTTTTTATGCATACTAGAAGATTTTATTTTTTGTCCAAAGAAAAGAAAACCATGACATATCAGTATGGAATTATTTTTGTGAGGTGCCATGACATTAATATAATTGCTAAAGTGTTATATGAAAAAATTGAGCAAGATTTTACCCAACCTCACTCCTAGTTTCCACTTCTGTGTAAAGTGTTGTATCGATACAACTAAGCTCTTTTCACGAATTTGTACGATCTATGTCAAATTTGGAAGTTTAAAATATTATTTCTAGATATGTTTTTCGATTTTACCTTTCAACTATTTTTTTTGTCATTTTTATCAAGATATTTATCAAAAACTCTAGACCACTTGAGCATTCAAGCCAAAGTCGTACGATAATAATTGAGTGGAATCTCTTAAATTGATCTTATATAGTGTATCCTGTAGTTGAAATAGAACACACACGTAATAATTAGGTAGTAATTTTTGGGGGAAAACATATGTATTGTAACTTTACCAAGATGGATTGTGGTGCACCATTATTAAAGATTACTATTAACGATCTTTTGTAAAGATTGGGGACCGATGCATGTTACTACCACTTAACGATTATAACTTGTCGTTTGTTGATAATTTAAGTGTAATAGTGCTTTTCATCATGTTTTGTTCTAGCATGGGACAGATATGTGGTTTGCATGGGCACCTTGTCCTAGGATATTTTAATACTTTTACATCTTTTCTTAAAAAAAATAATTAAAACACTTTTGAACTAAACGTAAATTATTAGTGTCATTTTTGAATTATTGATATCTTTTAAAACATTTTTTTATTTGACTAACTAAACTTAGTTATACTCTTGGGTCTGCTATATGACATAGCAAGTGGTCTGAAATTCTTGTACAAGAATGAGACTCTTAATAAAAAATATCGAGAGAAGTGTTGAGAACACCCTAAACTTGGCGACAATTTAGGAGTATATTTCACTTATGTTACAAGATCGTGTATTTAAGTTGATTTCTTTTTCTATTCTCTGTTTTTAAAAGAAGTACATTAAATTACACAGCACCAGCTGGTGTTGCTATTATAAGGAAAGTGAAGTGGTCCTGGACTGGATCATTTTGCAGATCCGTTCGTGCAATTCACGTGATATGTCGTAAATTTGTTCTATTACCTAATCAACACATGACACGTGTTATTTTTTCCAATTTTTCTCTTACTTTATTTAATAATCAATGTTCGTTCATGAAAATTCCAAATTCGATTTAAAGTATTTGTATTTTAAATTTAGAAAATAGCTTTTTAACTTGTTTTTCAACTTATTTTACACTTTTGAAGTTGTATTATTTCAAATATTGTTTGTAAAAATTATAATAAAAAACTATTCTATCTTCAATTCTAACGGTATAAATTTCTAATAAAATGAAAAACATTTGAAATTTATGGCGAAACCCTCCTAAAGAAGCTAGCTAGCTAGAACATAGTTGAACGCTACTCAAATGCAAATGAATATTACTGGCCAATTCAGAAATTTTGATAAATATATATATATAAGAAACAAGTATATGTTTGAATAACTATATATTTATATTAAAGATGTTAATTAAACTAATACCTTTTATTTATTATGATTTGAGTAATTAACTATCCATTACTTAGAGCCTGCTTGGATGGGATTATAAATTGGTCAAAATAACTTTTAAATCAGTTTTTGACTTATTAGAGTGTTTGACAATTAAAAAATAACTTAAAATAAGTTAAAAGTTAAAAGTAGGGTGCCTCCTACTTATTTTTTTAAACTTATAAATCATTCTACTTTGACCAAGTATATTACTTTTTTGCCCTTAATTCTTTTATAATGTTAACAACTTTAATGGTATTTCAGACATTTTGATTAAAAAAATGACTTTCAATACTTTTTTGCCAAACACATCAAAAACACATAACTACTTATTTTTAAAATGACTTTAAAGTAACTCTTTAAAAGTTATTTATTTTAAGTCAATCCAAACGGGCTCTTAGTTATGTCGTGTTAGAATAAATGTTTATTATTTTAATTTTTTTTTCTTGACATATATATTTTAAAATTTTATTAAAAATGAATAAATATAAGTGTCGGTGCCCAGATCTTAATGCTTCATGACTCTTGTCCTATTTTTTGGACAGAGATTTGTTGTACTATAATTACCCCACTTTGTTTCCTACGTATTTAATTGCATATTGGTTTGTAACTTTGTAGAATAATTGACTATAGAGTATAAATTGAGAGTTTGAAATAAATTGAACTAATAAATATATCGCAACTCCAATGGGTCAAAGTGCATTCGTGTTTAACGAACTGACGCAACCTGCTTAATTCATTATGTGAGTTAATTATAATTTTACATGGTGTCATCGTGCTAAGATGGTTGAGCAAAGGATTTTTCAAATGAGAAGTTCTAGATCAATATGATGATATCACATACATGCGTTTTTAGATTACACGAGACTTGTATGATGTGATTTACATCACCTATATAATTTGTGAGTTAATTCACTAACCGCCACAAATTCCCTTATTATATAAAAAAAAAATGAAACCAAAATTCGAACGGATGAGATGAATTACATATTTTTTTGAAATAATATTTGGCTCATTTTTCGATTTGTACGTTTCATCTTTATGCAAAGGGTCATATTAATTGATCAAAATTGACATTCTGTGGGCCGTGTCACATATCAATCAATTGCATTATCTCCGACTCCACCGAACAACCTTATATGCATCGGCTTAGCTGGTTTAAATTATGCAGATATTAGTAATTAGTAATGTAAAGACTAATTTTAATGTAATTTATATATTATTTTATATAGGTATCGGTTATACATGTACTCGTGTTAGTTATTTCATCTTTTTTTCAGCATAAAAGTATATTCTCTTATAACTTATACATGTATTAGTTGTGTGGATTTCTAAATTACAAATTAAACACCGTATTAATTTTATACCTGAATAACTTATCTCCTAACAAATTACCAGAGATGATATTACTTATGATGAAGTTAATATACACCTGCTTAGCTCACCTCCAGACTAGCTACCAAATGACTTCTAAGAAATCAAGTCAATGTCAGTGGGGTCGGATTCATTCCCTATACCATCTTACGACTCATGGTTAAAAGTCCAAGGAAAAAAAAAGTATAATCTTAGCATTTTTAGTCAGTCGATTGAAAAAAAAAACTTTCACCCATCTAATCATAATAGTTTGTAGTTATCGTGGATACTTACTTAGTGCATTATCAATACTCAATATACATAGTGATCATACTTATTAAATACTGTTCATATTATACTGTGATTATACACTATATATTTGTTATTTTTTTAAAAAACTAGTAAATATTAAGATTATTTCTCAATATGTGTTTTATTGGACTTTTAAAAAGGGCCTTTCAAAAATGTTGTGGATATCCCAGTAAATTTGGATGGCTTTCTCCCATGTTGACAATCCTTGTTGGGCTGGAATTTGACGACAATTGGACTGGGCTCTATTATCTAGTCATTTTTTGCTGAATTCATATGTATATGGTTGAAATTCAATTATTTTTGCCGAAGCTTCGAGCAGAAATGTCTGAAAGTTTGTCATATGAATCTTCTAACACCATATATCTGAAATTATTTCAAAGTACATATTTAATACGTAATAGTATTCAAATAAGGCACCCACGATTTTTTTTTACTTTAGTTGTATCGAACAATTAAAATTTTCTTGCCAATGGTCCCATAATACATATTCCAATTCAATAAAGCTCACTAAAGCTAATTAATTCATACATTGACACTACAAACGTAGTGAACGTGGTACCAGTACTATACTCTATAATCTTTTTAAAAAAATATTTTTTTGCATTTATAACCGTAACCATAATTGAATGTGGTCGTCATTCTAATTTAACACCACAGGCGATGGCCAATGAATATAAATACCATGTGAGGTAATATAAAGTGAAAATGAAGTTTTAATAAAGTAATATTCTGTCGTGACACTTAATTAACTAAATGGAAAGATCAAATCAAGTGCTATCTTTTTCTTTAATCTCTACCATTAATTTAATTAGATAAATTATTTGTCAATTCAAGTTGAAAATGATTTCCAACATAAAAACAAAAAAAATAGACCAACCATTTCAGACTTTCTAAACCTGATTAGGAAAATTCTGTTGAACACAAAAGCAACTTGTGGGGCTTGTCTTTGATTTTATGATTATGAAACTAATAACAAGACATACCTGAATTCCCCCCACCTTCTACTAATTTCAATCTCCCTCTCAACTATTAATACCAATATCATTTTTTTTCTTCTTTAAAATTGGTTAAACAGAAAACAATAATACACTTCAATGTAATTTCATAAGTGAAAAAGAGAGATCTATGCAACATGAGGATGATTCTTTTTCTTTTATATAAGTACGTTTGGATAACGACTCAACTTTTTTGGTAATCTGCTCGTGGAAAGAACAATGGGGAAAAGTGAGGTTCTCTCACTTGTGCTCACTTTCAATTTAGAAGTCAGATTGGATTTCCAAATGATACTCTTGTCTAAGCATGTACACTTAACTTCAGAATTCTGATTAAATTCGATGTGTTAGTGCTGGTATGATCATAGACAATAAATTCAAATATTTTGCATTAATTAAGTTCATTACACATTTACACCTACTCACAGAAGACTTCTCTTTAATAAAATTAAATAATAAGAAAATGTTTTATTTTTTTATGGTATTCAGCTAAAGGAGAATTTAATTGATTTTTAAGGCCGTGATCTACGTACCATAGTTTAATATTTTTAATAAATTGGGGATTTGTCATTTTATACCTGTTTGAATTTCTATAGTTTGATATTTTTCTTGCTCAGATCATTAATTCTAATTATTATTACTTACCCAGTTACTATAGTAATAACACAAAGTTCCACTTCCAATGAAATTAAAATATCATGTTTATGTAATTTGCACAATATTAGAACGAGACGTTTAAGACTTGATTCAAATATACTTTTTTTTTAATTGACTTTGATTGAATTAACTTATTCACATTGATAAATTCATCCCCGTATAAAGAAGGAGAATTAAGATAGGTTGATAATTATCATAAGATCAACTAATTTATGATGTATCATCTGAATACACTTGTGCAAGTTCATCTAGACACGTGTTACATTAAAACCTTAGCTTGGTGTGATGGAAAATGACTCGAGGCTGAGCTTAATTGAAGTGACATGAACAATAAAAATTCATATAGCCGATTCAAATTTGTTTGGTATTGAAACGTGATTAGTGTTCATTGCCTCCTTTATTAGGCACAACGTGCACACATGTTACCCATAACTCATGCATTTGCATGGTGAGACACCTACTATGGACAAATTATCTCATTATAAGTTTTGTTCCTTTTAATTTGTTTTATTTAATTTACTGCTCAATCATTATTAATTTTCAAAAAGAAATTATATATTAATGCAAGATTTGACTATGCATGTAATGGAATTCTATACAGAATAAATAAATAAATAATACCAAATAATTAACATATTGCAAGAATAAGTTTGTATACAGTCAATGCAGTACTGTGTATAATGTGTGATGTGGTTGGCACTGGAAAAGAAAAAAAAATGAGTAGGAAAGCCAACAACTTAGAGACAAACACCTAATGACATCAATCTAATATTTGTTGACAAAAATAAGGTAGCTAGGAAAAAATAGAGTGTTTATATATTAATTATGTGGAGTTTAAATAAACAAATTTTAGTTCCATATGTCTATATACTTCCTTGTTCTCAAAATAAGTGTTATCTTAGCTAAATTCACGTTAATTAAGAAAACAACAAATGCAACGTGTAGTTTATTAAACTAAATAAATATATCTTGAGAAGTAAATTGGAGACGAAGTCAGGACTCGAAGCTTTCTGGGTTCAGGTTTCTAGACCTTTTAAGTTAGTGAATTTTAAATTATAATTTGTACATATTAAATAATTTTCATGAGGTAAATACAAAGTTTTGATCAAAGTTACTAATTTCGGCCGAATCCGAATAACTCTGTTATTACCAGAAAGATAGAGTATAAGGGTTTAGTTGGAAAAACATACTAATTTATATCTTCAATTTTTAAGGTAATATTTATTATGGAACAATATTTTTTACTAAGACGACATTTATTTTGGTTCGACCAGAGAAAATATAATATGTAGGCCAAAGCATCATGCATTCTCTTCCGTCAATTGCGCCAAAAAAAGTCCTTACTTGATACCTTCTTTGTTGACATTCCCATATGCTTTTGCTCCCTAAAGAAATTTCCACCCAATCCAAAAAAAAAAAAAAAACAAAAAAAAAACCAAAAATACATTATATTTTGAACTGTATGTGTGTGTGAGTTGTGCCCCATTATATATATTTGACAAATACTAATAAAATTATTTCAAATAAGTGTTTGTTTATGGGAGATTATTTCAACTTTTAATTTGAAATATAGTTGAGGTTTGAAAAACAAGTTTATAAGCTTTTTAAAGTTTTCACATGAAGAACTTTAACTATTATTTTATGTTGAAACATAACTATAACTTCTAAGTATCCTTTGTCAACTTAATTTCAAATGATATTTTAATAAAATCATGCTCTAATGCCTACTAAGCTTATTGGTATATATTCATCATGGCTAAGTTTAGGTCTATATATAAGCTCTTAATTATATGTTTGATGGGCTGAGATCGGGTAATATATATATTTTTATCTGTTTGACTAACTTTTTTTAAAGTTAAAAGGGGATTATATATGAAAATTAAGGTATTCGACTAAATATTTGGAAAAATATATGAAGATTATGAGTATGTAGTAACATAAGCACTTTTATGGTGTTGGAGAAAGGTGAAATTTCTAAATTTTCCATCGAAGTAGAAGCACGAGCAAAAGAAATACTAACTTTGAATATGTTTGATATATTCAAATCATAATATAAACATCAAAGTTTTTTTAATGCTATTGAATTTTTTCCAATATTATTGCTTCGATTTCAACTCTTTTTAAGTTAGGAGTTTTATGTTTGTTTTTTTAATCTTATCTTATCAATTCTAATTCATCTCAAATTATTGTCTTACATGATTAATATTTAGACTCAATATTTATGTGTCTTTATCATAAAACGACACTCTAAAAGTTCATTTTGGAAAAAAATAGTCAAAAGCAAAGAACTGATAGATGTGTTTATCAATAATTTTGTCAAACACAATTTGTTATTTTTCTAAAGTACTTTCTTAAAAAAAGTATTTTGATAAAAACGCATAACAAAATAAACAGATTTAAAAGTTTGACCAAATAATCTGTCTCTTTATTTGGTCGTTATGAGTAGATCAATCAAAATAATACAAAATGCATGTTGCACAACCATGTGCTTCAATAGTACCTCAAACAACATATAATAGCACCTATAAATGCCTATATTATCATTTCATGTTTTTTTTTCACCCGGTGTTTGGAGCTCATATTGGAGTCCCAACTAAATCTGGATAGCACATTGTAGGATCCATTCAGGGGTGACACTTTCAACATGATTTTCTCCATACCCAGGGCTCGAACCTGAAACCTCTGATTAAGGTGAAGTAGTCTCACCACTGCATCACAATCCATGTTGGTGCCTATATTATCTTCTCTTCTTTTTTTTTGGTTTCCCATTCAGTGCCAGGTATCCACATTGGAAGCCGACTAAATTCGGATTCGCGCCGGAAAGTCCATACCCTAAGGTAACTTCGTATCCAAGGGGACTCAAACCCGAGACCTGATTAAGAATAAAAGAGTACTTATCACTCCATCACAATCCTCGTTGGTCATGTTGGTGCCTATATTATCATTAATACTTATTACTCCATTGTATTAACATGTCTCAATTATTCAATGAATTAATGAAAACGATGTGGAATATTTAAAAATAAATTTTGGGTTAAATGTGTGTAAATGATGAGTGCCGAACAGGCAGAAATTGCAAATAGCCATAATTAACAATTCAAAAACTATTTTAAAAGATATAAAAAAAAAATTGTGATTAAAAAAACTCCTTTAATTCTCCAAATAATAATTGCATTACATAAAGTTGGAAAGAAGTGTTAGGACCGAAAATAAATCAGGTGTCATGCGGAAGCTAGCAAAGCAAACTTCGATAGACCATGAGTAAGAAGACAAACGAGAAATATATCAAAAGACACAAAGATTTAACGTGGTTCGGTCAATCGACCTACGTCCACAAAGGAGATGAGCAATCCACTATATAAACATGAGAGTACAAATATATAAAGATAAACAACCTCAACCAATTCACTCGGGAGGTTCACACAAGTGAAAGCGTTTCACTTGTGTCCCACAAATTCTCCCCTTAACCAAAACCCTCAAAACCCCTAGGACTACATTGTGAATGCTAATTAAGCTAGAAGGAACAAGCCTCTATTTATAGAGTCCTAAACATTTTCCTACAAGAAAAGGACTAGCCAATCCAAAATCTTTTCCTAAAAGGAAAACCTATTTATGGTAAGAAACTCAGGGCAATTAATACCCAATAAATCTCCCCCTTGGCCTGAAATTCTGACAAAATAAATTTGTCCACCTTCTTCACATAATCTTCAACAGATTGCATCTCCTCTTCATAATCTCCTCTGCAAAATCTATGTCTCAACACAGAAAACTTCTCTGAAACAATTTCTCCAACAAAAATCTTCATTACTGTCAAATAGGTTGTGGCTAGAACTGAACCCGCCAAGATGAACACCCGTTTCTAACATGGTTCCATCATTGAACCATCAAACCTTTGAACCTGACTTCATAATTGAACCTAGCTCTGATACCACTTGTTAGGACCGAAAATAAATCAGGTGTCATGCGGAAGCTAGCAAAGCAAACCTCGATAGACCATGAGTAAGAAGACAAACGAGAAATATACCAAAAGACACAAAGATTTAACGTGGTTCGGTCAATCGACCTACGTCCACAAAGGAGATGAGCAATCCACTATATAAACATGAGAGTACAAAATATAGAGAGAAACAACCTCAACCAATTCACTCGGGAGGTTCACACAAGTGAAAACGTTTCACTTGTGTCCCACAAATTCTCCCCTTAACCAAAACTCTCAAAACCCCTAGGACTACATTGTGAATGCTAATTAAGTTAGAAGGAACAAACCTCTATTTATAGATTCCTAAACCTTTTCCTACAAGAAAAGGACTAGCCAATCCAAAATCTTTTCCTAAAAGGAAAACCTATTTATGGTAAGAAACTCAGGGCAATTAATACCCAACAAGAAGGAGGATTACAAATCTCAAGGCTGTCTAAGAAGAGCAAATTTAATTGTATTAGTGTCTATTTATTTTCCTTTCACCTCAATAATTTATTTGTGTATATACTAAAGTAGGTGTAAGGGTGAAAAGAAATAATTAAATCTATCTCGACTATCTAAAACCATAAGTAAAATTTTAGACAAATTATTTTTGGTAATAATGACAACTTAAAATGACGAAAAGGGATATTTATTTAAGAATCTTGAAATTAAAGAATGAGACATGAGTCACCAAAATTCCTCAAGTATTATTTATCACCTAATTGGTTCACTTTATTTAATATCTTTTATTTATTTTCATTTAGGCCTTTTGATCTCAACAATATTGTGCTATCACTACAGATAAGGGTTGTAGTAGATGATTGAAATTCATATATTCTAAATCAGTGATCTTAGGAGCATATCATCAAAATGAGTCATGCAATAAGTAAATCTAAATTGAATCAAATCTCTATACAAATATCGAACGTCAGATGAGAAATAAAAAAAAAAGAAAAAAGAAGCAATATTGTAGTGTTGCCTTTGGCACAAAACAGGAAGATGTGCCCCTTTGTCCGGACCTCTTTGGCATCCTTCACTCAATTGATCCCTTTATTCTTTTTAAGTGATCACAAACCCCATTCTCTCTCTCTCTCTCTTTAATTTTGTCTTTCTTTTTGTCCTTTGCATATTTTTTTTTGACCAAGATTACACACTTCTCAGTAGTAATTATAGATTCTAAATCAAATAGGCATCAGATGATGAGATTTATATAATACTAAAGTATATAATATAATTATAAAATGAGTATCAACTTGTGAACTGCGATGGTTGTTTCTTCTTTGGAGTTAATGTACACGTCAGTTGATTCCACTAAAGATTGAGATTCTCAATCTCTGAGTGTTCTGACTTTGACTTCTACAAGCTATAGATGTTCCTAGCTTAATTTTTCGCGGAATCAGAATTTTTCATTAGTAAAAAGTGATATATAAAAAAGTCAAGGAAATTCAAAAACTTATATTTGGAATTTTCATAGCCTCGAATGGAATTGATCATTTATGCTAATGAAATAAACGTTGAGTCCATTCTGAATGCTTTTACGATTCATATTTTGGCTACTCAAGCCGATAGAGGTACAAAAATGGCTACAATGGAACTTGTTACTCCTAAGATGGATTTTTCCATTGAACTAAATTTATTCTTTTCTTTTAAAACTCAAATATATATCTCCGGATATTTACATCAAGCTAATGAATATAAAATATATGATTTGGATATACACCAACACTTAATTATGGTTAAGTTATGATATGCATTTCACTTAAAATTCTTTTTTATTAAGAATATTTATTATTTAGTCGCGCAAGGGCATAATCAGAATTTTTTATAACGAAATTCAAAAAGGTGAGATATTAGCGAGTCCCAAATTGGCTACAAATGAAGCCTTTTGGCTGCTAAGCTACAATACAAATTATGCTAAAGGTATTAAAGCTTAATATTTATACCTAAATAAATACATTAATTTTATATATACAATGTAATTTTTCAATGCCTTATAGCCAAGTATAAACATCGATAGAAATAATCCGAAATTAAGTGGGCCCCAATAGAATGAATTAAACAGATAATTCAAAATTGATGGTTCAATGGATTACAAATTTAAACAGGCAAATTGACAAACAGTTGTTGTGCACTCAAAAACAAAGTCATCTTAACTTTAATCACAAACAAAACCTTTCATTTTAATGATTTCTCATGACACCCACATCATGTTTTTTTGCCCACGTTAAAAGTCTTTACCTATGCAACACACAATGTGTAAACGAACCCAAAATTCTTTGTTTTGTTCTTATAAATAGTTGTCACTTTTTTTCCTTTTTGAAATGTAGGCTGTAAATTAACGTGACTCGCTCCGAGGGGCGAAGCTAGAGTCTACTAAAAAACTGCCAAAAACCGACTTCACGAGGTTTATTGTAAAAAAGTTTTTATTTTGTTTTTTTCATATTAAACCGACTTACAAAGGTCGATTTTTTTTACCACAAAGAACTGGAATCTCCAACTCCGGATAGTGGTACTATGGTATAAATGTATCTTACCACAATCAAGATGAATTAGGTCGATGTTAAGGAAATAATCTATTAAATATATATCTATAATACATTAGAATTTAAAATTGATAAATTTAAAATTCTAGTTCGGTCCATAAAAACTCCTACTTAGAGAGTAATAATGAGTTACATGCGTGATTGTCATTGTCCATCCAACTGCTTGAAGCATGCATTGATTTCAGCCTAATGTACTCATTTTGCATTGTCATCATTCATCAACATCACATGGTTAGCCAAGTCAACCTAATTCAATTATTTTTAATAGTAGGTTCATTAGATAAGCTTCTTAGGACATAAATTCTCATTAATTTTTTCATTTGTTAATTGAAAATACTAAAGAGAAGAAAATGAACATTATGAAAAGAACGAAAAAAATTAGTAAAGTATATTAAATGTTACTCCCTCCGTCTCATTTTATGTGGCATCGTTTTACTTGACAAGGTGTTTAAGATAAAAAAAGAAGAGTTTTGAAACTTGCAGTCTAAATCAATCCTTAGATATTTGTGTGGTTGAAAATAATTTCATTAAGGATAAAAATGATATTTTAAAATTAAATTATTTCTAATTATAGTAAAGTGACATTCTTTTTGAACGAACTAAAAAGGAAAGAATGTCACGTGAAATGGAACGACAAAAGTATCATATTTATATAGAATAGCATCCTACAAGTCCAAGAGGGTGCCAAAAAGGAGCCAACCCGGCGCGATGGGCGCATAAATTTTTTGAATAGAAATATCTAACCACTTTGTTTCCTCTGGCAAATTTGTCAAAAAAATATACTAGTCAGATGGGAAACAAATAAGATAGTTGCTACGTGGGCATAGGGGGGCCCTTTTTGTTGTATTAGAAGCCAAGAATAACAATAGTGACAAAATCAGCGATTGATCGAGCTAGAATTTTGAGTTAATAGATTTTAATTTCACAAATGCTACTTAATGTGTGCTTTGGATAAGTGTTTTGATATATTCTGAAAAACAGGAATATCTCTGTTTTTGAATAGATAATCATCTTTCGGTTAATTTAGTCTTTATTGTCCTTTGGAATCAGCAAGCGGTAGTACAAGGGGTATTAACATGTTGTCCATCGACTACATCTTTCGGCCTAATCTTTGGCTCTGACTCACTTTTTGTGGACGAACCTTGTGGAGAAACTTTTAGGTCTCACCAATATTTGTGTTACTCAACTCGGCCTTCTCTCGTTTCCGCTTTGTCTCCACCACTACTCGCGAGGAGAGTTTTCTCTAAGGCGGAACACTCCTTTACCCATCGCGATATATTATTACATCCCAAAGTTTCACTAGATTGCTTAGCCTCGTTCATCTTCAATGTAAAAACGCTCGATCAATGAGCTATTACACATTCTTTTAAGAGTGATTTCTTCCGGGCACACCTTTTAACTATCTCAAGATCTGAGTCTAAATTATCGAATTTTACCAAATCAATAAGCAAAACTATAACTACGTACGTTGCCCTTTGTACAAAAATTGTAACCTTTGGTCATCATAATTAATGTTTCTTAGAAGATTAAGGACACCATTCATGAAAATAGAGTACTTAGCTTCTAAGTTCTCCATTTTTTCCCTACAAATATACGTAAAAGATCATGTTTGGATATTTGTCAGCATCATTTTAGCTTTTACATCAATTTATCTACTTATACGTTAGTAGAATGGAATAAGACTTGAAGCTACTCCTCCCCAATTATATATCCCTATTTACTGTATAAACAATCAAAATGTTCAAGTCATAAACTTTTATACTATAAAGTACAAAATATACATAGAAATTGAAATTATACTCAAAATTCAAAAATCACTATTTAATATTGCTCCCATTTTTTAAATATATTTTTTTGGGTGGGTGGGGTCATAAGAATAAATAAAAGAAAAATATATGTCATAAAAAAACAAAGATAGAAGAAGGCATTTCACTGTCAGTTGGAGTTAGGATAATAACTCATCGGTTGCTCCACTTCAATCTTCCTTTACTCTTCAAATTCATTTCCCACATGCCTATGTTTTGATTGGTAGTATATACATTTTTGGGTTGTGTTGGTGTGTGGAATTAATTTTTTGTGTTCGGTATGTAAGTTAAAAAAAAATTATCCTAAAAAAATATTCATATTTGTATATAATATAGATAAATATCATGGAAGCTGAGTGTGGAGCTACGAGGATGGAGTTGAAGATGAGGTGTGTTGGAGGGTGGGAGCCGGAAGGATATAACTAATGTAGAATATCACTTTTGAAACTTGTTTTCCCTACTTCTTTTAGAGGAACATATTTATTTATTTTCCTAGAATAAAATTTTTTTGACCAATTAAACATTAAAAATTTGAAAAACATTTTTCAAAAAATGTTTCCTCCATTTTAAACACGCCCTTTATGTTGATTATAATAACATTTAGTAGGTGTTTGACCATAGAAATCAAATATTTTTTTCACTTTATGTAAAAGTTTTAAAGATGAAGATGTAGTTGGTTATAATTTTCATAAATAATATTTATTTGTTTGTATAATTTTGACTTGAAATGAAATTTAAGAAAGTAAAAAACTTTTGTGATTGTTGTGGTTTTAAACTAAAGATACTTAGAATATACCAAAATACTGTTTAATCTCGTGATCTTAAACATGACACATGAAAGTTAAAATTAAAGAATTATCAAAAAAGAAAAGAAATATTCTTTTTTAAATGAACTAAAAAGGAAATAAGATAAATATATTGAAACGGAAGAAATAATAGCTTTGACTTAAATCTAGTATTTATTTTAAGAAAATCACTTAACATATTTAAATTTTGAATTGCAAATCCAATAACTTGAATAATCTTTTTTTCTGAATTTATAAATTTTAAATCTCGAATTCCCCTAACTAATTTAGGTGATCTAAATAAGAAATAAAATCATTATAGCATCATTTTTGTAGGGTTCATTAAACCATTTCAAAGAGCAATCACTAAAATGGATTTACAATTAAAAATTTTCTCAGATTTGTATATTACTTAATTATTACTCCCTCTGTCCAACAATACTTGTCCATTATTGACTTGACACACTCCTTAAGAAACAATGAATAGAAAGGTGATTTTACTATATTACCATTTGAATATAATAAATACAATGTATTGAAAAATGTAATAGGGAGATGACTATAATTAATGATAAAAGTAAATTAGGAACTAAATGTAAAATTATTCATTAATTTTATAAAATGAACAAATATTGTTGGACGGAGGGAGTATAAGCAAGAAAACAAAAAGGGCAAAAATCAAAGAGGGGGAAAAAAAGAAAAGAAAAGAAAAGGAAAAGTGAGAAAAACAGTATATTTTGCAAACCCACCAACCAATGAAAGCTTAAGGTGAAAAAAGGACAAAAAAGAAGGCGCCTAAAATAACAACCTTGCAATTTTCCCTCATTTCATCTTTGGAGAGCCTAATGTTATGCTTCTTCTCCTTTCATACTTCTATTTGTACCATACACCTACCTTGCTTATTGACATTTCACCCCACCCAATGCACCTTTCTTACTCTAAATGACACTTTTACCCCTCATATTTCCCTACTAGTATTTCTTTTCTAAGTTAAATTTTTTTATTAACCCCGGTGAAACTGATCTCGTATGATCACTTATAAATTAAATAACATTTTCAGATATTTTTTTTTATATAAAATGACATAGATAGAACTGAAAACAACGTTATAAAATGCTACAAATCAAATCTCTTATTCGTTGAGTTTGGTCTTACAATAACATACGTGGTGAAATCCCATTAAATGAAGGTCTGGAGATGATAGAGTATACATAGACCTTATTACTATTCCATGGAGATAAATAGACTATTTTCAAAAGACTCTCGATTCAAGTGCATTAAACCAAGTTAAAAAAACTAGAAAACATATCAATTGGTCTTATATTTACTAATTGATGAGTTATGTGTTCTTATAGTTGATAAAAGAAAGTAAAATACATGTCCCAACTCAAAAGAGACCATGGGTTATTAATTTAATGGCATCAATAAAGCATTCAATGTATGAATGTTTGTTCATGCGATATTTTCTCCTTACTCAATATTTACGTAAATCAATCAACTATACTTTAAATCAAAACTAGTTAAATCAACTTCTTGAGGTGCGATTTCTTTCTGGACCTTGCTAATGCAGGTTGTTTATATATATCGAGTTATCCTTTTCTTTAGTCAAATTTTCCTTCTACTTTATTAGGTGGGTTTTATTCCAAGACTCTTTTTTAGAAAAAAAATCAAGACTAATAATTTTTTTTCTTTTTAAAAAAAAGATAAGATCATAAGGGTATATTTGTCATTAAAAAAGTTATTAGCATAATAAATCTAGGGAATGATGAGTAGATTAGGAGTGCCCCTAGAGGTTCCAAAACTTTACATATTATATAAACGCAAAAGCATGAAAATGTTTTGCTTCTTCATAACGGCATGCCCTTTCCCCCACCCCAACCCCCACTCCACCCCCCTTGTATTCTTCTGCTTCTGCCTGCATTTAGTTTTGCCTTTTTCAGTGAGACCAACTAGCAAACACCTTCTCTGCAGTTCTGCACCATTTCACACTTGAGAGCTGAGACTCTTGATTTGGGTCTTTTCTGCTCATTTCTCAACTTGGGGCTCACCAAAAATGGAGAAGAAACAAGGGTTTTTCTCAGCACTTAAAGATGAAGTTGTAAGAGGATTATCACCGGCTAAGTCTAGAGGAAGAAGCCCATCTCTTTCCGGGTCGGGTTTGCTCCAGAGAAGGAAGGGAAATCAAGCGCCGCAACCGGAAGTTTATATTTCAAGATCGGGGAGTTTAAGGCCGTGTGTGGAGACATTGTCGCCGTTGATGGAGGGTCCGGATCCGAACGGGTCGGAAGTTGGGGATTCGAAGTCTGATAGGTGGTGGATGAAGGGTCAGCTATGTCGGGCACCTTCTGTTTCAACTTCCGGGTCGGGTTTACAGAGGTCGGATCTGAGGTTGTTGCTTGGTGTCTTGGGTGCGCCGCTTGCTCCGGTGCATGTTAGCAACAATGATCCTTTACCTCATCTTAGCATCAAAGATACTCCCATTGTAAGAAGTAGTAACAAATTTTTGCATTTAAAGATTACTTTTTTTTTTGTGTTTTTATTTGTTGTGTGCTAAGTTGCACTGGACTTGGATTCTTAAAAAATACACTATTTTGGAGAATCGGGCACGTACTCATTGACATTTTTTAAGAGTCCGAGCAATATTGGTTGTGTGTGAGATGTGATAAAGGTGGGTTGTCAGTGTAGGTTGTAATTTTGTTTGATTCCAACAAAAATTGTTGCTTTCAGTTCTTTTCTATATTAGGTATGTTTTTTGGACTTCTTTGAATTACTTAACTGTGTGAAATTGAGACTTTTGGTGTATACTTTCCTGTCGTTTTGCCTTGTTTACCAATTTTGGATGTTCTCTTGGCTTCAGTTTGAATGCATGATGGGGAAATTGGTTGTGCCATGTTTTTTGACAGAGTCTATATGTGGGCATAAATTCTTTTAGATAGAGTAGGAAGGAGGATTTAAGATTATTATATAAATCTTGCTACATACACATTAAGGTCCAAAATCAAGAATGGGCTCCATTTGGGGGATCTTTAATTTATCATTTTTGTGTTTTTGTGGGCTGGAATTGGCTATCTGGGTGTAGCCCCTTACCGGTGTTTTAGTTGGTGGACTATCAAAGTCTTCATTCAAGGCAATGTAAGGATAATTGGACATCGTGTTGTGATGGTGGTCCTTGTTTGAGTTTTCTGCCGTTGTCGTTAGTTCTCATCTCTTTGTGAATTGATTAATTCTTTTTCACTATGAGTTTATTTTGGATTTAGACGTAGTTGATTGATTGACTGACTGTGTGTTACTATGAATTTGCAGGAGACTTCGTCAGCTCAGTATATATTGCAGCAGTATACTGCAGCCTCTGGAGGACAGAAACTTCAAAACACTATGTATAATGCTTATGCAATGGGAAAGGTGAGGATGATGGCATCAGATATTGAGACTGCTACGAAGGTAATAAAGAACAGGAATTCTTCTAAGACAGCTGAGTCTGGGGGATTTGTGCTATGGCAAATGAACCCTGACATGTGGTATGTGGAGCTCGCGCTTGGTAGCAGTAAGGTTCACGCTGGTTGCAATGGTAAACTTGTGTGGAGGCATACCCCTTGGCTTGGTGCACATGCTGCAAAGGGACCAGTTAGGCCATTGAGGCGAGCTCTTCAGGTACATTTTGAATACAGCTTGCTTACTTTGTTTTGTGGTCCTCAATTTCAATAAATGACCCATGTCCTTAACTTACTTTGTAGGGACTTGATCCTAGAACTACTGCAAACATGTTTGCTAGTGCAAAATGTACTGGAGAAAAGAAGATCAACGGTGAGGATTGCTTCATTCTTAAACTTTGTGCAGATCCACATACATTGAAAGCCAGGAGTGAAGGACCAGCCGAGATCATTAGGCATGTCTTATTTGGCTATTTTAGCCAGAAAACAGGACTTCTTGTGCACCTGGAGGACTCACATTTGACCCGAATCCAAACAAATGGGGGCGATGCTGTGTACTGGGAGACGACAATCAATTCATTCCTTGATGATTACAGATCTGTTGAGGGGATCATGATTGCTCACTCTGGACGATCAGTTGTAACCCTTTTCCGATTTGGTGAAACAGCTATGAGTCACACCAAGACCAGGATGGAAGAAGTATGGACTATTGAGGAAGTGGCATTCAATGTTCCAGGCCTATCTGAAGAGTGTTTCATTCCTCCCGCTGAGCTAAGATTCAGTTCAATTGGTGAAGCGTGTGAGCTTTCTCAAGGAGAGAGGGTAAAGACTACAGTGTCTGCCGCTGCTGCTGCAGCTTACCGAGCTAAGGTTGCTGCTTTGGATAAATCACGAGATGGCGGCAATGTCAATAACATTGTATTGAAGATGAATTATTAGATCTGTCTAATTTCGTAAGATGCTAGGTCTTGTTGGTATAAATAGGCTGACAGAACCAGGTAAAATAGTAAGCTAGGTGTCAGATGATTGAGGAATTTTGAGGTTTTATAGAAGTCTTATCTCAATCTGTAAATATATTCACAAGGATATCTTCTTGTTTCAATTAAGATTCCCTTTGTGGAATCATCTCTATCAATCTGCATTTCTGTTAAATGATGTAGGCCTTTCCATTTTCAAGTGTAAAACTGTTTATTTCTATTATATGAAGGTAGTTGAATAGTTTCACTCCATTTAAACTTGCTGAAATTTCAGAGGAAAGGACAAAAGATGTTAGTGTTTGGCTGACCCCCCACCCCACAACCCCCAAGGTTTTTTTTTTTCCTCGATGACAAGGGAAATTCGCAGTTGCTATCCTTTGGATGCTCCCGCAACTATGCAATATCTCGCAAATCACACAGGAAAGGTAATCCACACTAGACTTTCAACGTTGAAGTCCCAAGCCCAAATCACTTGGCTACTCCGAAAGGTACAACCCCCAAGGTTTGAAACTCAATTCTTTATGGTCTTTTGGATAGTGATGATTAGTGTTGCTATGAAAAAGTAAGGGCAAATTTATAATTTTTGCAGTGGGGTTGTTTGTATAAACAAGGAATGATTACTGATTATTGTTATGGGGGCACGCTTTGTGCTGGACCTTATCTTAGTTGCAAATAATATCTATATTCCTATTTTGCCTTTTGCCTCTATTCTGTGTTGAAAATGTTGACATTAAAGAAGGGAAAAAAAAATAGTGTCTTTCTGGAGATGATGATTGCAATACTTGAATGCAAGTATCAATATGTATGCGTTGAAATTAGACCTCACACATATCGCAATTATCATCATTCATTAAAAGCCCGTCAGTCTGTACCTTAGAGGTAGAGAGACTCTTTCCGATAGACTTTCAAATGCAACTATAAGGCCTCAAAATTTAACTTTGATATATAGTTCGAGATGAAAACAATAATAATTTAGATGAATCTGCTTGTCAAGATCAAGATGGTAGATTCTTCCCCGACATCGGACCACTTCTTTTTCTTTTTTGACGTCAATGGCAAAACATTGCAGTCGACACATAATGTTCTTTGTTCTTAAAAAGCAAAAAAGATAAAGCTAAGGGTAAATAATACTTGACTTTCCACACAACTCCACCGCAGGCTTTAAAAAGTGTATCTAGATATGGCTCATAACTGTGGGCCTGTGGTGAAAGTAACATAAATACATACAGTACAGGTTCCATGAGATTTCCACATCAGTTCAACCGTGATAGTTTGATGTAAACATCGAGTACGTACGTGTAAATATTTTTCTTACCTTGAAAATCTCATCTACAAATAAGACATGGGGAACATATAACTTTTTCAAACATTGGTTTTCATTAGTTTCTCAAAAAAAAAGTAGTATGTGCTATTTCAATTTATTTGTCTGATTTTCACATGGCACAGAGTTTAAGAAAGTAAAATATCCCTACCTTTTGAATCTTGTGGTATTAAACTAAAGATACTCATTTAGAATGTATCAAAATATCCTTTAAGCTTATGATCTTAAATATGTCAAGTAGAAAGTTAAAATTTAAAAGATAAATAAATTAAAACGAAGAGAGTACGTAATATTTTCTGCCCCCTGGACCTGTACATTTGAACTTTGAGTTTGTGATCTTGGGCTATCTTCATCTTATTGGGCCCAAACAGAACTATCCAAGTGTTGTTAAATCTTCATTTTTTATTTAATTGATCATTTACTAAATAGTTATTCTAAAATAAGTTGATAAGTGAAAATTTCACTGTTTAATTGCTCTCATATAACTTCAAATTATTCTTCTATTTCTTATATCTTTATTTATTCATTTGTGCAAGTTGTAAAGTGTAATAATAGTCATCTAGACCAGGAAACTATTACCTTTTTTTTTCCGTCCCGATGTTTACGTTCCTTGTATGCCACTAATGAAATATATATGTATTAAATCTATAACAATATAGTTAGAAAATCTTCAACATTGAAGCATGTACCACATGATTATACTGTTTAGGATAATTAAAGAAATAATATAAAACTGAATAAAGTAGAAAATTGCATTTGGTGTTCAGTATTTTAGTATCGGGCTTTCTATTTTGATAAAATACCAGCTAGGATATTGTTACAAAAGCTTGTATCTTATTATAGGCCTAGTCTTGGGCTTTTCTTTTGTTTATTCTGTTGGAGTGAATTGCCATTGAACAGTAAGAGATGATAATTGGATCTAGGGTGTGTACATGCCATTTGGATGATTGTTACGTATTGTTTCAAAATGTATTATATTGTGTTATTTTAATGAATACATTTGGATAGATTGTATCATTCTCAGTCATTACATAATGTCACACATCAATAATTTAATAATAAACCTAAAAAAAATAAGGTATGAGATACAGTTACTATAAAAAGATAGGGTAAAAAGTAAAATATGATTATTACTTAAGTAAAGACAAAATGAGAAGAAAATATTAAGGTAATGATGCTACTACATCAAAAATGATCTTTAGTGGCAATTAACACTCTTTGTATATGTCCCTAGAACTTTTAGCGACATTGGATCAAATAGCAATTAACTAATACCGGTAAAGATTTTAGCTCTCTTTATTAATATATATATTTATTGCCGCTAAAAGTTATTTTTGTTATAGTGTGCAATCACACCAAATTGATCGTTACACAAAATGAGTGATATTTTTTTTGTTACCTAACGATGAATTTAAATGATATGATATAATATAATAAAATTTAAGTAACAAAAAAAAATTATGATATTTAAACTAACAATACAATACAATACTATACAATACAATAGGTAACAACCATCCAAACTAGGTGTAAGGAAAATGTTTTTCTAACAAACGTTTTCTTTAAAAATAAGCATGTTTCTTAGTGTTTGATAAGTAAGCAAAAAGTTATTATCCCAAGAACATTTATATATGTAATCTAGTAAAATATTACAAGGTTGAGATAGGGTGGGGGTCAAGATTCGAGGATGGGGGGCATTAAATGATTGGATATGAGACAATGAACTTAAAATGTCCCTTATGAAATTTGTTTTTTTCTATCTCCATAGAAAAGTCATTTTCCTTATTGGTTAAGGAATTCATTTTTTCTAAAGGAAACGATTTTCAAAATAATTTGATAAATCAAACATAGAAAGTTAGACAAATAATTTCCAACAAATAATCGCTAAAATTAATAGAAGCTTCCGCTTCGGTCAAGGAACATATTCATATTATTGTTGTTGGAAAGAAAATATTTTCCTCTATACCATATGCTATTTTGATACTTGTTTCATCGAATCACATGTAAAACGATAATGTTCATTTTGTGCCAATCTTGTGCGATTTTTTCCCTTCAAAATGTCTCATATCGTTATGAACATCACCATACTTTATAAACATTCTTTATTTGTTCGATCGATTATTAACATGAAACTTTATCACACTCTATCACCGTGTATAAATCATTTTTTAGGGTAACAAATATACCTTAGATTTGTCACTTTTCCTTGGTTTTGCGAGATTAGCTAATTAAGATTACATAGATGAGGCTCCTTAATCACGAGTTTAGAAGTAAAGCAACTTATATATAATCCACGCCTAATTATAATTGATTAGTGATAAATAAAGGTTAATATTGTGTGATTCCCAAGAAATTAATACAGATGTCCTCCTCCAAACTATGTCTTAATACCAAATCATCATGATAAATTAGCACGAGGATACAGTATTAGTCTGCAAACCTTAATTAATTATACAAATTAAACAAGATTACTTAGCAGCTTTTTGCTCTAATTAATTGGTTTATTAATATAAATAATGTGGCCGCATTTTCTTGAGACCTTCCCCTTTTGTACTTGATTCTTTTTTGTTTATTTAGGAATAAAAGAGGGACCACAATTTCACTTACGGATATAAAGGAATTAATGTCACTCCTTAAAATTATGTCTATATAAATTATAATTATATATTATATGTGGTCCTTCAAACATATCTCTTTTCAGATATGTAATTTGTAGAATATATACTAGGATTGATGACTGAAATCTTCAATAACAGTAATATATTTAACGTAATTTCACAAGTAAGATATAATTGTCAATGGTATAGTATGACAACTGTGAAGTCTACATTATCACATCTCTTTAGGTGTTACAGTCCTTTCTCGGATAATGTGTAATACGGAAGATTTTGTGTATCAGACTGTTTCCTTTTTCTTATTACTATGACTATTCAATTACCATGTCCATGAGTATATATATACGACTAAAGATCAGCCTAACCTCTGAATTTATGTGAAACATTTGTAGTCCATCGATAATAAGACAAGTTCCACAAAAGGAAAGTAGTTTACACCTTGACGGAAAAAGAGGCAGAGTTAGAATTTTGAGTTTATATGTTCTAGATTTTAGAAAAAGTAATAACTAGTTCTAAACAAATCATTATACATATTAAGTGAATTTTTGACACAAATACAAAAACTCAATCAATCAAACTCGTAAGCAGAACGATAACTTCGTACCTTGGAGCTGGTAATTGAAAGGTCACATGATCATGTGAAATGGTGAATGCTGAATGCTATTTTATCTGTTTTTGGATCTAAATTCTAATAGAGTTACATGGTGTTTCAGAATGAGGTAGAATAATTAGTGGGTCATGAGATTTATTTCCTCATTTTTGTCAAAAACATTTACTGCATGCAAACTATATCAAATGATATATACCTGAAGATAGTGATAAATAATCTTTTTATCATACTATAAATTCATAGTATAAAAAAACAAATGTTGTAGTTGTACATATGATAAGATTCACATAATTAGAAACCCTGTTACCTGCCACAATAATTATGCACATTACTGTTTTCTTGTTTTATATTTTACATGTAAATTTAGAAGATTCACTTTCAACCTTTTCACATATCCCCATTTTTTAAAATACACATAAGACAAAATAACTTTTTACCCAAATTAACTAACAGGAGAAAGGTAAACAAAAAATCATAAATTAATTTTACATAAACTATAGAAAATTAATTAGGTACGATCCAACTTTGCTAACGGCAGCACGTTGCACTTCAAATGAAAAATAAAGGACTTTTATAATTTATTCACACATGACTCATGAGTGCTGCTTTTTTTTTTTTCCTCCTCCTCTGTGTTTGATATCCTCTTAATTACCAGCTCGATTTATTTGTATTTATGTCAAGAAAAAATTATTTTTGGGGTAAAGTGTTTTTTATCAAAAGCAACTTCATATTCGAAATTCAAACTTGAGATTTCTAATTAAGGATGGAGTAATATTTATCACTCCATCATAAGATGATACATATGAATATTCAAATATAGGAATTTAAACCAACAGTATCACTTGAAATGAAATTGTTTTTTAGCAGTAAATAGAAAACGTATATGATATATGGTATAAAATATTAAAAGTCGTAATATATGTAATTGTTTGAAAGTAGAGATAAAATTAATATATATGGTAGTGATGTATGTCTAGTTAGGTAGTTTTTCCATTAAATATTAAGTAAATATGGTGGATTTAACTTATTATATGCACCGATATGTAAGGAATTTAATACTGAGTAACTCGGCTTGTTTTGGATTGATTAGAAGAAATTACGTAATGTTATTATTTTTTTAGGATTTGAACTCGACATGTTATGATTCTTAGTTCATTTTAATTAGTTCAACTCTCATAGATCGAATCAAACCAAACAAATTAAAACTAAGGGGTATACTAAGTTACTAGATAAATATAACATCTTCTCATGTATGTTTCCACTTCCAAAAGACCACAACTTTGACCAATTTTTCCTATACTAAGCTGATAATTATCTCCTTTGTATTAACTTTCAAATTTCAACCATAAACACACACAAACTAAAAAACCCTAGTGTACTACACTAAAATTTCTCTCCTTGCTTCTTCCATGAATATTTCTCTCAAGAAAAAAGAAAAAATTCCAATTACAACCATGCCTAGTTTGGATGAGAAATGTTGCTATAATAACCCTTTAGGTTGTTTCTTTTGTATAATGAAGGAAACAAATTCATCAATTAGAAGCAATGGAATCAAGAACTACTTTAAAAGAATGCCTTTGATTGATGAAGATCAAGAACTTGTGCTAGTGTTAAGTGGCCTTTGGACTATGGCAATGTCACAACCAAATGACAAAGAGCTTCCATCCTTAGGTATTTTTGAATGCATGGCAAGTCTAATCAACAAAGGTATAAATCAAAAATCTTGGCTTCAAAAAAATCAAAACATTTATATTCCTTATTATGCTTCTCATATTATTGGTTCTTATACAATGAACAACGTTGAGTTTGCTATTAAAGCATTGGATTGTGGTGTTTTAGTCCCATTATTGGATCTTTTAAGAGGAAAAATGACTTGGGTTGAACAAAGAGTGGCTATTAGAGCAATTGGTCATTTAGCAAGTTATGAAAAGACATTCAAAAGTGTAGCAATTTATGAAGAAGAAATTGTGAAATTAGCCATGAATTTGGCTTCAACATGTCTTGAAGTTGTGTACAAAGAGTTTGTTGGTGTGAAAGATTTAAATATGAGGTTGAAATATCATTGTGATTTGTTGACTAGAGGAGTTGGAGGACTAGAAATGGAAAATAGTAAAGCTGAGGAATGGGCTAGTCAACTTCAATGTTGGAGTTTACATCTTTTAAATTGCTTTGCAATTAAAGAAAGGTGTTTAAATCTCATTTGTGAGCAAAATTTCTTGAAGGATTTAAGTGAAATGTGGGGTGGATTGGCTAATGATTCTTCACCAGGAGGGGTTGGATTAATTAGAGTTTTGTGTTATAACAAAGATGGAAGAAGATGTATAGCAGAATCAAAGGATGTAATCAAGAATCTTTGTAATCTTTCAAGATCTTCAGATGATTGGCAATATATGGGAATAGATTGTCTACTTTTGCTTCTCGCCGATTCAGGTACTGTTAAATTATGTGACCATCTCATCTAAATTAAAATCTTTAATCGTCAGCCATTTACAACCACCACCACCTTATCTAACAGCTTAAGTTGTTAGAGAATATGAGTTTTAATTATTTCGCTATTATATTATATCTCAACAGGTACAAGGTACAAAGTTCTTGAAGTGGCTTCCATGTGTCTTGTTGATTTGGTTGAACTTAGGACCCTTGGAGGCAGATCAAATGTTGGTAATACAATCACAAGAACTCTTCTTGCAGATTTCAAACAAAGAAAGGTAATGATAATTACTTCATCATATTATGTCTCAACATACCCCGTCATTTATGAATTTGATTCATTTTTTATGGGCCAAACACGTTGTTGGTGGTGATGAGATTTAAACTCAAGATCTTTTCCCCACTCTGATACCATTTTAAATTACCATGTCATTTAAAAATTTAAATTGTGAACACATGCGGCATGTTTAATAACATATTAATTATATTATGTCTAAACAGGTGAAAATCAAGAATATTGGTGTTCAACAAGTGCTTGAAGAAATATGGGGTTTAAAGATAGATAGGAAGAAAAGGGAGCAAAATATGAGTGATGAGAAACTTGAAGAGAAAAGGGTAATGGTGAGTTTGATGAAGCAACAAGGAAACAATAGTTTTTGGTTAGGGAAAATTGAAGAAGCAATGATGAAATATAGTGAGGCTTTGGATTTATGTCCATTAAGATTTAGAAAAGAAAGAATTGTGCTTTATAGCAATAGAGCACAATGTAAATTGTTATTAGGAGAGGCTAATGATGCTATTAGTGACACAACTAAAGCTTTATCACTTTCATCTCCAACTAATTCACATGCCAAAAGCCTTTGGAGAAGATCACAATCATATGATATGAAAGGATTAGCTAAAGAGAGCTTTATGGATTGTATTATGTTTGTTAATTGTTGCTTTAAAATGGATTATTCTTCATCATCATCATCAATGAAGAAAAATATGAGAATCCCTTATTATGCAGTTAGAATGATCAACAAGCAAATGGAGTCAACTTGGTTATTTAAAAATGCTCAATTGAAGACTTTTGTTGATCTTAGTGAAAAAACAAATCAACCACATGATGTCATGAGAGCTACAAGAATTCTTTTGCAAAAGAAGGGTTTCATTGAAGGTATGTTTCTAAGATTTTGGGTCGTAGAAAGTTATGCAAGTGTCATCAGAGTTTAATTTATACACACTGTATATAATGTTATGTTCTTACACCATCAAGTTAAAGTCTGCAACAACAGTTAACTCTCAGGGATAGACCTAATTCAATAACGCCCTAGAAAATAAAGTAATATAAGTAAAACTATTTACACTGTCAGTATCAATGTACATGTTTTATAATTGTAACTTTTTTTTGCAAGTTTCAAATTTATCATGTATGCGTGACATTATTTCTTATGTGTATGTGAACCCCTTATCTATTAATTTAATTTTTTTTTTTTCATTTTTCAGGGCTTTCTAGTATATCAGAAGAACCTCAGTTGATTGAAAAGGGTGAGATTAGTAGAAGAACTCTGGAAATTAAGGACAGGGAAAGACAGAAAAATGTATTCACTCAGTCAGTGTAGTGAAACTAGACATATTTAATTCCCTTGTTATATTAATCATAGGATAAAAATTTTTGCCACTTCCAATATATATATTGATGAATCTGATCATCTAAGAAATGTACTCCTTTCTTATTGTTTCTTTATTATTAAATATATACAATTTTGGTCTTTATATTCATCTAGCTACCGGAGAGACACCACCAAAAGGTTACAGTGGAGTAGTAAGTATTAAGGTAGAGCCAAAGTATCGTAAGAGGGTTTCAAAAAATTACAATCTAGCTATAATATTAAAATTATTATTTTTATCTAAATATATTAGATGTTGAACTTTCTTAGTAATTTTGTCGTATGTTTACCTTTTTAATATTTTGAACCCTCTTAGTAAAAATTTTAGTTAAGTACAGCGGTCACGAGTTCGAGACTTAGATATGTAATCATACTCCTAACGTGAGACTTCTTGATGTGAATCCAGATTAGTCAGACCCTAAAAATGGTTATCGTACCCCGAATGAAAAATCAAAAAGAAAAAAACTTGAAAGACTGCTCAGTGGACACGATTGAATTGGTATATAATGAAGTAAACAAATTTAGATTCTGTACCCAGAAACTATATATTTTGTTCTGAAGAGGTTGTGATGAGGAATGAGTGGGAAGGACCACATATCCACATTGTATTTATTTAGTATTATTTGTGGAATTTCAGCTAATCAAAATGAAGAATAACTAATTAACTTTTCTTTTTAGTGATATCCAAACAATTAATCCACTATTTATTCTTTGATCTTGTCTTTTAGTACATACTTGATTAATTCGTTATTAGCTGATTCACCATCTTCTGCCTGTTGGGAGCATCTACTCTACGACAACATAACAATAACATAACATATTCAGTGATAATTCCGCAAGTGAAGTTTTAAAAAAGTTGGTTATTCAGTGGCAATCCCATAAGTAAAGTTTTAAAAAAGTTGGTGTGTATGCAATCACAAAATTATGCTTACTTTGTGAAGATAAAGAGGTTATTTTCAATAAACCCTCGACTCGAATAGACATATCAAAAATCAAGTAGGTGTAGCAAATGTAATAGCAAAGAAGCTTGCCATCTAATCTAAAGGATTCAATTTATATATTTATAGAAAAACTTTGAACGATTAATAATATTTTTTTATTTTGCTTCGATTAACTTCTCTTTTGAGTCGAAGTTTATCAAAAACAATCTCTCTATCTTATAAAGATAGTGCTGTAAGGGTAATGTCTACGTATAATATTTTATCTTTTCTAGACATCACTTGTGAGATTAATTACACTGAATATATTGTTGGATATTAAGATTAGGTTTACACATGTTTTATCCTTCAGGTTCCCAATCCCACTTATTGATTAATATACTTAGAATTGTATAATTAGTGTAAAAGATCTTTTAAAGTTGGATCATTGTGAGGCATGTTGGTGGATAAAAACTGTTACATGCAGATTCATAAAAAAGAATTAATTACAAGGTTTTATTTGTCAAACTCACTATTCTCTCTTTTTTCTTTTTCCATATTTTCCGGGTGAAAACATATAAAAATACTAATTAAATAATTCCACTGTCAACTTTAAACCTACCTTGTTTTGGTACTTTAAGTTCTTGAACTTCACGGATATTTAAAGACTTCTAGAAGCTTATATATTTATAACTTATAAAAGCTTCTATATTTATAACTTATAAAAAGTAGTTTGATGCACAAAACATCTCGCGTTAACAGGGTTGAAAGATAACCTTATCTCAAGAGATATGATGTAGACAATCTATCTTTAATGTAATATTAATGACTACTTCCACGACTAAAACATGTGACTATACCTATGTATATGTAAAATTTCGAAGCTTAGCTTTTTCAAATTGGATATGTCAAAATATGTTAGTGTCACCCTTTATTTACTTTCTTTCTGTCACCATGGAGTTTATCTGGAAGGTTAAGTTAGGCAGCTATTGACCAAACTAATTTTAATTCTAAATAATTTGAGGTGGGCTATATGAATCTTTCACCTATCATATGTACTTATCTCAAGCAAATATTATACAAAATAAAATACTAAAAAATTCATTATATTTCTATTGATATATAAATCCTGGAAGGCTAAACAACAAAATGCTAACATGACTAACTAGTACCGAGAATCTCCGAGGGTCAATGTGCACAGTTCAAAACTAAGTGCATAATGACTCGTTCTATCCTTCTCTACTTAAATATCAGGATTTTGTTTGCAACAGAGTAAAAACTCATGATGCGCCTAGCCCCTATATCATGCATTGAACTCTTAAGCAAGAGCAGTAGAATTCCCCGACTCTTAATCGAATAATCAATCACAAAAAGAGCAGTAACTGAATAATAAAGCACAAAAAAACAGGATTTTGATTTAAACAGTCATGAGTTCAACGTTTCAATGAAGCTGTATTCGTTTACTAAATACTACCTTATTCAGTAACTCATGGAAAATATTACGATTCGTCATCTGAGCAAAGTTCAACTATCTCTAGAGCTCAGCACAACGTTGAGAACTGAAAGTGAACAAGATACCATGACCAAAATTAATGCGGCATTCTGTGCTGGCCTTGAGCAATGGCTGATGATCGTAAAAACCTGTTTGCTTATATGGTTGTTCAACAACTTATATATGCATCCATCATCATAATGATCTTAGCTCCAACGCCCTTAATCCTCTTCATCTACTGGAGTATACCATGACGGTATGTGCTCTGAATTGCTCAGTCTGTAGTTCAGCATAACCTCTTCATCACAAATTGCTCTAGTAGCCACAAGAACAAGTGTCTTCAGAACAGGGAAATTTGATTCATTGTTGTTGGACTTCCATGATTTGAACCTAAAGCTGTCAAATTTACTCGTGTCTGTTTCTTCACCGTTTTCAAACGAAACATTAGGTATATAGGGTCTCATGTCCTTCTCAAGGAGGGGAAAATCATAAGGGTATATCATTACATTGGGGACCATGCCTTTGGCTGGGTGGTTGGCGAAATGAGCAAAGGCTAGAGGGTTTCTCCTTTCCAACACTTCAATGTTGCCTCCAACGTGTGTTCTATCTAGGTCAGAACCTTTTTTATCAGCTTGCATAGTGTGCTTAGGTTCATGAGAACTGGTCCGATCCCATATTTCACGAGATTCACCACCAGCACCCCAGGGCTGGGCATTGATCATAGTCCCATCATACCGTGTGATCAGATGTGAATTTTGGGCATCAACTCTAGGGTACCCAGGAATGTAGCGGGAATATGCTGGAGGGTAGACTACTCCAGGATAGAATGCTATGACAGAACCAATATTGGCTTCACCTTGTAAGAATAGACCCTTTCCGGCATCCTCATGGGGAATTTGAGATGGCTTGACCTCGAGAGTGTAGCCCATAAGATCCTTAAACCTCAGTGAAACCTCTGTGCGCAGCAATGCCTTGGTTTCAGGTACAGCTGTGCTGAAATTTTTATCAGTAATTAAAAACCAGAGTGATGCAGCTATGAAGCCACTGCAAAGAACAGATGAAATACAAAATATGCAAAACCAACCACCAAAGAGCCTCATGATCCGTGATTTTATGTTATTGCCTATGTTGCAACAGATTAAATATTTACACCACTAGAACTGTCCATCAACTTCATTATAGATATCATGTTTTATAATGAATGAACTGAAGGAAATATAATAGTGACAATTCACCCCTCCCAATGAAGACGTTGAAGTAACACTCCAATTGAAATAATTATACTCCGTTCCTTTATCAGTTTACATCCAGAGCTCAGTAATCGTGTTTTTAGTGTCTTAAGCTGAGAGTTGGATTTGATCTACTTAATCCATGTGCTGATGTGCTTTAAGCTGAGGTATACCCCCACCCACCCCATCCCCACCTTGTCTTTGTGTAAAGAAGTGCAAATCCATCTTACCAATCAAAAGATCTAGGAACTTGATCAATTTCTACAAAAATTCAGTAATATTGTACTTCAGAAATTTCAAGTGACAACAGTGATTACTGGCTACAAGAGGCAGGAATAACTACTTCCATTGTCTACATTTATAACGAAAACATTTTCAACACTGGTTGAAGGCTAACTGTGTTTAATATAAAAATGAAGTAGTGGCCTTAATGATAATACTAGATATATACTGGAGGGATACAGCCAAGTAATTGTAAGGACCAAGGACAGCATGACACAAGGTAAAGCAATGTCACGACAGAGCAGAAGCAGGAAATCAAATGGTTACCAACAATGAAGTAGAGTGCAAGTCAAAATTCAAAACAAGTTTTCACAATATAACAACTAAGAAGTCCTTCTCGAAAAAAAACAACTAAGAAGTACATGGAAAATTTAGCTTAAGATGCAGCTGATTCTTACCAATGCAGTCTTGTGCCAGAGAATCCCCACCAACAGCAAGACCAAGACCACTACTACGAGGAGAAGAATGTGGTGTTGCTGGTGATGTGGCCTGATTGTCTTTGAACTTTTGATCCAGGAGTAATATGTCATCCATATATCTGCAAAAGTTTGTAACCTGAGAATGCACATTCTCATGAACCTGCGTCTGTTGATCGTCTAAGGAGGCTTTGTTAGCCATATCAATAATCTCCTCTGCATCAGCTTCTTCGGCATTCCTTCCTAAACGGTTGTAACTGAAAGTAAAGTTCATCAGGGCAACATGAAACTACAGTGGTGCATCTATGCAAAGATACATGTAATTTCACTACCAAAGCCGCAATTTTTAAGGCATAAAAATATTAATTACTTCTATTATTTATCAAACTGAGCGCCTCGGTTCAGTGGTAAAGGAATTTCAAAATGAGTCCCTCTGTTGGTTCAATTCCCCACTAAAGCATATTTCTATACTTTCTTTTCATACTATTTTGATATGTTTTACTTGACAGAGGGTCTATCAGGAACATTTTCTCCACCTTCACAAGGTAAGGGTAAGGCTGCATACCCACCACTCTCCCCAGACCGCTCTTGTGGGATCATACTGGGTATGGTGTTTTGTTGTTGTTGTTCTACTATTTATCAACGAGGGCAAGAAAATAAAAAAACTATCTCTTTCAATACTACCACAGTTCCTGCTGAAGCAGTAGGCCTCTACAGAATAAACTAAAAGGAAAATATGGAATAAGGACTGTTACCCCGGTCCCCAAGAAAATCCCTAATTATGAAAAATAACTTAAAGCAAACAGAAGGACACGAGGCAACTTTAGCTCACTGAGAACATGACCCTTGATAAGAAGGTGTGGAGGTCGAGTATTAGGGTAGAAAATTAGTTAGTAGTCATTCCCTTTACCCAAAGTTCAGTATATTCGTTTCTTTTCCTTATTTTTTAGATCTCTATCACTACTTGTTGTTTCGCCTCGATATTTGATTACCTTATTGCTGTTTCTGTTTATTGCTATTGCCTCTCTTTCACTGTCTATTCTCAAAATTTAAGGTTAAGGTTTGCTTATACTCTACCTCCCCAGACCCCACATGTGGAATTACACTGAATAAGTTGTGGTTGTTTTAACTTAAAAGCAAACAGAAATTCACAAAATATCAAACAATTTCTCTTTTTCCCCCTTTGATAAAGGCCCATCAAGTTCTTTCTAGATCTATCAGCAGTGAAGAAACCCCAATTTCTCACTACGTTATACTTCAATTATTCTTACTATAGTTGAAGCAAACTAAGAAAATGTTGAATAAAACAATATAATTGCAATGACAATATAAAGCAGCTACCCAATCAAATTAATTTCAATCTGTACATCACCTCTTACCTGGTGTAAAGGAATAGTAGATTTATGTCAGCTTCGAACTGAAGAAGCCTTGATTCTCTAGCGAAAGTTGGACTTTTAGCAAGAATTTTCACCCCCTGAAAATCGTGTTTCAATTGCAGAAAAAGAAATCAAGTTTAGATAATTAACAGTGTCAATTCAACAAGTTATGAATGAACAACAAAAATGTAGACATAAAGAGTTTGAAGGCAAAATAGAGAACCTCTTGGAATTTGTGGAAGAGGAAAGCCATGAAGCTCGATCGTTGCCTGCTGATGTTCTTCACTGCTGCTACACACTCAGCTTAATTTTGAGGTATCGTAATTCCACAGAAAAAAATGGTTAAAATGGTCACTTATGTTTCTAGTAAGTTTAATGTGGTCCCATTTTTTCTTATAAATACAGAAGGAGACTACATTGGGCTTTATTAAAGGGCCATGCTCGAACCCCAAACCGGTGAGACGAGCACAGTGGCACTGCTTCCAATTTGTAAATCTTTCTTCAATTGAATTGGTAATTTGTTCGCCGGAATCAATGGTGATGACAAACTTCACTGGAACCGGTATAGGTTTTGGTATGCATATATTTTCAGTCCCCAATTGAATTGACTTCTTCTCTTTCAATAAAAATAAAAATTTCTCTTTTTTACTTGCTTTCTTGTACGGATGAAAAAAAAATTGAAATTGAAATTTGTGTTTAGGTGCTGGCATTGGTTGCGGATTCGGTGTAGGATGGGGTTTCGGAGGTTTGATTCTTTCATTTTCAAGCTTTTTTGGGTTCTAAAATATCTTATATTTCTCTATTTGAGGTCTGTTTTATTGCATAAAAAAGAACATTTTTCACTTATTACTAACCAAAGGGTCTAGCTTGGAACAGGAAAATGTGTATTGTATATTAGGAGCTTAGTGGGGTTGAGCAGATTTTGGTATAGTGATTAGTGATATTACTGTTATTCGCTTGTTCTGAATTTGGTTTAGTGACTTCTTATACTTAATAGTGAGACACTGCTAATTTGCTTGTCCATGAATCTTTGCACTATTAGTTCAAAAGAAAAGTTTTCATCTTTATTGAGTCTTCGATTACATGCCTATGAATTGGGGTAACATGGTTTATAAGATTCGTCAGCCATGAAAATATGGTATTGCAGAAAGCATAGTACTTAATACGTATTCCTTAGCAACAGCTTGGTTGATTATGAACTAGATTGAAAAGAACTATAAATGAAAAAATATGATTAGTTTGGCATGTAACCAAGTGCACAATTTCTCTAGTTTTTACAGCGCTGAAGCATTTGGTAGAATTTCATTCATGTAGAGTCCAGATTGTTATCCAAAAAAGAAAATATATGTAGAGTCCAGATGTCAGAAGACTGTGAACATATATTCAAGAAAATCTATAGAACACTACTTCAAATAGAATGTGGTCATTGTTGCTGGAAATACATCAAAGATTTTTGAGGATACTAGTAGTAGTTGTTATTTCTTTTAGCAAGTAAAAGTTTCATTGTTAATAAGAATAATCAGCACTAAAATGGTGCTGGTAGTTAGGAAAAAGGGTATCATATCTAGACATTAAAATATAGACTAAAATGTATTGAGCTAATCAAGTTTATCATCCTATCTGCCTCATGTACATTTTTCCGGTTATGCCAGAGCTAACAAGCTCAACGACCCATTTCAGTATATGTAGAACAGTTGGCTTTGCACTGATTATGCATATCTTATTCCTTTCTTTCAAGAAAACCCAACAGATGAATGCCGGAAATGTCTCCCTCAGCTCTTTCCTTTTCTTGATAGCTAGTGGCATCTCCATTTTATCCCAAACATGTTCTCAAACAAGCCCCAAAGTTGTCCAGCGACAGAACAGTGCAAAAACAGGTGGCTGCTGTTTTTAACCTCTTTTAAGAGGAATAAACTAAAAGGAAAGATCAGTACTTTATGGCATTTTCTTGGAAGGGGACATGTTAAAGTATCTATCCTCATGGAGAGGATTATTTTATGATAGTAGCTATATATTAAATGTGCATAGAGGAAGTTAGAAAATTTTTATATTTGCCTATTGAAGGCAGTGCTAGCTAAGAAATAAGTGGACCTGAGAAGACTTTTGAAGCATGTTTTTTGTGAACTATGTCAACTTAGAAACTGCTACACTTTCAGTTAAGCTGATATTAAGGCAAGGAAAAAGGCATCTAGACAAGCCTCTGCGCTAAGCCTCCAAGACATGTGATCTCAAGTATCCCTTGCTATAGATGATCCCCACCCTCCCTAGCTTCTCTAGAGCTTAAGTGCATGGAAAAATGTAGCATCAAAATTATATGTAGTGTGTATTGGTTAGTCGGCCAAGATGTTCCTTATATTTAACTCCATGCAAATAGTAGTTTTAGGAGGGAAGCCTTTCCGGTGATACCAAAGTGTCGCTGGTGATGCCAGTCTAGAGCATGGGAGGTTGGTAATAGTCATGACCTGAAGCAATTTGTAGGGGCAACCTTGGTTATGCCATGTTGGCACCATTCTGGATTCTTATCCCTACCTTGGTTGTTGATGACTTCCTAAAAAATGGAGGAAACCTTTGAATGTTCTATTCGTTTCTAGACATCACTCATCAGTGTCATTAAAAGTCATCGCTTCATTTCTTAAAGGGATGAAAGGATGCAAAGTAAGGGGCTACTGCTTCATGGGAGAAACCATGCGCTTTAAAGAAGTGTGCTTTAAAACAATTGACACATAAAATGATCCAAAAGAAAGGGGATGTTCTTTGAAACTCAACTTTAGTTGTTGGAAATATTGGCACTATTGTATCTTGGATCTGAAATTAGTTTTGTCAGTTGCAATCCCAATTATTATAGTACTAAATTCAGGTACTCTTGGTCTTTTTTAAAATTTTCCATAAAATGTGTGCTTCACTTCTCACTTTTTGCTTCAAGCCCTACAGACCTTGCCAGTTTGTGGGCCTTTTGCTTTTAAAACACTGCTAGGCATATTAGTTCTTCACAAGAATCTGTCTGCTGAAAATCCTCCTTTAACATCTTTATATTCACATTTTTCTGTTTATTTTCCTTGTTCCCTTTGTCTGATTGTTGACATGAAAAATGTTAGAAGTATCATATAATAGTATCTTTATTTTATGAAATTGATTATCCTCATGCTTCTAAAGAAAACAAAGGAGATTATCACTATGTTTCGCGTAGGTTAGGAAAGCCGTATTCTGTATCTAAGGGTTTAGACATATCTCTGTCCAAACATCCAAGCCCCCACTCCCCTCATTCTTTTCCTCAAGAGAAAAAGAAAAGGATATGCACTGTTCTTCATTCACTTATTTTCATAAAAACTTATCTGCTTACTCTTGTCGAAATTTGCTTCTTCATTTTTGTTACAAGTCCTCTTTTTGAGAAATACTCTAGTAGTATTATCTTACCTAATCTATAATCTTGTTTTTCCAGGCATGCCTTTGAATTTCTTGGGTCTTGGTGTAGGTAAAAACTGAATTTAAGCCATGTTTCGTGAAATTACATCTCTGGTCCAAACATTTTTGATGTTATGTTTCACAATTATCATATATAGGCGGCGGCTGTGGAATTGGAGTAGGCCTCGGATGGGGATTTGGCTCTGCCTTTGGTAGCCAGTACAGGAACTCTAGAGTTACATTTGACGGCATGGATTTTATAAATAAGGAGCATAGTGAGGAAAAAGATTCAAAAGATCTAGCCAAAGGCACTCTAAAAACTCATTCTTCTCAGTAAATATACACATCTTCTGTTGATGCACTGATTGTCTCACTTCTAAATTTGTCAAAGTTGTATTACCAGTTCCATTTCAGCTATCACTTGGAAACATATGTAGTATAATTTGACAGCACTCTCTTCTTTGATGTGTAAAATTTGTTTCCTTATGATGCTTGGAAAAATCTGTGCTTGAAGCTTAAGCTTAATTTGGAAACAAGAGGTGGACAATGTAAAAGTAGAAGGGAGTCTTGGACCAACAGTAAAGTTATCTCCAGGTGACCTATATGTCACAGGTGCGAGCCATGGAAGCAGTCACTAATGCTTGCATTAGGGTAGACTGTCTACATCATATCCCTTAGGGTGCAGCCTTCATGAATCGTACATGAACACGAGATGCTTTGTGCTCGAAGCTGCCCTTTTTTATGTGAAAGTTCTTTTGCACTATCAATGAATAAACATAAATCATTTAATCAATTATGCCATTTTCTACTGCTATTCTTCTTTTTAATGGTTTTTTTAACCTTATTACTCTTAATGAAAATCAATAGGAATTTTATAACACCCCACCTACTCATCTCAAATTGTGGAGGAGAAAAATCTGTTGACTGTTGAAGATCAGGTAGATACATATACATATATGAAACAAAAATGGTAGATGATAATCACATGGACTTCAACCTACCTACCTTTCCTCACTCTTTTTCTTGCTGACCAATAAGTCCCTATTGTCACTATAAATACTATAACTCTCTATTTCATACCCCAAAAATATGGACATAGAAAAAATGTTCACCCTTTCTCAAGTTGCACAACACAAGTCAAAGCAAGATTGCTGGATCATCATCCATGGCAGAGTACTATCTCCCCCCTCCCCCCAGGACCCCGTTACTAGCATGTTTGACTTAACTCACTGTTTTCTTGGACGTGTATAAAGAGCATAATCATCGACTCTAAAAATATCTGTTATGTTTTTTCAGGTAATAGACATTACGAAGTTTCTTGAAGAACATCCTGGAGGAGAGGAAGTGTTGATTGAATCAGCTGGAAAGGATGCAACTAAAGAATTTGAAGATATTGGGCATAGTAAAGCTGCCAAGAACTATATCTTGAAGTACCAGATTGGATATCTTCAAGGCTATAAAATCCAAGATGATGATGATAATTTGTTTACTGATTCCTACAAAGAACCAATAAAGACCATAGAAATGGAAGCTTTTGTGATCAAAGAAGATTCAAAACCCAAGCATTTGGTTTTTGTTGAGTATTTTGTGCCTTTCTTGGCTGCTGCATTCTTTCTGTATTATCGATATCTCAATGGAGCTCTCCAGCTTTGAACTCCCACAACAAAGGGATTATCATATGGTTTTCATTAATATTAAGTGTTTTATTTCAACCTTCAAAAAGGGGGAAACCCCCTACATTGCTTGTGTTCTTATGAAAGGTGATTCTGGAAATGTACTATTCATTATCACTCTCTCCATCCCCATTTATATGTAATTTGACACAGTTTATACAATATCGATACATTGCATATACATTTACAGTTACTTAAGAAGCCCAAAAAAGAATGGTAAGAGAACTTTAAACCCAAAAAGTGAATAAGTACAGTAATACAATAATATACATGATTTAGCAAGTCAAATAGACGTAATCATCTCTTTCATTTCTGTATACAACAACATAGCCAGTGTCATCCCACATAATGGGGTTTGGAGAGGATAGAGTGTACGCACACCTTACCCTTACCTTAGAGGTAGAGAGGTTGTTTCTGATGGATGGAATATCATAATACAACATAATTTGGTCTCCACTAATGGCGATAAGGTATTACTACAAAGTATGTTGAGATAATAGGACCAGCTTTGCATCACCTGAACAAAATTACATGTAATTTACACCTTTCCTCTATAAGGTAATACCAAAACTGAGGCCCCTTTTCCTCTGACCGCCTTGACATTGCAAGCTCATCAATTACAGGGATAAAGGTTCATCTCTCAGATTGTATGGACTGCTACTAAAACTGCAGCAGGGAAAAAAATAATTCAGGCACCAACTAACAAATGAAACTCAGATATAATGTTTAACGATGCATCACCAATACAAATATACACGATACAAGGCCAAATATTGTAAAATATATACGTAACGTAGCTCAACGTAATACTAAAATGGATGCACACAGGCACTATAGGTTTTTAGATCTATCTACTTTATGACAGTACAATCTTACCTTAAAGCCAATGATACTTGCGAGTAGGAAATAAACTAACATTGTTACTGCATATCTTGTTAACAAGGGGGTCCATCGATGGATCTATAGCTGATTTTACAATCAAATTAGGGTTCCATAAATTGTCATTTATGCTGTGAACATTCTGCACCAAGAGACATTAAGATATGTTGGGTTATACTGATTTACTATCAAAGAAAGAAATGGCAATACCCCAAACATCCTACAATTTGAAATATGTATGTTGCTTCAACAAGACCATAAGGAGATACTTCCATTTCTTTTCTTTTTTAATAACGGTGGTGTCCGACCTCGACTATTCCACCGGTTCCTGCTACCTCCCACCATCACAAGTACCGGGTAAAGAGATAGGTTTATTTTACTTAACCAACACATGTGCTCCACTATACTTAGCATCAATATTTTAATGATGCTCTGTGGTCCTGTTGGGGGAAGGAGAAGGCCCGAAGCAGAATCACACTAATAGCATGTTTGGACAAGCTTTTGGAAAGTCAGAAGTGTTTTTTTTTAAATGCTTATTTATAGAGAGTCGAGGTGTTTGGCCAAACTTTTAAGAACAAAATAAGTGCTTCTGAGAAGAATCAAAAGTTGTTTTTAAGAAGATAAAAAGTAGTTTTTCTCCCGAAGCACTTTTGGAACCTTGACCAAGGACAAATTACTTATCTAATATTGGCAAACGTGCTTTTAAATGATAAGCCAAATGCAAACTACTACTCTCCAAAAGTACTTTTTTCTAAAACAATTCTAACAAAAAAACACTTTTCAAAATGAGCAGATTTTTGGAAGTTTGGCCATACAAGCTATATAAGTATTGGCTGATTTAGTGGCATCTACTAACAGACAACCATAGACTACTGATATTTGGGATCTCATCACAGATATGGCAGTCAAATCGTGATATCAATGATTGTTTTTTTTTTTTGAAATAAGGGTAACTAAAAAATCCTGTTCTTCCACTTTGAAAAGGAAATCAATGATTGTATTGGTGTCTGGCTGGGAAATGAAACTTCTTCCCTTTTCCAGGGAATAAAATCCTGTTCTTCCTCGGATGGTACCATTGTCTCTGCCAAAGGAGTCTTCCGCTCTAGTAGCCCTTCTGACAACAGACTCGAGAAAAAAGGAAGCATTCAACAGACACAAGGCCTTGGGACTTGAGATGGGTTCTTTCGTTTGAAACTGTCCTATCCTTTTCAAAGTGGAATTCCTCTGTGAAGGAATATAAATCTTGCTGAATATCATTCACCCCTTATCTCCTCATCTTCCTATTTATAAGTCAACACTTACTTCAACATTTTCGATTTCCCATAAAATCTTGGAAGCTTTCCTAGCCGCTATAGTTTTTCATTCATTACTTTAACTAGTAGTCTAGTACCGATCGATAGGAGAAAGACACATATGGATTAGTACAGTTAGTTATTGGCATATTCAGGTTTCCAAGAGAGACCGGGTCTGGTTTTCAAAAGTTTGAGCTTACCTCATCTCAGTTCAATCATCCCATGAACCTGAATCATTTGCTGAAGTCTCCAATCATTCTTGCTGGAGAGATGCTATACAGGAAGAAATCAATTCCCAAGAAAAAAACAATGAAAGAAATAACGAATGTGTATCTACAGAGCAGGTACTCTGTGCTTTGTTTTCTTTCTTTTGAATGGAAGGAGTGGACGTAAGAAGAAAAAGGTTATTTGTCGGTATACCTCTCAATTGCAGAATATGTATTCGGGATTTGTAGCAGAAAACAAGAAAAGGAGCTTAGTTAACAGAAGCTGCAATCCAATAAAATTACAGGGAACTAAAAGGTAATTAATTACCTAGCTCTCTTTCTTGGTGCAAGTGCCAAATTTCTACAAAAGATTATCTATGTCCAACTTTTTATCAATCTTCTTTATTCCTGAAACTCTCTCAAGAACCTCCCCATGTTACTCTTGCTGCCTCATTCTCTAAGCATTGTACATAAACCAGATGTATATCAAGTTCATTCCGATGATCATTAGTCATACTGTGATGAAAGAAAAAGAAAGGAGTGGAACTTATGAAACTTCCCACCAGGGGGGAAAACTCTATTTACCAACTCTAAAATAGACCATAAGTACACTTCCTGATTCTGCAAATCTTGCTAAAAAGAGAATGTCATTATACTCTTTGAGAAGAAACTTTACTTTATTTAGAAAAAAGAAGAAATTATACTCTTTGAGAAGTTTTTCCCTTTCAGGTGAGATACAAGTCAGGAGGGCTTCACATAAGGATAGAGTTGCTCCTTTGATAAACTAAAGGTCATGGGTTCGATTCTTCGGAGAAATACAAGGGGAAGCTGCATATGGCATACACCCAATCCTCCCCCACACGGTACGAGCTGGTAGCACTTCAGACACAGGGTAAGCATTTTTTCGTAGAAGACAAGTGTGAATGAAGATTCAGCTCTTCCACATCTCTGACACTCACTCCAATCCATGCATAAAATCTTTTGGAGATGGACACTATTCTAAACTAACGGTATCCCTGATAAAAATTAAGTCAAGGAAGCAACAAGCTATTGTTGGCTGACACATGTCATGAACTTATTCGCTACTGTAAGACTTCAGCCAAAAAAGAGGAAAAAGCAAGTCAGAATAGACGAACAAACCAAAAAATGATATTCGAGTTTTTGCTTTAGCTATTATTTATGTCAACGGATATCAAGAGAAGAAATTTGTGGTTGATAATAGATTAGATGAATAAATATGATCACTACAAGGAAAGACTGTTCCCTGACTGAGCAGAGGCTGCTAGATGGAGGAAAGCTTCCAGTACATATGAGAACTGGCTGCAATCCACTGATCCCTGGCTAGAACTTGCTACAAACAACTTCGTATCCAAATTACACTTGAATGGAATGACCCATTTATTTTTAACGACTAACTGTACCCTGGGAGATCCCAATTGAAACTTTTTTATAGTTAATAGTTCTACATAAAAAAGGGCAGTTCGGTGCACTAAGTTCCTGCTATGCGCGGGGTCTGAGATAGTTCTACTTGTCATATATAAATAACTTCTCTCGAGGCTCTACTAGAAAATAGAAGGATAGGTAAATCAAAAGAATCATCAGTGCAAGCAGGCTGAAATAAGGAAGATGGTTTGAATTGAAGCATCAATGGCACAGAAAACTCAACAATATCTATTGATGATTTTCCCAATCCAGAAGAAATGAAGAAAAACCTCATTAGCTGAGAATACACTATAAAGGATTTCTTTTTCTTAGTACTTACAAAATCTGTTTATGGGTAAAAGAGTCAAAAGGTTAGATAGATAAAACAAGAGTCATTAGCAAACTCACCAATCAGGAAAATGAGAAGAAACACTGAGAAAGCTATTCGAACAGGTCGACGATATTGCATGTAATACTGAGATCTTTGCAGCTGGCGCTGAACGGCACCATACCAACCATACAGTTGCTTATCATAACAATCATCACAACCATCAAGGCAACTCTTATTCCTCTCATAGCATGAGTTTGTGTTCTGCAATAGAAGTACTAGATCTCATCAGATAAACATCATTTACTGACATGAAAAATATACAACTATTTCTGGATTTTTCATAAATACTACACTTGTGCCAACTGATTTTATTTAGTTTTTTACAAGTCCAACTGATTCTACGTTATTTGGTGCTTTAAATTAAAACTATAAAATTCTAATCCCTAATCTTTTATGGAATATATTTTGAGTACATATTCTCAGAATTATGGACAGGGTTAATTTGTTGTTTTACTTGTTTGGGTTCTCTGTTTCAAATTTTGAAATAATTGATATCAATAACTCAAAAATGACAATTTTGACATGGTCATCAAATAAATGGTCCAAAGAGAGTAATGTAGTACAAATTTGGATACTATAAGAACAGTGCATCACCCTTGTTGGTGGCTGAGTGCGCGGCAATGTATTGTCAGCTTCTTGATTGAACTTCAACTTCCTGTAACCATTCTTGGGCCATTTTAACTCCTTAACAGATTCCACAGCATTCAACAATCCCTGGTAACTGGGTATTCTGCGAGGAGGGGGTGCAGGTTCTTTGATGGAAATATCATTGCCAAGTGCAATCTGCCATGCACCAATGTCAGCACTAGCACTTGCTGTTCTCCGGTGGCCCAGAAACTTCTCGTCTATGGCCTCACCTCGAACACCATCCTCTGAATGAGGAGGATTCTCAGAACACTCGAGAAGTGATTGACTAACACCCTCTTCCCACTTGGGAAGTTGCAGCTCCACTCCATGTACTTTTGCATGGGTTATGCCTGCAGAAGAGGTGGATGGGCCAGAGAGAAATGCAGCAAGTTCATCGACTTCTCCCTCATCCAGACGCACCCATGGAAGTGGAGGTTTGCCTTGTGAAACAGCTGATTCATTAAGAGAATTCTCAACTTTCTTAATCTGACTGTCGATTGCAATAAAAAATTCATGGTGTCTATCTCTTGCATCATCAGCAGATTTACTATTGTAGCTCGATCTAACTGCCCGGTAAAATTCCTCCAGCTGCATCACAACGCCATCCAACATATTAACTCAGCTCTAAACCTTTATGCACATACACCAATAACATCCCATACACGAGACAGATGCACAATAAAATCATTTCTTGGCTTTATTTCTTTTAGGGAGTTATGGATTAAATTTCCTACCTGCCATTTAGCAGTGCCAAGGGTAGTTCTAAGGTCCCTGCGAAGCGCATCACAATTCCAACTGCCAGAAGTATCCTTCAACGCATGAATCCACGTCCTATAAGTTGATTCCATTCTTGAAAATGAAAACAAAATTATGTCAATAAAGAAGGCAAAACCCCCACATACCAAAACAAATGAAGCTTCAATCTTTCTACTTTTTTAAGAGGTCCGAGGTAACTCTATCCACCAAGGTTAGGACCTGAGACCGTTCTCAACCCACATCATCGACCACTAGGCAACACCCTTCAATCTTTACATCACTAATCATCAAAAATTTCATACATAAAACTAAAAAAATCCAACTTAAATGATAATTCTACCAAAATCAATCCAGACCCACCAAACAAATTAGAAAAAAATTGTAATTAAAAAGCAAAAAACAGGATTACCTGTCGGCAGATTCTTGAACCTCTTCTGCAGCTGAAAAGAACGGATCTTTCTCCCACCTATCAAAATGCGACGCCATATCTTCCAAGTTTTACTTTCTCCTTCTATTTATCACCAAAAAATGAGCAAGATACCCTAAAATAATTCTTCCCAGGTCAAAAAACCATCGAAAAATGAACAAATCCAAGTGTATTTTCGATTTGAGATCAAACCCAGATTCAATAAATCCTCTCTCGTTTTTGCAGTTACTCTTTACCAACAAAAAGGACAAGAAAAACTATTGGTGAGGAGATATAGGTAAAAAGTAATTGTCAAAACAGAGGATTATTTAAAGGTGTTTGTGGCGCACGCCTGAAAAGAGAGCTTAGGAGAGTTTCCAGGAGAGAAAGAGAGAAGGGGCAAGGCGCCGTTTGGAGAAAACAATTGTGCGAATCAATGACAATGAGGTCCGACTTGGTTTTTTTTTTTTTCACTCAGTGTTCGATATTTACCTTGGAGTCGACTAAATTTGAATTTATACCATTAAATTCCACATTGGAGTAAAGTGTTTTCTAACAAAGGTAATTTCATACCCAGGGGACTCGAACCTGAAATCTATTGATTAAGGGTAAAATAATACTTACCACTTCATCATAACCATGTCCGAGTTGGTTTGACTTGCACTGTCGATGGCCGACGGATTTATTTTATTAAAGAATGTTCGACTGGCACCTTGTGGCTGTGGTTGCTACTTGGTGAAAATCAGCTGACTACGAAATCCATTAGGACAACAATGATACAACTGGAAAATCTATTATTTACGGTTTCATATCTTAATTATCAAATATTCATTAAGTTTCTGAATCATCGTGAGTTTGAATCGCATAATATATAAAGTTTCCTTTAACTTGAGTTTAATTGATATTTGCTATCTTTAATTTAGGGTGCACAATTAGATACTTAAATTTATATAAAGTTAAACAAGTAGATATATGCATCTAGCGTGACATCATACGTAACAATTCATATCTTATGTGGTGCATTTTACGTGTATTATGCCACGTTATGCGCATGTATCTACTTGTTCAACTTTATACAATTTAAAGTGTCTAATTCTATACACTCAAAATTGGAGAATATAAATATCAATTGAAACCAACTTAAAAAGCACGTTTAAGTATTGTGCTTAAATATATTATATATGGATATCACGTTCTCCTGCAAAGTGTTCCAATACACAAATTTTTCTTTTTAGTGAAAAAATTAAATCTCATTAAATTATCATTATTTTGTGAATTTCATATCTAAATTATTGGATACTCAAATAACATTCATGAAGTATCATAAACTCATTAGGTCACATGTCCTCATTTTACCACATATTTAATCAAGACAAGAGAGTTACTCATAGTGCCAACTAAATTAGTTAGTCCTCTTTGGTTAATCAACTTTAAACAACTTTGGCATTTTTTGCTGTCCCAATCCAAAATTTTTAAAAATACAGTAGTTTTGATTTTTCTTATTTTATGAGTCAGTTTTGGCTATATGTTAATTACTCATTTGTTAAGTTACTTTATATTTTATAATATATAATCTTAAATATAATAAAATTCTTAAAACTTATTTTTATTAAGTAATAAATTAAATATATTAATCAAATATTATAAGGATCAAATGGGAGATGCTTGCAACCTTGTCAAATTGAGGTCATTCTGTTATCCTAAAACCATACCTTCTTTTTTCTTTTATTGTATCACACAAAAGCTTTTTGAGTTCTGATGACACTCCTTTCACCTTGTGAAATAAAGGAGTCAATAACAGCATGGATCGTTGAGATGATTGGTATCTCTTCATTCTTAATTAAAAATCTTGAATTCAAGTTTCTGATAATAGAATGAATTATGTTGGGAGCGCATTCCATACTCCCTTTGTTCTTATTTATATGTCGTCCTTACTAAAGTTAGATGTTCCTTAATATTTGTCATTTCACAAAACCAATACATAAATAACATTATTTTACCCTTGAGAGTTATTAACCTCGAAAGTATGAATTTGGCCAATATAGAAAAATTAAATGATTAATTTATGTTTATTAGTCAATTTAATTAATCAAATAAATATGTTCATTTATTGAAAATTTGACTTCAAGAAATCACAAAATAAAGATACAATGGTAAACTTATCTAGTTTCTTAAGAAGAGTGAAATCTAAAATGGTGACATATAAATAAAAAGGAAGGGAGTACTATGCAATGCATGATTTCAAATTAATTGAACTCCAATACAAATATCGAATATCTGGAACAAAAATAAGAGCGTGGAGGACATCTAAAGCAAACAAGATTAGCAATAACTTTGGTTAAAAGATTTATGGGGTCCTCCATTTTTTGTGAATGCGTCAATTTGGCTCTTAGAATTTCTTTTTTCTAAAATCTTATCTGCTACATTGTCTAACGTGGCTTTATTCAACCAACCACCTCTTGTCAACTTTGGTCGACTTGACAGTACAGTGTGCGTACATTAACATTATTTCCTTTCAATATTTGTTCTAACTTTTCGTAAATCTATTTCTAAATGAATATTTTTTTTATTTTAACTTTCCACCTAATATATTTAAGATTATAAGATATTTTGATACATTTTACATATTTTTAATTTAATATCACGAGATTCAAAAGTTTTGTTTACTTTCTTAAACTTTGTATCAAGTCAAAACAAGGCATTTTGGTACATAGCGAAATTTTTTTTTTTTGTTCATTTGACATATCTTTAATTTAAGATGGTGAGATTCAAGAGTTTTCCTTTCTTTTTTACACTCCGTGTTAAGTCAAAACAAAACAAACAACCTCCAAAGGATTTAGTAGAGTGGATGCGACTGCTTCTCCTTTAACGAGAAGTCTCGGGTTGGAGCCCTGGTATGAAAAAATTCTTGGTAGTGAGTGTTTCCCCTCGAATGGGATCCTACGTGGTGTGAATCCGAAATAGTCGGGCTCCAATACGGACACCGAGTGAGAAACAAAAAAAAACCAGACAAAGCAAATTGAAACGGAGAAAATAGTAAATACAAAATTACTTTATTGAAATCAAAACTTTTGATACTTCAATTTAGGTATTATGGTAGTTGTTAGTGTGACATTTTAATATTTATAAAAATATATCATATGTTACATTAAGTATGTTATTTCCATTGGTGGGCATTACATTTGAGCCGCATTACTCTCATCAATTGTGTTAGAATGTGGTCATTGGTTGTTAGTAACTCTTGTACCATCAACTCTTCATTTCACACATTATTTTATCTTTATGCCTTGTAACTTATGTAACATTTAGGCCATTTACTTACCCTATTAACTATCCCATTATCTTCATATTCATTGCAAGGAAGAATTCCTCACCTATAAATAGTGATGGTCTTACTTTGTTTTTAGGACAATAAGAAATATAGTGTGAAAAAGATGAGGAGTACTATATGTGTTTATAAAGAAAAATAGTCCAAGTCTTCAACTAATTCACTATAAAGAAAAGAAAGTACTTATATGTTGAAGGAATGTGTTATTTTTGTAGAGCTTTGGACTCTTCAACTAATCCGAAGTTGCTTGAGTTGTACGACGTTGTTGGGCTATTGTATCCTAAAGGGGACAAGTCAAGAGTGATACTGCTGAATCGGTGTAGATGACGCTGCAGTGGGCTTGCATCTCCTTAAAGAGAGTGAGAAATCTGCGCCTCAGCCTGAATATATTTTTCTATTCATTTTTGTCATTTTATTTTAAATGGTAATTTATTGTATTTGTAGTATATTACATCAACAATTTTAAGGAGAATTCCTATTTTTGTTATAGTTTGAAAAAGTGCGGATATCAAGATAGAAGATCTCAACATCATTCCGCTCAACGTCACTCTCTTCAAAATCTTATTCCTGCCTAGATAAAGAGACTGTTTCCAATAAAACCTTAGCTCAATTTTTAAAAAAGTCCAAAATCATATAGAGAAAGAAATAACGAAAATGAAGAATTCATGGCAAAATACTATGGAGATTGAATAATTACCTTCAACATTACACTACTCTAGTACAATAAACCAGTTAAGCACCCTAAGATTTAAAACAACAACACTAGTCCCAGTAATAACTTTTTGTGGACTTTCTTATTAAAATACTAACTTCACAACCACATGGTGTCAAAGGTTATTCATATCAACTTCCATAAATAGATGGATGTGTATCTATTGATGATAACCTATGAGAGATGAAGTACATTGTTGGCCTTGATTTTGGAGTTTCAAGCAAACAAGAGCGTGCTAGCTTGATGATGAAAACCAAAACCTCTTTTACTCTCTCTTCAGGATATGGAAGGCGTTCATCTAGCAAATCACTAAGCTGCAGAACATTATCTCTAGTTGATGAATTTGCTAGTACAGTAATGTATTCTCCAAGATGTTTTCCTTTGATTATCTCCAATGCTAATACTCCAAAGCTATAGACATCACACATTTGTGTAACCTTCATTGTATATGCAAGCTCTGAAGCAACACAATTTGCGAAAAAGTATTACTCCCTACGTTCAATTTGTATGTCTTAATTTGACTTGCCACAGAGTTTAAGAAGTAAAGAAGACTTTTGAATCTTGTAATCTTAAACTAAAGATATGTATTGTAACCAAATATTCTTTAATCTCATGGTCTTAAACATGTCATATGATATGTTGAAACTAAAGAGTTGCATTAGAAAAGAGACTAACTTTTTTTAAACATACTAAAAACGAAAGTTAGACAAACAAATTGAAAAAAGAGGGTAACAATTCAAACACGTAAATGAAATAAAAACAGAATGGACCTGGTGTAACATAGCCATATGTTCCTGCCAATGCAGTGCAATTGGATGAGTCTGGCTTGAGAATCTTAGCAATGCCAAAATCAGAGACACGAGCTTCATACTCGGAATCAAGCAAAACATTACTGCTTGATATGTCTCTATGGACAATTGGCGGGGAGCAATCATGGTGCATGTAAGATAAAGCAAAAGCAACTCCTTTGATAATATTCACCCTCTTTAGCCAATCCAATTTTTTGGACTCAACTTCATTGCTCAATATACGAGACAAACTCCCCCTCTCAGCATACTCGTAAACCAAGAGCGGGTGTTGTGCATTCGAACAATAGCCATAGAGGTTCACAATGTTCCGGTGCTTAATCCCTATCAATGCCCTTACTTCATTCATGAAGCTATTGTGATATGAATTCTCAAATGAAGAATGAAGTCTCTTTATAGCGATATTCCCTAATGATGGAAGATTTACCTTGTAAACTCTTCCATGCCCTCCTTTCCCGATGCAAAATGTTGCATCAAACTCCTCTGTGGCGTTTATGATATCCCTATACAATGCCTTTCCTTCTAACATTGATATCGAAAGCAAACCATCATCTCCTCTTTCAACGTCTCTAAGTACTCTCTTTCTTTTAACAAGCATAAGGAGAATGCTAATGAAAACACAGAGTAGTACTAGTGCTCCCAATACAGGAAGTAGGTGATAAGAATGAGTTTACGTCCCTTTGCCATTGATTGCTTCTTCACCATAGAAGATGGCATTTCACATGGCACGAATCCTGTTACAGTGCCGCAAAGACCATTATTACCTTCCAATGAGGCATTTGTAAAAGCTTTATTATTTGGTATTGGACCTTCCAACTCATTGTATGACAATACAAAATCCTCCAAACCAGTCAAACTTTCAAATTCTTCAGGAATGCAGCCAGAGAGGCTATTGTGGGAAAGATTCAAGTTTGCCAAGTCCAACAAACTGGCTAACTGAGGGGGTATTTCTCCGTCAAGAAGATTATGACTCAAATCAAGTGCACTAAGATGAGCTATCCTCCCTATCTCCTTTGGAATTTTCTGGCCAAACTTGTTGTTGCTTAGGTTCAAGAGAAACATGTTCTTGTAATCTCCTATAAATGTTGGGATCGACCCGTTCAATCTGTTGTTTGATAGATTTTGTTAGTGACACAAGTTCCCTAGGTATATTTCCAGAAATGTGGTTGTTTTGCAAAAAAGGATTAACTAGAGAGGTCAATTTTCCGAATTCCCTAGGTATCTGCCCAACCAAATGATTGGATGAAAGATCAAGTCTTTGAAGCCCTTTGATGTTTCCAATCTCTGGTGGTATGCTACCACTAATGTTATTTCTAGCCACCTGCAGATTAGTTAAATTCTTACATTTCCCCCAGTTGCTGCTGAGTTCACCATAGAAATCATTGTCGCTCAAATCGATGAACTGAAGCTCTGTGTAGATACCAAAAGCTTCAGATAAATTCCCAGTGAAGCTGTTGTTATCAAAGCGAACCCTTTTAAAAATCGAGCACTTGCTGAAGCTTCTTGGTATTGGCCCTGAAAGTTTGTTACTGTTCACTGTAAAATTTTCGAGTTTACCACCTTGGCAAAGCTTCTCTGGCAAATGACCTGAAAACTCATTTTTACTCATTATCATCACTACCAAGTTATCCAAATATGCAAGCTCTTTAGGGATGGAACCAGAAAGTTTGTTGGCACGTATATTCAGAATATGCAAATTTCTCAATTTGCCAAATGAAGCAGGAATAGAACCAGTAAGTTGATTGTCATGTAAAGCAAGTCTAGTGAGATTTTGCAAATTCCCCAACTCTCCTGGAATGGAACCATTTACATGATTGTTAACAATGCGGAGGGTCTCAAGCTTTGTTAGTGAGCCGATTTGTGGTGGGATTGTGCCTGAAAACTGATTATACCCCAAGTCAAGATAGACAAGATTAGTGAGCTTTCCAAATGCAGCGGGGATGATGCCAGAGAGCTGGTTGATGCTAAGATCAACATATTCAAGAAAAGGGAGAGATGAAAATGGAAAATCACCGAGTGTACCAACGACACCAGCATTTGTAATATTCAACATGTTTACCCGACCATTAAATCATTTAACTCCATACCAGCCCCTGCATGCTTGGCTGGAAGAATTCTTGACATCACCAGAACTTATTGTCCAAGAAGCAAATAAGGAATTATTCTGGTTTTCAAAAGTTGCTTTCCATTTGAGGAGACCTTTTGCTTCCTCTGTGGAAGCAAAAGAAACTCTGAATAAAAAAAAGAGCAATATTCTATTAACCATCATCATGGCTACTAAAAGATTTCAGTTGCTTGTTTTGGATACAGTTGAACTTATAGCTGTGTAGTGAATTATTGGAAGACTTTAATTTGGATTCAACGTTTCATCTCTTCTTCCTACTTATTATATCCATTAATCTCCTTTATATACTTATCAAACTCCCATCAAATCACAAAAACTGCACCATGGAAAGCAGGGGCGGACCCGCTTCCGGGTGCTCGAGCATCCATTAATCTTCTATCTCGAAATATATATATTTATATAGAAATTTGAACGAATGGTAAAAAAATTAAACAGTGAGCACCCAAGCAACAAGCTAGGATATATATTCCATATGTTGTGGCCAGGTTCGATTCCCACTATGGTGTTTTTTAAAATTTTAAAGATCAACTCTTCTTCAAGCAACCACAATCTTAAAATTCTGGATCCGCCACCGATGGAAAGTAGCAAACACCTCAAAAGGCTGCACGAACTTTTAGATTTGAAGAATATTATCCAGGGAAGTGACTATCAAAGTTTTCAATTGTGGCCAAGTTTAAAGTTGTGGAGATATTGGGAAATTTTTTCTAGAATTATTCAAAAGTCATTTCGTTAATGGACATGCCTGTCAACACGTTTTATCAATTTCGCGGGCCATGTTGTTGCAATTTTTGCTCAGATGGTCCAAGAAGAAAAGGCCACAGACACATTTGTAATACAGATTAGGCATGGAATTTGAAAAATAAAAAGGACTTTTGAATCTTGTGATTGTGTATTGAAGTCAGAATTTTCACTATAAAAGTTCCAAAATATGAAAGGTTTAACATCTACCATTTATACATTTAAAAATAATTTTAACTATGTATAAATAGTACTAGTATAACTTTTTGTCAAATGAATCTCCTCGCCCTTACATGACCCTGTCCTTACATGCAAGTCATTTGAATTTTATCCAATAGGTAGATATTACGTAATAAATAATAATTATAATAAAATGTATGTTAGGTGTTATGGTAAGATTGAGTCAAAAAGGTGAATTAAGGAGTATTTTTAAGTGAATGAGGGGTATATTAAAGCTTTTTTAATATTTCAAGAGTACTTTTGGCTTTTGCGTTAAATATATAATAGTAATATCAAATATGTATAATTGAAAGGCCGAAATCAGAATTTATCTATACCTCGAGGACCAAAAGGGCAATCTGTCCTCACAGTCACTTCAAAGTCCAAACGCAGAAAATCACCGCAACTATTAGCACAGCTTTTGCTCTGCTCAGAAATGGCCGACGGCGAAGCACTCTGTGAAGCAGCCCGGAATGGTGAAATCAGCAGTATTAAATCTCTGATTGATTCCGGCGCCGATGTTACCTACTTTGACAAAGACGGACTTACTCCGCTGATGCACGCCGCCAAGCACGGCCATGCCGACGTGGTAAAGGCTCTTCTCGATGCTGGTGCCCCGTGGAATGCCCTGTCCCCTTCCAATGTCTCCGCCGGTGACTTCGCCATGGATGCTGGTCATCAAGAGGCCTTTGACGTTCTTCTCAATACCGGTGCTTACTTTTAATCCTCGCATTCTCTTTATTATGTTTTAGAGTTAGCTATTGGCTATTGAATACATTATACGCAGCATTTTAATTTTGTGTTATAAATTTATTCAAATTGTTGATGCGTGACATTATGTAACAACAAAAATCCATACAATCTATCCAAATACAACACAATACAATATAATACCATTAATATGAAACTATATGTAACAACCATCCAAACAGAGTGTGGTTCTATAAAACTTGTGTTTGGTTTGGGGTATAAGGAAATATATTCCTAGAGTAAATGATGTATTACTAAGGATTTTGATATACAACTGCGAATTGATAATATAACTCTGGGTTGCTAATACAATGTCTGACTTCCTATATGAAACTCCACATAAGTAATAACAGCAAAACTTTTGAGAAAAATTATGTATTATTCTAGATAGGATATGTAATAATAGTATGTGCATCAGAAGAAGTACCTGGATAAGATGACTAAACATTGCAAAGATACTCTTTATGTAAGAGGACTTGTTTTGGTATCACATTTCCTGCATAATAATCCCTGTGTTGTCATCCAAATGCATGATAATTCATGTACTAATTCGTAACAAAACAACCTGTTAGTCTATCTTATTTAGCTTTATATTTCCTCTCGTTTTAAGCATAGGGAAAATATGTACTCTCTCTATTCCATTTTGATTTTATATGATGATGTTTGACTCATCACATAGTTTAAGATATTAGTTGACGTCTATATTTTGTTAGTGCTAGCAGAAGAATATAGTTAAGTAATGGTTGAAAAAATTGTTTCATGAAGAATGTTATCAGTGGAATGGTGTTAAAACATATTGGAATATCACAAATGGAAAAGTGTCATATAACTTGGGACAGAAGGACTGATTCGTATATCATGCAGAAAATAACAATTAAAAGTAAATAACTTTTCATTAATGTTTTAATTATGTTATTGTAATTATTGTTTTTCTTGTTCCCCAATATGCCTGAGAGTCAACATTATATTAAAATTTGAAATTTTGCAGAGTAAAAAACTAGTATCAGAAAGGGCAACTGAAGCCGTTAATCTTCTTTATACAGTGTATAGTTCAACTAAAAGTCTGAGGTTGTTAGCATAATATTACTGATCAAACATGTTTATTATTCAATATATAGCAATCCAGGCAGAATTAATCCTTGGAACAATTGCAAGGAAGGATAATGCTATGGGGAACTCATATGGGGACTATTTAGATGATAGAGTTACTTTTAGTGAAGATAAAATTATGGACTCTGATAGTAAGGCTATTATGATGGCTTGGGAGAAGCCATTGATGGAAGCTCACGCGAAAGCTGTCTGCTCAAATGGTGGCCACATACTGAACATTGGATTTGGGATGGGCCTTGTAGATACCGCCGTACAACAATATGCACCTTTATCACACACTATTATTGAAGCTCATCCAGAGGTCTATGATCGTATGATGCGCGCAGGTTGGGGTGAGAAGGAGAATGTGAAAATCATATTTGGTCGGTGGCAAGATGCCATTTCTAAACTTGAATCCTATGATGGTAAACTTCCACTTCTTCCCTTTCTATTTCCGAAAGAAGAAAAAACCCTTTATGTGGTAATACCCTTCTGATTTTTGGTGTCTTGTAAGTGCATTGCTTGTTTTAATCATGAGTTTCTTCCCTTTAAATTTTCACTTCTGGTAAGTTTAGAAATCACTCTCTCTCCGATATGAGAATATACTACTTCAAGGTTTCATTGCACTTAGTTTAGTGATGAAAACTTGGAAACTTTTCAGGAAAAGATATCAGTTTCAACTAGAAGTTCCTCTTTTTCTCCCTTCAGTTTACTGCTCAGTATCCCAAATTGATAGTTGGTGCATGATTCTTGTTGTCATCAATATTATGATCTTACATTATTCTGAAGCTTGTACTGGTGGTTGTTAATACATTTTCTTCAAAAAATGTATGCACTATGCACAATCTTTTTTCTTGTATGTGTCCACTGAAAGGCACTGCTGTAACAAAAAATTCATTTCCTCTCTAAAAAAACTGTGTAGGAGGTGTTTTTTAGTCTTCACGCGGGAGCAATTTTCTTTCGAGCTACTAGCTATTGACTTCATATGCTGATTCTTGCTGTTCCAATGACATTAATGCCTCACAAAAAACAACATACAATGCTTTTTATAACTCCGCTTGCTAGCAAAAGCAATAACACAAATAACAAGAGGCATGAGTGTCAAGTCGGCCTATTTCTATAACTTGATGAAGCAAAAAATTTTATATATCCAACGTTGTAATAATTGAACATGTCAGTTAATTATTTAAGCTCAGTTCTCTTTTTTTATATTAAAGTTTAGATTCTATCTGTTGCCTTCTTTTTTCATCTTTGTGATTTTCTCTTAATGTATATCTACTCTGTTCTGCAGGCATATTTTTTGATACTTATGGGGAATATTATGAAGATATGCGGGAATTTCATCAACATCTTCCTAGATTATTGAAGCCAGGTGGTATATATTCATTTTTTAATGGTCTATGTGGAGGTAACCCCTTCTTTCATATCGTTTACTGTCAGCTAGTCTCTCTAGAACTTGAGAGCTTGGGATATTCTACGCAGCTAATACCATTACCAGTGAAGGATTGTTTAGGTGAATCTGTGTGGGAGGGTGTTAAACAGAAGTACTGGCAGTTAGATACGTATTACCTTCCTGTTTGTCAGTCTATGAGCGAATCAGAATGATATTATTGGAGCACCGATAATGTGGCATCAGATGAAAAAGCCTCCTAGGATCCTCTTCTTTTTTTGTTGTGTATTCATTCTGTAACGACTTTGATAGTATTTTCACTATCTTCGATTTTGAGATATTATTATGCTGGCATGCTGCTTATATTTTTTTAGGAATTGGGATGATTTGTGTGGATCAATGCTTAAATGCGATTGCAACACCAATATACCCAGTGTAGTCCCATAAATGCATAAATACTATTGCCAAGAAAAAAACCCAAAGAAAAGAGAGGGAGTGTAGGTGTTTTGACATTTGACGTTTTATTTACTATTTTCAAAGCTAACTACTCTCTACAATTATTAAGTACATGAAATTTTTTACTTTACATATCCAATAAAAATCTCTTCTTCCTTGCTAGAACCCAAATTGCTCCTTCCACCCACCACGATAAAAAGGGTGTGGGTGGGGGTTCTGAACCCTCTATAGTTTGAACAAAATCATTCTGTTAATGTATAAAAAACATGTAAAGTCGAAATTACATAATAGGAGCGTGGAGCTAGAATATTTCTTGCTCGAAATAACAGGTTGCAAAATGCCTGAGAGCAATCCACTTGAAGCTCTGAATGCCCAATAGCAGCAACAACTCGAAAGCTGATTTTGAGAAAATTAGGGAGAGTAGGAACACTAAGTGTAAACTAGAATATATTAAATCTCATTTGCTGTTAATTATGGAATGATATTATCCTTCTCTCTATTTAGCTTCATACAAGATAATTTATTCGCCTTTGATAGTCATTGGGAGATAAAACATAGTTTACCCTCTTACTGATTAAAAGAACTTATTTTACCATCTTGATTATGTTTGTCGCACAACAACAACATACCTAGTGTAATCCCATGAATGTGTCATCACTTCTAGGGATATTCAATTGCAAGTTGAGACATAATCAAGCTGACCCCGAAACCACCATTAAAAAAAAAGATATTGTCAATGACTGAGACAAGAAATAAAGCCAAATTATATCCACCTGTATTGTGTGGTTCAGTACATAATTATATCTGGCAAATACAGCACCAGCCTTTTGCTGGGCAAATCAACCAACATTTCCTTGCCTAGAATTGCCTAGGCTTCTTAATTATAGGTCAGGGATACTTGTTCAGTTGGTGAAATATTAGAGGAGTAACTGCTGCACACTAGTAATTATTTTAAAGGACTATTAGCTCTTGTACATTTGTGGTGAATGACTTTGAACTAGCAGAATCATGTCCAGCTGAAAGCAATTGGGCTAGCAACAACGTGTTGTCCATCTGACCACTCCAGTCGAGCGAAGCTAGTTGTGCCTGATGGCTTGGAACTAGCAGTGAATGTCACCGTGTAGGTTTTCTTTTCATTCTTTCGACTGAAAGTAAGTATTTGTGGCTCAACCAGAATCTTCACTTCCTGTGTTCCTGCAGAGACCGAGGCCTTGTATGTAGCTGGGTTTCCCACATTTTTTAGGGTCCTTGTATATCTGGTCACTGTGGGTGTACTACTATCTGCATGTTCACCCCAGGCCGTTTCCAAAGGAATGGCAAAAGACGGGTAATTAAGATCAGCAACTCTATACTCCTTGTTTTTGTCACAGGAGATGTCTCTCTTCACAATGACCTTGATCATACTCGGGCTGTAGTCCAAGGCACAAAGGAAGTTTATATAGTCATCAACTGTGAGATCATACACTAAACCAGGATTGACAGCTGCTGTCGGATTCACATGTCCAGCACCATAATCAAATGGTGTAGATGACATTCCTGTTGCAACATCCTCAATTGTTTTTCCGTTCTTGTATGTGCTGTAACTTGTAGTCATAAGTGCTGACCTTATAGCTGCTGGACTCCATTCTGGATGAGCAGCTTTGAGTAGTGCTGCTAGCCCACTTACATGGGGACATGACATGGAAGTTCCAGAGATGATGTTGAAACCTACATTCCTGGTGTCTTCTTGCAAACCAGTTGGTCCAACTTTCCCCGTCCAACCAGCAAGAATATTGACACCTGGTGCTATCAAATCAGGTTTAAGTATATCTGGTGTGATTGGGTTTGGCCCTCTGGAACTAAAAGCTGCAACAACTGGCGATGGTTGAACACCCAACTTGGTACCTCCAAATGCAATTGTGGCAGTTGGCTTACTGTTAGAAGCGATGTACTGCTTGATCAAGTTGCCAGCAGTTTGACCAACTGCAGCTGTAGGTATGAGGTGTGCATCAGCAACCAACTCATCTCCATAAGTGTCTGTGTTTGCCAGAATCATCCCTATTCCACCAGCATCCTTCACAACCAAACCCTTTTGTGCCCTTGCATTCATCCCCCGGTCACATACGACAATTTTCCCAGCAACTTTTTCTGGAATTAGACTACCACTTGTGCATAAATTTCCATTCGATGATTGGCTGACATTTCCAGCATACACCAGTGGCATCACAGAACTAGGCAATGCCTTTCCACTGTAAAGTGATACTCCATTGAGTTTTTTCCCATTTCCAATGCCAATGTATGCTGGAAATTCACGGTCCATAGTTCCTGCACCTACAGTAGTTATCCATGGTGCAACGTTGGATAGGGTTCCAGAGCTTGGACCGCCATTCCCTGCTGAGCATGAGACAAAGATTCCTTGAGAAGCTGCAGAGAATGCTCCAATTGCAACTATGTCCCTATGATAATCAGAAATTGTGCCACCAAGGGACAGTGAGAGCACATTTACACCGTCTATGATGGCCTGGTCCATCCCTGCCAGTATGTCGCTGCTAAAACATCCTCCGGTCCAACATACCTTGTATGCAGCCACTCTTGCGTGTGAAGCCATCCCACGTGCTGTACCGGTGGCATAACCCAAGAGGCTAGCTCCGGTTACAACCGACCCAGCTGCTGTAGTTGCAGTGTGTGTGCCATGGCCTTCATCGTCCCTTGGTGACTTGGATTCGATGGTCTCATCGATTGCCCCAAAAGCTGCTTCATAACCTTGTGAGAAAAACCTCGCACCTATGAGTTTCTGATTACAGCTTGATGCGTCGAAGTTCTTGCCAGTTTGACACTTGCCCTTCCAGCTCGCAGGGACTGGACCTAGTCCAGTGTCATCAAAACTTTTTGATTCAGGCCAAACACCTGTGTCCAGCACACCAATAATGACCTCACTCCTTGCTTCAGTCTGAGGAAAGAATGATCTACTTTCGCGTCCTTCAAGTCCCAGAAATGTAGGGGATCGAGTGGTATGAAGCTCATATATCACTTCCTCGTGGACCGAGAGAATTCCCGGTTGCTGTTCAAGTGATTTGGCTTCATCAGCTGTTAGCTGTGTTGAGTAGCCATGGATGACACTGTTGTAGGTGTAAAGCACGTTGGCACTCTTGGATACTGACTTCAACGATGAGTCATACCACTGAGTATGATCATCAAAATCAGCAGGCATGTTGAACTTGTCCATGTGAATTATGTAAGTCTTCTTCTGCTTCTGGCTTGCACCAACAAACACATGAAACAGCACTAGGACTAGTATTGAAAGAAACACGATCCCGAGTCTTTCCATCTTTCTGTGAGTTATTAGTGTCAGTGAACCAGAAGGTGAAAGTTAAATCTCTACTGAAAAGAAAGAGCTTTTTTTTCTCCTATGATATGTTATGCTGAAAGCTGATAATGGTTCATTGAGGGGCACACATTGGGGGCTTATTTATAGAGTAGCCAAGGAGTGTTTAATAAACAATTGATTAATTCCTTGGGTTCAAAATTTCTATGGTTATCTAGGACCCACTTAGTTGACAATTATTGAATCTTGTCAAAAAGATTCAACTGTTTAAATCCCAATCAAATGATGCAGCTTTTAGGAGAATCTTTTTTCAATCAATTTGGGATAACAATATTGTTTTGTACTATATGTCTGATGTATAGTCGTCAAGTGGAAGGTAAGATTGTACGCGGCTGTCTATCCACTCGTGTGTAGTAGCTATTTACCTTTGTACTAGAATACAGAATATTGGCCTTCCCTCTGTTGCGTATTAAATTATCATTGAAAGGTTCAGAGGAAAACCAAGTGCCTGAAAGTCTCAGAATTGAAAGGTGCAGTTTAGAAGTACTTGTACCCTACATGATTTCTTCCATATCTGCGGCATCTTACGGTGACAGGTATCTAGTGGAATTAGTCGAGGTGTGTGCAAACTGACTTGGACACCACGATGAAAAAAAAGACAGTACTTGTACTAAGATATTGACATCGCTATTCAATAGGAATGCAGTATGAAGGAGACCAAACGTTTCTTGTATGATGGTAAGTGATGTGCACTTGAGAAGATAAGGATAAGAATCCTGTGTACTACATTTTTTGAAGCTGGGGATGTTTTCTAGCAATGCAGAAATTAAGGGCCGTCTTTACTGTTTCAACAGTTTATTTGGTATTGAAATTTTAAGTGAATTTCTCCATTAGTGAAGTCTGACACTATTAAACATGTCCCCCAAAATTTACGAGGTGAATCGCTTTCAGTAACATCCGATGAAATTATAACAATGTAACGAAGATTAGCATGACTCATGAGCACAAGTCTGATTGAGAGAAGATTAGACATACATAACCGCGAGCAAGTATGGTGGGCATAAATTGATAATCAGGCATTTGACGTTTGGTATTCGTATTTGAGTCTCGATTCATTTTGTGGTGAACCTCAGGACCAAAGTATTTTTTGTTTGTTGCTTCTGGGAATATAATGATTTGTGAGTGGGTATTTGCAGAATAAAGGAGATTAGAGATAATCCAAAAAGGTCTAGTAATACGCCGCATATTTATGATCTTTACACATCACTTACCATACGAATGCATCTTTTTATAATTTATTTGAAATGTAGGAACGGAAAGTATGAAATTCTTACTATAGTTGAATTTAATGGATACCTTGCATTATTTGAATCTCTGATTGGATGAAACAAAAGCTTTTATTTCCCACTGAAAAACTAGCAAAAGTATTTTTCTGATCGAATGAGAATGACTGAAAAGGCCAAAAAAAAACAGTTGCTTTTCTCAACAACTACCCAGTATAGTTTCACACCTAGGGTGGAATGTAGGTAGACTTTACCTTGTCTCTATGGGGTAGCGAGTCGTTTTCGATAAACTCTCGATTGAAGAAAATATATTTTTTAGAACAATTTGAAAGATATGCAAGTGTGAAATGCTATGATGAAAATATTGGACAAAAAAAATACCAACAATAAAAATAGAAAAGATAATCAAGGTACATGACAGTAGCAATAGAATCAAGTGCATTCGCTCTATTAGAAAATGTGCAGAAGTTTTGGAGGAGTGATGTGGGCGGAGTAGCGAGTGTTCATTGTTCATTGAGCACTCGATCGCCTGAAAAACTGAAATAAATCAACAAAAAATAGTTGAGTCATCTTCAGCTTTCTTATTCAAGAAAGGTATGTAGTTGCAAAAAGAAAAAAATTGCAATTTTAATATATTGGCAAAGCCATCAATAACCATTTTGACCATCTCACTTGGTGGTGGAAATTCACTCAAGTTGCACGCACAACCTTCGAACTAGACGTTCTTTCTGCAATTCAATTAAGAGGCTAATCTGTTCGGTTAAGATATCTTTTTGTTTTTTTAATTAATATTGGTCACTTCAAGTTGATCCAATGCTCTTTCGATTTCGGACTGATCTTCCTAGCAGACTAGCACAATAATAATACTATTGGTAAAGAAACAAATAGGTGCTTCATACTAGAACTCTGCTCTACCACTAAAAAGAGAGAAAACACTCTACTAACTACTAATGATGTGCCCTAATCCTCTACATTTATGCTCTCTTACTAATAATTGCCTTTCTCATTCTCCCTATATTTTAATTGTGATTTTTAAAAGAAAGAAGAGAAGAAATTTTGGTATTGGCTCCCACAAAGTAGAAGACCATATATCACCTCAAAAGAGAAAGGAGAAGATAGATAAGATATGTGATAATGCTTATTAACAAAGTCCATATTAATTTAAGGAAAAAGACATAGATATTGGCCTCTTTTGTTTGTGTTTTCACATTAAAATATCAGATTGGATGGTCCAAGTTGAGATTTTTGTCTAGTGGCTATATAGACTAAGTAATTGTTTTAGTACTATAAGGCCATGGCCAATTAATTGCCTTTTATGCTTCTAATGCTAAACAACATAATTACCCATAATTATTATTATTATCATCAGTATCCAGCAGCATTTATGCTCAAAGATATTATTTTCTTTTTACTCCTCAAATCAATATCATTCCATACACCATTAAATTTGTTTACCTTATTAAAAAAATATCTTTAATTTTTTTAAGGTTTTAGTTAATTTTGACAAATTTAAGATTGAACTTGTTGCTTCTGCTTAAAAAGAGCTTTGGGTATGAAATTGAGTTCAACCGAATTTCACATTTAAATGTCTGAACTTTGAAAAGTCAATATTTCCTGTTAAAGCCGTATTATAGACTTCAGGCTGAATTTGAATTTCGTTCAAACTTTAGACTTGAAGTGTAGAGTTAGAGTGTTAAACTTTGGCATAACCTAATTCAAGATCTATAATTTTGTCCAAAGTTGATTTTGGGACGACAAAATTTTAAAATTTTATAAATTTCGATTATTCCTTAAAAAGGCATCTTGGAAACGACTACTTATGCATTTTGCCCTTTTTACTTTGATTCAGATTTTTTTGTAATACTTGATTTACCATGAGACGACTATGTTTGGACCCCATTGCATGGGCCTCAAATACCTATCACACACAAGGGTGTGTCTCTACAAGTTATACCAATGACATACCCTATATTTTGTGCATTTAAACAGTACGACTTATTATCACAATTCGACTAATATATGAATCTAATCTAGAGTTATATGGAGATTTTTTAAGGCACTGATTTATTTTCAAGTAGTGTTTGTCGAAGTAAGTATCAGATAACACCTAATTACATAACAAAAGTACTTCAAATTAGAGAAGAAAAAAACAAAGTTAGACCTACTTTTAAAGTGAAATTCAGTGTCTATTTAATTTTTGGATAAAAATTATTAATAATCCACTAGCCTTTAATGGAAAAACCACTAATAGTCGAAATAATTTAGGTGCTGAAAAAAGCAGTAAGATTTTTTTTAGCTAATTTCTACAATTATTGGTTCATGGAATATGCTTCGATCACCATAGAATTAATTCGGCGCATAAATTGACTCTAAATTCCATGATGTTTTTAGTGAAAGTGATACTTTTTGAGTCTTAATATATGTGATATTTTTTTCAATTCATCCCAACAAGATATTTTATTTCTATAATTAGAAATAATTTATATAATTTAAAATTTTTTCTTTTATTCTTAATAAAATAATTTATAATTGCACAAATGTCTAAGAATTATTTTAGATTATAAATTTAATATTCTTTTTAAAATTACATATCAAAAGTGATTTGACAAGAAAACCACTTATTTATAGTCTGTATCTTATGGAAATTAGCTGGAATGGGGCCTACGAGTCTACCACTAATAATTGTGGTGAAAAAAAATAAATATTTCATGAAGATGAGTAATGGACCATTAATTTAATTAGCTAAAATGGTTGATTGGTGATTGACCAAACAATTAATGGGGATTTGTCTAATTTTTATTACAAAATGTACAATCATCATGTCAAATAATTGTTGTAGATTTAATTTTATGCAAGTTCCTTCATGTGGTTTCCAGTGAAAATCACAATTTTGTGTACTTTGTTTTAGAGTAATTCTATCAACTTGGTGCACTGAACCCTTGGTTAGTGCTGTGTTGGGGCTATATAATGATAAAAGTCGTATTCAGGATTTGAAATTTATAAATTTTAAATTTAAATTATTTTAAGTTATTGAGTTTTGAATTAATAATTTAGATATGACAAATATTTGGAGTTTAAATGGTTTTAATTGAGCAGAACTAAGACAAACTCCAAAATCTATAGGGTCAAGTTGAGCATGACTAAGACAAAATACTTGAAGTGTGAGTTCAGTGGAGTAACTCATGTGGCAGATATGGAAGTAAGGATTGATACACAAGTCATCTCCGAGAAAGGAAGTTTTAAATATCTGGGGTCAATAATTCAAGAAAATGGATAGATTGAGTGCTGGATGAAATGGAAGCTCGCATCTCGTATCTTGTGTGAAAAGAATGTTCGACCAAACTTTAAAGATAAGTTTTATAAAGTGGTGATCAAAATTATGTTATATGGAGCAAAGTGTTGGTCGATCAAGAATTTGCACGTCCAGAAAATGATAGTAGTGAAAGTAAGTATGTTGAGATAAATGAGTAGGCATACAAGGGGAGATAGGATCAGGAACAAAGCTATTCGGGACAAGGTAAGAGTGGCCTCCGTGGTGGACAAGATGAGGGAGGTAAAACTGAGATGGTTCGATCATGTGAAGATAAGATGCACAGATGCCCTAGTGAAGAGCTGTAAGAAGTCGACTATAGTGAGGTATAAGGAGAGGTAGAGTCAGCAAGGTCGAAGAAGTCTTAGGGAGACATGATTAGCGATGACATGACTTACCGGCAGCTTATTAAGGACATGACCTTAGATATGAAGATTTAGAAAGTTAATAGATAGTTCCCTTGTCACTATTGTTATTATTACTCTCCTAATATCTTATTCTTCATTTTTGATATTACGTATTGTTTCATTTACTTCAATTATCACATCGTTTGTTATTGCTACTTGTTCTCTTCTTAATTATTTCAGCTTGGTTTCTTTTTAATAACCAATAAATCAAATTATTAAGTGTAAAAATCAAACCGAACCATCCGATAAACACTCCTACTAATATTTACTCTATTTTTCCCGTTACCAGATCATGTTTTTTTTCTTCGTATAACTTAAAGGTAAGCTTCAGTAAATATGTTTTTTTATTTCTAAACTTTAAAGATGGCCGACTATTTTATAATTAGCTTATTTTTATACTCCATAAATAATCCATACTAAATGACAACATTAATGAGATTGATAACAATTGGTGAACTGCTAAGTACAGCCTCAATTCTTTGGATTATTATTGGCCCAACATATATCATTTTCATGCTATAATAATCACTCTCAATTTCAACCTTAACAGTGACAGCTGCCAAACCAAACCTTGACAGTGGTTTGATTAGTCTTGAGCTAACAGCCGAGGTCATTCGGAGAGAGTCTCTCTACCTACTCGAGATAGGAATAAGATTTGCGTATATTCTACTTTTTCTAATCTTCAGAATTTACTTGTGGAATTACACTGAATATGTTGTCGTTGTGAGCTAAGAGTCTTTGGTGAATCTTCTAAAATATGTTTAAGAAAAAGATTAGCCATAAAATTTCGAATTTGAATTCATTTCTAAGTGCATATATCTTTAAAAGATGTGAAATTAACACTTTTTCTCATTGATCGAGCTTTTTAACAAACGAACATATTTAATAGTATCTTGATTAAAACATAGGAGATGTGGGAGAATGATAAAAGCCAATTATTTACTTAATCGACTAAATAAACAAAGTTAAACTCCCTCCCTCCACCAAATCATCATCGCGATTTAGATATTAAATTATTCGTATTTAATGGGGGTTGATCATATCATTTAAAAATTTAAGTTGTTAGAGAGTGTTTACACTATTATTTACTTAATTATATTCTCAACATGCCCTTCACATGTGGGCCTAGTTCTTTTTCATAGGCCGAATATGTGAAAATTCTTTATGATAATGTGTGGTGTGTGACTCGAAAACAAAACCTTTATATGTATTGTTACCATGTTGAAGTGTGATTATTTCATCTAAAAACTTAAGATATTAAAGGGAGTACATTTTGAAGTGCGTGACTATTTCATCGAAAACAAAACCTTTGTCTGCTTAGTGCTTACGGTTATCTTGTTTGGCTCAGTCGTGTAGACAAAGGGGAAGAACTAAGCAGTAGACCCCTTCAAAGTTCCAACAAAATTTCAGTCCTCCCCTTAGATAGAAGAGCATAAAGGTCGAGGATTAGGATAGACAGTTAGTAGGTAACTAGCGGTAGAGTATGGGTCTAGCCTGGAGGCTGGAGCACCATCATAATTATCACTATTATGCTAGCATTATCTTTTTCTTCAATTTATCGCTAATATTGTTTCTTATAATTTGGCTATCTTTACTATTTGATATCAGTACTAGTCAGTCTTCAATAATTTCATCATAGCTTCTTTTTTATGCTTGCACTCTTATGAAAAATCATTTTTCTTGAGCTGAAAGTCTACCGGAAATCACCTCTCTACCCCACAAAAAATAAGTGGTAAGGTCTGAATACACACCATCCTCCCCAGACCGTGGGATTACACTAGGTATGTCGTCGTTGTTTCTTACTTCTAAATGTAACACTTCCATGTTTACTTAGGTGATGCAACTGATATGAAGTAGGAACCTCAGAAGACAGTGAGGTGTTCAATGGCAAGTAGATATGACAATATTGAGTTATGGGCTAGCTATTGACCCAACCTGTTTGAAGCCCCAATTGATCATAAGAGGCGGATTTAAGATTTTAAGTTGACAAGTGTGTTGTGCTATTCTGTCTATACCCACACTCCTTTGTAATATTTGATATGATGTTAATATGAATATCTACCTTTTGAAGTTCTTGTAAATGTAAAAGCTTGAACTAGAAAATGTTGAAGGCTACATTTGTTACTGACAAAGATTCATGTTTCCCCCACTTTTCGTCCACACGAAATTTGCAGTCTTGATCTGCATCATGCAATTATCAATTATCATGAATCATGCATATTGGCCTGACTACCTACGCCTTCCATCATACTCAATAGGCACAGATTTATGATACTTTTCTGCATATTTATAGCTTAGTGAAGAGAACATCCACCAAGAAAAGCCAACAGCATCTACTTTCTTTTCTATCCCATCAACTATTGCACATTTTTCTCTATGTTTTGTTAGCTCTCCAAAAAGGGTTTTCTTGATATCTAGTCCTCTAAGTCATATTCAAATTGTTGAGCAACATAAGAGAAGTGATATGGGAGAGCACAAAGTCTTTGTATGGAGTCTAAGTTTCCTGGTTTTGTTGTGTTTTGGGCTTTATGGACGTGTAACAGTTGAAGCAATCCGAGGAGGCAAGGCTTTAACTTCTCAGGCTAAGGCTGCCAATTTAGTACTAACCAATGGTTATGGAAAAGAGTTTGGAGGTGGAGGTGGAGGTGGAGGCGGAGGTGTGGGTGGAGGCATAGGGGGAGGTGATGGTTTAGGCTATGGCTCGGGTGGTGGCGGTTTTGGTGGTGGAAATGGTAACTATGGGATGGGTGGAGGATCTGGCAGTGGCCAGGGTGGTCAATATGGTGGAGGTAGTGGCGGTGGCTTTGGTGGAGGATTTGGTAATAGTGGTGGCGTTGGGGGAGGAAATGGTGGCGGATATCCAGGTTATGCCGGTGACAGTGTGCAGTCTAAGTTTCCACAAGTGTCTGCAGGGAGGAAGAACTAATAAGGAACATACTGGTGTTAACTACATTATAGATATCTCATGTAAAATAAGGGCAATGTTTACTACTAAAGCTAGTTTACCTTACACTATTGTAAGCAGCAAAGTAGGTCCAGAACTAAAAAGGGTATAATAAGAACCAAATAGATTGTTATTCACTTCATATAATAAAAAGTCACTGAAACAAAGAGATCAATGTTTATCTAAATATAGATGTCGTTTTTATTTAGCGGAAATAACTATTTACATGTGCAGAGTAGATGCATAATAATCTGATAAGGGAACATTACGGAGAACCAAGTTGTGTTATGAGCTGCAAGGACCTCAAATTCTTGAAGTAGAACTTGCAGTATGCCTGCTGGTGAGGTCTTCTCATTCTTATTCCTGAAAGAAACATATGAAAATAGCTATAAACCAAGTTTTATCTGCTGCAATTAGCTATCGAAACAACAATATAAGAATTACTAAAGAACTATAAACATATTCCATATCTGACCTCTGAAAGGGAAAATTTAAAAGCATTCAGATATCTACTAAATGAACAATCATAAAAGCCAAGTAGAAATTAGCTCACATATCAGTAAACATTCAATTTTAAGTTGTAAAAAGAACAGATCATTGGAGTAAAGTTAAAAGTGCATCAGAGGCCCCAAGACACTTCTCAATCAAATTTCCGAGTCACCCTTAAACTTTGAGAACGTCCGCATCTTAATGTTGTCCAATCGTTAGCCATGACAGCTATCACTTCTATTAACCAAACCCTCAAGTTCATCGCCTTCATATTAAACTTGAACAATCAGGTAAGATCCTATATCTTCTACTTTGCTCAAGTTCTATCCCTAGTCTTTATATGGGCATTATGATGCAAAGTATATAGGTCTGTTTCGTGCAGAAACTGAATTCTTGCTGGAGTAAAGGTTTGTTCTCATCCTTTAGACCTACATACTTTTTTAATAAACTTGTCTTCAGGATCATGATGGATAGTAAATTGGTTTGCTAGAATCAAGAACCAATTCTCCTCTACACTGATTTTGATGGAGAATTAATTATGAAACACCAAAAATATTAAGGGCCCAGCGCCATTACTAACTCAAAAGTTGGGTTTGACATTTGGAATGACTTACAATACTAATATCATTGTCAAAACCTGCATAAATTTGATAAAGTGGTATAGAAGATGAATGTCGGAGAAGTATTCTTCCAGAGTACACGAAAAAGATTTTGAGATCACATACTTAAGTATCCTACTTCCTGAACCAAGATACAGAAGCAAAAGCAGGATCATAAGTTTCTCTCGGGTGCTTGCATTTTATGAGTTGGTTATCATCAATTCAACAGATAAAAATGGACAGATTTGTAATGTGATAGTACAGATAAATAGTTTATATCATTGGTTCCTATATTTACCAAGAATTTAAAAGATAAAGCCATTATAGAATAAAAGGAGCCAATTATAAAGTTATTTAAAACAACTCCACTTATCAGGCCTGAATTAGAATAAGAAATGAAGCAACTCTTAAACTGTCATAGATTCCAAAAGGCTTCACTTATCAGGCCATAGATGAAAATGGATAACAGTGAAATGTAAATAACTACTCCAGGAAAGGAAACAGAGATCATAAGATGGAGCACCGATATACTGTAAACTGGCTTAAGTACTGGATATAAATAACCAGGCAAAGTAATACAAATTGTGAGACTAGTCATATTGTTCCAAGAAGCCAACTACACTGATGTGACTGATCATGATGAGTTTCACATAACAGAGTCTCAAGTAGTGAGTATGTTCTCGATTACTATTCTTTGAAATGCAACTAAAGCCCAAATATTATATAAAGTATGTCTTATAAAAGTTCCTCATAAACAAAAGGACAAATCTCAAAAAATTGGACTAGGGTTCTCCTAAAAGGATGTCTGAGTGAAGACCAAAAAATAAATGTCCGATGGACATTTGAAAAAACAGGATCACCTAAGAGACAAAACCTCACAGAATGGTATCTGGCATTAACAACAGCAAATGTTTTTATTAACTAGATCATTATGTTATTATCCTTGAAGTGAACAGTTGCATCATTGAACTTGCAATTATCCAAGAAAACTTCAGTCATGTGGAGTGATTTTAATTAATTTATTTTTTTGGCAACAAGAGAATTAATAAAAAGTTTAATGTGACGTTTAATATTTTCACTAGCTTTGAAGTTAAAATTCAACCAACAGCAGGTTTGACGGCCAAGTTTCAACAACATGGAACATAGATCCTTTGGATTCTCCAAACAAGTGAACATCACTACAGAGTTAAATTGAGTTAGAAAATTGTATGAATCACCTTTTCACCTTCATCTACTTCTGCAGCACGGTTCATTTCCAGTGTCCTGTAGATGCATGCAAAAGCTAGTGAGAAAGGCAGATGAGCAAAAATAATCAAGAGTCGAATGAAACGATACAGTAGGAATTTTCAGAGGACATAATGAGGAAAGTGAAATAGAAGTACCTTTCATCTTTGCCTGTATCATTAGAAGAATCTGAAATGGGATCTGGATCTCCATGCATTTTGGTTTCTGAAGACCCTACTTCGCAATCATCCTGCACGGTAAACCATTAGGAGTGACATTTCAAGAAAATCTATGAGTAATCCATCCAAAAAAAGTTAAGGGAAATAATTACAACCTTACTATGATGTGTCCATTTGGGAACATGGTCCGACAAAAGCTTAATATACTGCTCCATAGCCACCTCCTGATTCATGCTTCCCATTTTCTGCCACGCATTCCTTGCACAATGGAATTATTGTCCTCCATCACTTACAGATAGCAGCTTTCATTCCTGTTGTATAACTAGTAATCAAACTACACCCGAAAGTAGTTTGAAGGTCTGTCCCTTATTGCTTATTGTATTTTAAGATAGGTATCTTATTCTAACACAATTTTCTTATGACATAAATGTACTAATTATCATGCTTAGTTTCCTGCCTCCAGCTTCTTAATTCCACTACAAAATTCAGGCTATAGAAATCTGTTTAATTTTTTGTCAAACTATCCACTGGTAACCATAGATTTGATGAAAAAAAAGTAAAGAATAAATGCTACTCCTACTATGCATGGGGGGGAGCTACTTTAGGTCAGATCATCCAACAACGTCAAGGAATCCAATTGTGAATGATTAGACTCAAAGTCGATAAAACTATACGTAAGATGGTCATTTATCTTTCGCATTTTCAGCAGGGTTCCTTCTATTTTCTTAAGTATATAGGCATGGTAGGCACTGAGAGTGAGTGAATTACCCAATAATATATTGATCTTTTCCTCTCCTATAAAAGGTTTTACTCATCCATTAATCATCAACGTCCAACTAACTAGATAAACACAAGCATTCACAACACAACTAGATTTTTTTGGTTCAAGCAAATCAACAAACATTTAGAAAAATTAATGCAATTGAAATAGAGTACCAACAATATGCTAAAGCTCATCTTTTTTGGAGTAAGAGGTTATACCATTTGGCGCGGGCATAGACTTTCAATGCCATTGGTTGAGGTTCATGACAAGGTCCTTCCATTGCAATTTTCTGAAGTCCATACAATTGCATCATCAATTCATTCCCCAAATTCTCCATACCAATATTCTTTCCATTTCCCCCATCCACAAAGTTTACAGCTTTAACAAATTCCTCCTCCAATTCACTTCTCTCAATTCCCTCCCAATCATCATCAATATCTTCATCCATCACCATCTTATCCGTCTTCTCATCCCCTTTACTCAACCCTTCTCCTACCTCAACCACCTTATTTTCACCTACTTTGACTTCACCAACAACCACAGCATTCGCGGTATCTTTCTCCTTAACAACAAGCAACTCATCAATCTTCTTAACCTCATCCTTTTCCTCCATCAACTCAATTTTGCTAGACATATCTGCATCATCGTGACCATCACTCACCTCCCTTTCACCACCACAATGCTCAATCAAATCAAGATTCTCACAAACCTTTTCGCCCTTAAAATCATCATCTTTCTTTAAAACACCCTCAATTTTCTTAACTTCATACTTTTCTTCCACCAACCCAATTTTTCCACACATATCTGCATCATCATGACCATCACTCACCTCCCTTTCACCACCACATTGCTCAATCAACTCAAGATTCTCACAAACCTTTTCACCCTTAAAGTCATCACCTTTCTTCAAAACACCCTCAATTTTCACCTCCCTTTGACCACCACAATGCTCAACCAAACCAAGATTCTCACAACCCTTCTCCCCCTTAAAGTCTTCACCTTTCCTCAAAACACCCTCAATTTTTTTCTCAACAAACCCTTCAACCCCATCTTTAATGGGTATTTCTCTTTCTACACGATCAACATTCCCAACAACTCCTTCAACAAATTTAACTCTTTTCTTACTTTTCCTACTCCTAACAACCAACCCTTTTGAAATCTTGACTTCCTCCACAACAATTTTCTCTTTATCAACCCTTCCATCATTTGACACAGCAGAAGAAACCAATTTAACAATTATACAAGAAAATATAAGTGCTACCATACCAGTAACAAATAATTCTTGAAAAGGATTCATTTTTTAACTTTCCCAGATGATCTTCTTGCCTCTTGGGATACAGTAAAGATGAAGATCAAAAGATTACTGAGATAATTAATAAAAATAAGAAGAAGAGTTCAACTATGAAATGGATTTGAAAGGGATAAGATGATAGAAAATTGAGGGAAAGAATTAATGATGTGGAATTTTACTATGGTTAGGACATTTCCATGCTATAATATCGGTGGAATTTTATCAATCATAAAGGGATATTTGCAGCTTAGAGTAAAGTATATTCGGTTTTCCTCTTCCAATTATAAATCTATGGGGGTCGTTTGTCTTGCGGACAAAGATATGTCGGGATTATAATTTTGGAAATTATAATCGTGGAAAAATGCATCTCATATATGAGGTGGAATAAAATTATATCCTTAAGGATATTTAGGACTAAGATTGAGATTAAATTGATATTATGTTTGATTGGAAGTATAAATTTATAAATTCAATCAAATATAATATATTAACATTAAAAAGAGTTAAAGAGAAAATTAATAAAAATATCCTTCTTATTTATAATTTTTAATATTTTAATTATCTCGCATACCAAATACTCGGTTAAGTAAATATGGCATAATACATAAATATGCCCTTAACTAGGCCTCATTTTACATGTGCACAAGTAGGCACAACTAAATTCGGATTCGCGTCGATAAGTCCTACTTTAAGAGGCAAAGTGCTCCCTAATAAAGACAACTCCGTACCCAGGGATATTAGAACCCGAGACCTCTAGTTCAGGTTGAAGGAGTACTTATTACTCCACCACAACCCTTGTTGGTATAGGCACTTAAACTTATAAAATTGAACAAATGACACGTGAGTCCTACGTGGCATAATACACATATAGGACACTATATATGATGCAAACTGTCATATAGGATGCCACGTATGATGAATGTGTTTATTTGTTCAACTTTACACAAGTTTGTGTATCTACTTGTGCACACTCAAAGTTGAGGGCATAAATAAATGTGATTTAAAATCAAATTAAAAGGCATACTTATGTATATTATGCCTAAAGTAATATCAAATTTAAAGTTAAATTTGTCTTGAAAGTAATTATACTTTTAGCTAAACAGAATATAAATTTAGTTTTGATATATCTCACCTTATTTCGCTATCCTTATACAATATTACTCTTTTGTTTCTCTTATCAATTGGGTCCCACTCTATTGTTTTTTTAAGAGGGTCACAAAACATGAGCATCTTTTTTTGGTGTTTGATTACAAGAGGGAAAAAGTGTAAATATGGGCCATCTTTAACACGTTTCTTCATGTGTTATCGTCTACCTATCTTATCCTCTCCTCCCATTTTTGATGTGTCTTCTTCAAATCTAATGTTTTAGATTTACTTGTATGTATTTTATAACTAAGAAAATATTTTTCTTGTTTCTATTGGTACAAATTTAGTACAAATTAACAGTAAAATTATTTTTGAAATACAGTAAAGTAGTTTAAGATTTATGAACTTATGTAGCACATGAAATTTATGCGCTATATGACTAAAGACAATCCTAATGATCGTTTGTTATGAGACGTTAAGCATGTCCATGTAATACATAAATTTCATGTACTATAAGTAATATGGTTCACTTTTCTACTGTGAAAACTGAAAAGGGTCATTTAAATCTAAAGAAGTTTAAACGCTCCATCTCAACTACGAAAGGCCACTAGGCACCAAGTGAAGTAGCCTTCAAATCTAATTACAATTAGATTACATATTTTGTATAGAGAATAAATAAAAATAATATTTAAATATTAATTGGAGTAAGTAATTTGGAATAAATAGTTGAAATATATTTGCTGAGAAAAATCTTATTGTCTATAAGTAATTGAAGTCATTTTCTTCCTATGATGAAACTTCTCTTTTTGGAAAATCTTTTCTAGTAGTCAAGCATAATGTCACGGACTTAGACTCGTTCTAGCACTCCGTGCGATACTTGACAACTTACTCACGATTCTTTCACGATCTTGTAAGTTCAAGTAAGCTCTTTAAAACTTTGATCGCTAAGAGAATGAGAAAGAAAGACTTAGAGAGATTTTTATAAAGAAGACTTTGTATTGCTTTAGTGGAAGATTGCTACACTTGCTTGGATCTTGCTTCAAGCTTGGATGGTTTGCAAATGAGAGGCCCTTCTATTTATACTACTTCCTAAGAGCCAAAGTGTAAATAAAATTTACTTGCAAGTCCCTAAGTATTTACATTTTGGTCCCTACTCTAGAACTCCCTAAAATTCTAGAGATTTCCAAAGCCTTCCTTGAAATAACTAGGATGTTCTAGAGTCTTCCATAAATCTCTTGAAGACTCTAGCTCCTTCTGTCTTAAGCAAGCTCACTTATACTTCAATTTTTTGCCGAAGTGGCGGGTCGTGACACTCTCCCCCACCTGATGCTACGACGATCGCGTCGCATTGTTGCTGTCTGGATGACCGAGTCTTGTCTTTTCTCATGCGTAACCAGTAGTCCAAAGACTCGATCAATGCCTTCGTGTAGGTATTCGGACACCCCGTCCTTGTCCTCTTGCGGAACTTACCCAGTGGCGAGGTCCCTTTTGCACAATTGTCTTTCATCACACTCGGATTTGTGGCTACGAATGTTGACTCCTCCTTAAGGCCTCTCACGAGCTGCATGGCCGTCAATCGAACTTGTTCTCCCATCGTTGGTACCTTAACCAGGGGCACCATACATGACCATTCTTGCTCCATGACCAAGAGTCGTTGGAGGTTAGGATCGATCACCACGTGACACTTCTGGAAGAACTCTTGCCCAAGAATTATGTCAAAGAGGTCTAAAGGAGCGACAGTCAAATTGGTCTTACCTTGCCACTCGTCTAGCGTGATGCTTACTCCATGCGCTAATCCGCACACGGGAGTCGGTAGTGCATTGACCATCCTGAGATAGGCGTTACTTAGACTGTAACTCAGCCCCAACCTTGTTGCCGCCGTTTTGGTCATGATGTTGGTCTCTCCACCCGTGTCGACCATAGCACGAGCAGGTTTTCCATTGATCGTGATGTCGACATACTGTGTGCCGTATCTTTTCGGCTTCCCTGGCTGCTTCGTGATGGCTCCGCATAGTCCTATCACGCCCAACTGCATCGTCTTTGCATCTTGTCCTTGCTCTTGTGCATCCTTCTCCTTCCATTCTCGCAGGATAGCACCAAGGCTCTTCAGTTCATGGCACCTTGCATAACTGTGCGGCCCACCACATATGTAGCAACCATTTCTCTTTGCAGGCTTCGTCTTCCTCTTCGTGTCGCCATGACGTCCAAACTTCTTGCCATCGGACTTATATGTATCATGATTCTTGGGGTGTGGCCGCTGCTCCTCGACTCTGCCACGATCTCCCCCACCTTGTTCATGACTACCTCTCATCTGGCACTGTCGGGCTTTTCCTGCCTGAAGTCTGTCAAAGCTTTGGCCTGCGAGATGGCTTCATCTATGGTCCTAACCTGTCAGTGCTCCAACTCCGTGCTGGCCCAATTTTGCAACCCATCCATGAAGAGGAATAACATGTCTTCATCGGTCAGGTTGGGGATTTAAAGTGTGAGAGAGGTAAACTCCTTCACGTAAGCCCAAATGCTGCTTGTTTGCTTCGGCTTGCGCTTAGTTTCATAGATGACGTTGTTAGGGAAGAAGGCCTTCTTGAACTCGTCTCGGAATTGCTCCCAAGTGTTTATGATGCACGACCCCTTCCCTATCTCGGCCTCCTTGCGCCTCCACCATAGCATTGCCATCTCTGAAAGATACATCACGGCAATGTTGATCTTGTTTTCGTCGCTCCTTACTCGGTTACACTTGAAGTAATTCTCCAAGTGCCATAAGAAGTTTTCTACCTCTTGCGCGTCACGGACGCCTTTGACATAGGTGGCTTGGGAACCTCGACCTTGGCCTCCCTATCTCGCTCGAGCGACAGTGATCCTCCAACTTCCACGCCCTCCTTGAGTGCTTTTACCTCGGCTGTCAGAGTCTCGATCGTGCTTAACGGCTCCATGAGCCGACACTTCAAGGAAGTGATGACCTTCTTCATCTCATATTCCGCATGCTTGCGCGCCTCCAACTCTTTGCCAATGTGGTCATTCTCCTCTAGGGTGAAGTCCTCGAGAGTTTTAAACTTGCCATCGACCTTGTTCAAGCGCTGGCCTAAGATCTCCATGGCCTGCCTTGCCACCTCTACACTAGCGACCTACTCTTCTCCGAGTGTGACGTCTTGTTCGTCATCACTCGCTTCAGTGGTCGACGGAGGGTGAGATGTTAGCGCATTGCTTGATGTGGGGGCGAGCAGTATCTCCTTACTACTCTTATGGTGCTTCTTTCCCTTGCGGTTCTTCTTTCCACCATCCAATCGGACGTTGGTGGTGCTAGCGGCATTAACGTCTCCTTTGTTGGTCATTCCCTTAGTTCCAACATTTGCTCTGATACCACGTTGTCACGGACTTAGACTCGTTCTAGCACTCTGTGCGGCACTTGACAACTTACTTACGATTCTTTCACGATCTTGTAAGTTCAAGTAAGCCCTTTTTTTACGATTCTTTCACGATCTTGTAAGTTCAAGTAAGCCTTTTAAAACTTGGATCGCTAAGAGAATGAGAAAGAAAGACTTAGAGAGATTTTTATAAAGAAGGTTTTGTATTGTTTTAGTGGAAGATTGCTACACTTGCTTGGATCTTGCTTCAAGCTTGGATGGTTTGCAAATGAGAAACCCTTTTATTTATACTACTTCCTAAGGGCCAAAGTGTAAATAAAATTTACTTGCAAGTCCCTAAGTATTTACATTTTTGGCCCTACTCTAGAACTCTCTAAAATTCTAGAGATTTCCAAAGCCTTCCTTGAAATAGATAGGATGTTCTAGAGTCTTTCATAAACCTCTTGCAGACTCTAGCTCCTTCTCTCTTAGGCAAGCTCACTTATACCTCAATTTTCTGCTTAAGTGAGATGCTGAAGTGGCGGGTCGTGACAATAAGATGTGACTTTTTTCCCAAAAATATTTTCTTTAATATCAAATTAGCCTGTTTCTTTTTATTTTATTTTTTTATTAAATCAATGCTAAATAATTATATTTTTGTCAAGTTCAAATTTTAGTGGGAGAAAAAATATTAAGTGATTTTTCATCAATTTAAATTTTAGTAGATAGAAATATCATGTATTTATATTTTTTGGAAGGTAGCAAATACCACGTGAAATTAGTTTGTAAGTTAAATAATGTTTTCTTTGGGATGGAGAAATACTTTAACAAAATTAAGATTTTCTGTTTCGTGTAAGTTCTATTTATTATTGCCAAGTTACCTTCTTTTAAAATAAAAAATAAAAAAAAAGAAATTTAAGCTGTTCTTTGCGTATAAAAATGTTGTTCGTCAGAAATTTTTCGAAGAAAATAATTTACTTTGAGACTATTTTCTAAATCAATTTAAATATATTGTTAAATGTTAGGACAATTTACGATATTAAAGCACCTAATGATCATCATCTCCTCTTTAGTAAAATTTCCATCCTCCTTAGTTTATATCTAAGGATTAAGAATTTCTAAAGTCAGCTTCCCGACGTAAAAGAATACAGACTTAGGGGTGTTAATGGTACGGTTCGATCATTTATTTTTTAAAAATTGTACCATCCCAATTTTTCTGGTATTTTATAATACATAAACAAAATTAGATTTTTTAAACCATCTCAATTATATCGGTTTCTCTTCGGTATCGGTACGGTTAGGTTAATTTTCGGTTTTTTTTCTTTTAAAATATAACCTCAAAATATACTACTATTAAAAAATGTCTTTCGCAAATATATTCTTGAAGAAGCACTTTTAACTTTTCACCAAGAAGACAAGAATTTAAAACCTTGTCACCATATTGTTTAATCTTAAACATTTAATTGGAGTGTTTGCATAGGTTTTGTTGTATTGTTTGATAGATTATTTATTACAGTATCTTTTAATTTTAAACCTAATTAAGTAAAGGATAATTAAAGAGCAAAGACCCAAAGTCGTCTAGTCACCAGAGGCCTATGACCTAGGTTATATTTATATTTGAAAAATGTTATAAAATACATTTATATATTAAATTTAACATATTGTTAATATATAAAATATATTTACATACATGTAAGGTTATTCGATTCGGTTCGAGAATTTTTTGGTTTTTTTCATAAACTGAAAAGACCATCGCAATTGTTTGGGATGGTTATACACTTAAATAACGGTTTTATTGAAAAAGTAACATAAATCGGTTCGGTTCGATTAGGTTCAGTCAGTTCGGTCGGTTTTTCATATTCTTTTGACACCCCTATACAGACAGATGATATATATAACTTAAACTCTTTGTTTAAATTTTTTTAATTTTTGTCACAAGTTTTCCTTTTAATAATCAAACTTAATATTGGGCAGGGTGAGAGACGCAAGAAGATCCATCCGAATCCCTTTCGCCAGAAAATTACATTATATGTACAAGGATATATATATATATATAATTTATCCTTGTACATATAATGTAATTTTCTGGCAATCCTGTAAAACTTTTGAATATATATTTATTTTTTATATTTTGAATCCCCTAAATAAAAATTCAATCTCCGCTACCATATATATGCGAAGAGACGTTATTTGCTAATCAATTATTACTTCATATTTGGCAATTTAACTATGTTTTTCCTTTTTCTGATATATTTTTTAAGTTTTTCTTTTAATTATTATTATTATTATTATTATACATTCTTGCTGCCAAATAGTTGGAGTATTAGAACAAGTAATTGATTGAGGAGGATAAAATAGGCTCTAGAACAAGTTATTCCATCATATAATTAATTCTAAATAATGGCTAATAAAAGTTAAATACTACTCCTATTTTAAGTTTTTAACCAATGGAATTAAATACTGACTAAATTGGTAATTTTATAAGGCTAAAACTTGAACAATTTTAACAAGAAAAGCAAAGGACAACATTCCTGCCAAACAATTGTTTCGTACATAATTATAATATACCGGAAAAGGATTGGTGCAGTGAATGAGATTATTTTTACTTAATCAAAGGTCTTGAATTTGAGCTTTGAATATAACAAAAAATCTTGGTAAGGAGCGCTTCCCCCAAGTGAAACCCTATGCGGTGTAAATTTGAAATAGTTCTAAGTATCGAATATCTGAAAATCAAAAAATAAAATTATATTACTTCATTGTCCTTTATTATGTCATAATTTTTATTCTTTTCTTGGTTTTTGGTTGCCTTGTGGATTTGGACACAACTATAAGGAGTAACTAAAATATAAATTGTATATTTACTTTTAAACTTCTCAAGTTATGAATCATGATTACATAAGATAGTATATTATTATATAAAATTAGGAAGAATAAACTCTAAAGTACTATATCGCAAGTTAAATCACTACTAAAAATGGGTTAATAGCATTTGGTTTATCAATTATTGATAAATTTTTATTTTTATATTTTGTGGTGTTTAATTAAGTATATTCAATTTTTAATTATTTGAAATCTGTTTTTTTATCCACTTGCTTAGAAATAATTGCAGATTTCCTGAAGTATAATCCGTTTCACTATTTAATTATATATGTATTATATTAAGTTTGTATTAATTATTACTTCATATTTGTAGGCACTATAGTACTAAAAGCAGTCAAATATAACATATTTTCTCAGTTAAGTGATCATTTAATTAATTAAATAGTATATCTGCTGAATTATATATCACGAAAATCCAAATCAAAATCTACTCATAATTAAGGGTCCAAATATACTATTATTCCATCAGAAATATTATGACGAGTCATTACCATATTTTTTTTTTGTTTGAAAACTCATAGTTAATTTTTTTGAGAAAATATATTGATAAGTACTTATCTAATACGATTTACATCCATAGTAGGATTTGTAAGTTTTTTTCGCTTGAGCAAATTTTCTCAGTTCGCACCCGAAAATGGGGGTTTAAAAAAACCTTCGATAAGTCATACAAACTACAATTTGTTATAAATTCATTCATTGAATTAGTGGATTGTCCATATTCTCAATACATGAACTACTTACATTCATGTATGTGTATTCCCTAGGTTCTATGAACCATTTTGGATAAGAATGTATCTATTTATTATGACACATAATATGGTGACTTTTGGGGTGATTTCTCAACCTATAAATAGGGTTGTTCATTCACCATTATAAGATACACATGACACAACATGAGACAAGAAGACATTTGAATAAGATGATCTCTACATTCTACTGCTCATATCTCGTCTTTATTTCTTGTAGTATATTGTTTGTATTTTACAACACGTTATCAGCACGAGACTCTAGCCAATAGAGATTGAGTTTTAGTGTTTCTTTAACTCATGTTCTGGTTAATCTCGTTATGAGAATCAAGAATGAAAAATGATAACTACTGCAATCAAGGTATTATATGAATAAAATCAGGTATGTATTTTCTAAAATCTTTTTATGATTTAGAATACAATAGTGTTTGGTCACTAAAATTGACCAGGAACCAAAGGCATATACTACTATTGGTTGAATATTCTCTGCTCCACAAAGTTCCTTAATTAATGGAAGAAGGTATAGAGTTTTGGTAGCATGAGTTTGAGTATTATATTTTAAGAATTTTATTTCAATATTTTGAAAGACTCGAAGGGTGAATCATGTTGTACTACGGTCTATTATACCGTTGGTTGAGGGTAAGACATCAGGTTAAAGTTCGGATGCACCTGAATGAAAAATGTTTGAGGGTAAGACGGTAGATTCAAGTTCTATCGCACCAAGAGGGTAAGACATCAATTTGAGTATTGATGCACCATGATGATAAGGATTGGGTTCAAGTCCCATAAAAATATGGCCTAACACGCCTTATATGGATAAGACATTGAGTTTGAATCTCAATGCACCATAGTGATGAAAATTGTCCCATTGAATTTGCTCCATTCCCTAATGCAAATGTGGTAGCAGTACATGATAAATTTGAAATCTGCCCAATTGCTCCATTCTATTGTATGAATGTGATAGCAATGAATAATAAGTTTGAAAGATGACAAGTGATTGAATGTATGAATAAGGGCGTTGAGGGACAGAATTATAATAGTCATTATTGAGGTAATTATAAAAGGAAGAACATTATGAGTTCTCCAAATAGTCCTTCAAAATGTGAAGGTAATTTTTATCATCATAATGGTATGAAAGGTCATGATTGGACCTGTGGTCGTTGTGCGACCTAATAATTTGATAAATTTATAAAAATCTTCCATCAAAAGAAAGGAAGATAAAGTGGTGGTACACTTGACCTTTCAGGATGATGTTGAGGTGGGTCATGCAAAAATGATAAATTTTCAAAGGCATGACAATGTGCTTATAATGCAAATTTATGAAGTACATATAAATAATTAGTCCATTTCTTGAAGAGAATGTGACGTGTGATAAGCATCGTGAATGCTCGATCATTCTGAAAGAGAATGGGTCAAGATGTGATAAAATCATTATAGATGGATAAATGCCACAACTTACCCCTACGGGAGGTTTGAGAAATAATTATCAGTTGGCATGATCGGTTGGCCATTCCGGTTCCAATGTGATGCAAAAGTAATTGAGAATTTACGTGGCTTTATGATGAAGAAATAAAAGATTCTTCAAGCATTCTCTTGTGTTGCTTGTTCTCATGATAAAATTATCATTGTATCATTATACCAGCTAAGGTAGGGATTGTATTCCCTGAGGTTTTGGAACATATAAAAGGATGAATATGGGTCCATTCACCTGCCATGTGGATCATTTGCAATTATATGATAGTTTGCATCCATGAGATGGTCACATGTGCTTTGTTATCAACTTACAAATTGGTTTTTGTAAGGTTGTTTGCTCGAATTGTTAAATTAAGAGCACAGATCCAAACTATAAAATTATGTTGATAATGCTGGTTAGTTTAGCAGAAATTGTATGCCTCCAATTATAGCTAAACCATGAGTATGAGAACAGAACTCCCAAATAAGATTTGGTATGAGATTAATTTATTTAACATGTAGCAACACATGTATGCATCAAGCCAACAAGGTCTCCCCATCATAATTGGTTCAGGGTCAGGAACCAAATAATTTTCATCTAAAGTTTGAATATACGATATCTGATTTAATTGTTCCACCACGCACAAAGATGGATCCTCAAATGAGGTTGAGGTGAATGTTAGATTTTCTAACATTAGGGGGAGGAGATGATTGACAGCTGAAAATTATGAGATGAATTATCTAGATCCTCGTTAAAAAAAAAGTGAACTTGAAGTTCAAAAGATAATTTATTTGCATAATGATGCAAATTAATTGCCAGATGAATTTGCTGACCCTATGTTATAATTCAGCTGCAAATGCTCCAATGAGAAGTCCTTGAAGGACAGAGTCAATGGTACGCCTGAAGCGTGATAGACCAATCGATTACAAATGAAAATTTCCTTAAGGTAAAAGAGGAGCAAATGATCAAGATGGTCATGATAATGAGGCAAGTGCTTTAAAGAAGCACGATGACATAACACTTCATAAAACCTTAGCAAAGGTTCAGATACCTGAAATGATGAATATGAAGAGATCTCGATAAGTTATGTCGTATTGGAATCGAGTCAAAAGACCGTCGACGGTATCTTTGATATGAAGTAGCGCTCAAGGCTACAAATGATGACAACGATCTTGAATTCAAAAATCTGTCATATTGTGTGGACAGATAAATAATTGGCCAAATGAAATACACAATTCAAGTATATTATATTTCACTTAGAAAAGTGATGTTTTTGGACTTATAGTTCATGGATCAATATATAATGTCAGTGCGTACGAATGAATCATTATGTGAAAGTATAACCGTAAGATACAAAGTACTGTGTGTGCCTCGGGGCATAAAAGGTTTTCGCAAAAATCCTGACATTATTAAATGGAGATATACTCTCCTGTGGTGGATGCAATGAAGCTTATTTCAGTCTGGCAATGGATGAAATGCTTGAATATGTGTAATGAATGATTGTCATGTCTAGACGATGAAGGTTATATGAAAATCCTTGAAGGATTTAAAAGGTCTTAGAGTATTTCCATTGAGTACACCAATGGTTATGAGATTGCTTAACATAAAGAAAGATCAATTTTGATCTCATGAAAATGATTGAAAAAATCATGTATTAGTGCAATTGGTGCACATACAGATTGTTGATTATGCAGATGCTGGAAACTGTGTGATTTTTCTTTGGAAAGGGATATTCTAGTCACCATATATGAAGATAATGCTGCATGTATAGCTCGATTGAAGGGAGAATACATCAAAGGAGACTGGACAAAGTACTTTTCATCAAAGTTCTTCTTCATATATAATCTTCAACAAAATGGTGAGATAGAAGTTCAACAGATATGTTCAAGTGATGATCTTGCAGAATTATTTATTAAGGCGTTGCCAATGTCAACATTTGAGAAGTTGACATATGAGATTGAAATGCATCATTTCCGGGATATCAAGTAAAGCTTTCATCAGGGGGAGTGAAATACGCGTTGTACTCTTTTCTTTAATCATGGTTTTGTCCCAATTGGGTTTTCCTGTTAAGGTTTTTAACGAGGCAGCACTCAAGGTGTATTATGAGATATATGTACTCTTTTTCCTTCACTAGGCTTTTTCCCATCGGGTTTTTCCTAGTAAGGTTTTAACGAGGCACATTATCTATGGACATCCAAGGGGGAGTGTTATAAATTCATTCATTGAATTAGTGGATTGTCCATATTCTCAATACATGAACTACTTACATTCATGTATGTGTATTCCTTAGGTTCTATGAACCATTTTGGATAAGAATGTATCTATTTATTATGATACATAATATGGTGACTTTTGGGGTGATTTCTCAACCTATAAATAGGGTTGTTCATTCACCATTGTAAGATACACATGACACAACGAGACAAGAAGACATTTGAATAAGATGATCTCTACATTCTACTGCCCATATCTCTTGTCTTTATTTCTTGTAGTATATTGTTTTTATATTACAACAATTGATTTCTTAAATGATGGGAATTTATTCTCTTGGTTTAAAATATTATAAATTAGTATTGGGAAAAAAATATATAATAAATTAGCCCAAAATTCAAGTTGATCGTGATACGTAACTGAGAGTTTATTCAACTCGCCAAATACTCACTATTATGTTCATTATTCATTAATACTTTATTCTTCTAGTTTTCACCTAATTAATTATAGATTCTTTAAGTCCATATCTTAATATTCAAGTAGCGGTTTAATTAGAATATCTTAATTTTATTAATAGTCCTCCGCCCTCAACAAATAGCACAATTCTTTAATGCTAAATGACAATTAAATTTTATTTAGCTTCCTTAATTAATACTTTGCTTTGGCATATAATTGACTTTTACGAACAATACTGATATTATACAACAAGCAACATAAGTAAAACAAGGCAGAATATTTTACTTGGCCATTTCCAAGAGCACCTATAAAACAAATATTTCAAAATTAATTCCTAACTGAAATCGTGTTAAAACGATATTTGATTTTAGTTGTAGGTTTATGTATATGTTTTCAAAGTTGGATGTATGTGTATGCATGTGAAGACATCGACTGTATGTTTGGTTAACTGGATCCAATGTATGTGTCTTCAAACTATATGTGCAGATCAACTGTATGAGGAAAATATGTGAAATGTGTTTTGTATGTAATGGAGGAACAAACACCTAAAAATAGATATTGTACGCATGTCATATGTGTATGTCAGATATTTAATGTTGTCTTTATTTAGAGAATGTTCATTGCTAGAATTTTTAAATACACAGATACGATACGTTGCATCATGTAAGTTTCTCATGAATTAAAGCATCCAACAACATATGATCTACTCACGTAAGAGCAGATTCTAATGCCGATGTACTAATGACTAATTTAACTTTAATCTATCTTTTTCTTTTTCTTTTTCTTTTTTAAATGGCAATTTAACTTTGTAATTAGTGCTTAATTCCAATCATTTCATTTGGACTTTCTTTATTTGGCTTATAACCCAAAATTAGCAAAGTGGTCTTCAAAAGCAACTACACTAACCTTTTAGATTAGGGACAGGACCTAATTCTTTTTTCTTTTACTTTTCCTTTCTTCTTTTTATAGTTATTATCAAATAAAAAAAGCAATTAAACACTATGATGTTCCCTTTAGTTTAAAATAATAGCAAAAACAATTATATGTCTAACTAATTACAACTTCTCACTCCAAAGATTTGACATTTTATTAATTTTAAAATGACAATGACTTTCTTGCAATGTATTCACCATGTCATTATATATATATCCCGAGCATATGTAAATTATAATTATCTCTACGGCAATTTATATGGAGTAAATTATAATTTATGTAAATCAAGGTTCTCACTGTTGTCACTCATTATTGGGAAAAAAACTTCATGTGTTTTTCACAAGAAAAATAAAATAAACTTTTAGACGAATCTTGAGATGGTCATACACTTCAACATAGGTCAAGGAACACTCATGTCGCTCAATGCCTATCAATTAGCATAACTAACCAAAAGCAAGTGTCAATACAAGGAATTAACATGTCACACTCTTTCGTTTTATGTGTTGAATCATTTGTAAAATCAAATCATATTCACAAAACAATAGATTAGCTATACATCCTCCTTACATTTATGCCGGAGACATCGTCAATGCAATGACTTATGTTATGGTATATATGAACTCTTTTAATTGGTCCAAGCTAGCACAATAAGAAATTGTTAATTAAGTTAAAGTTTTCAATCTATATATTTAATTATTAACGTGTAAAATTGTTAGACGATGAAATTACACTAACCAGAAGTCCAAAACTTATGATGTACGCAAAATCACAAGACATAAAATTGCTGATGGGGAGGCACAAAATAAGAACATTACACCTTAATTTAAGCAAATTCATAATCTAATAATGTAACACCCAAATTTGTAGTCAACAAGCTTATCCTATTGAAATCTTGTTTTTTTTTTCTCTTCATAAATGATAATATTGTTGTGGGACGTATCATCACTAGGGGTGGAAATAATTTTGGCCAACTTAAAATTGAAATTGAAATTTAGATATTAAGTCTCGATTATGGATTCAAATTTTGTATTACGGATTTTTGGAAAACTCTAAGATTTTTATACCTTATATTCAGTCCTACATACCCATATCATATGTGTCAAATAGTAATAAGTTTAATTTCTAAAGGTTCATGAGATTAGTCTCCCAACCTACTCATTATAGCATTAAGTCCAATATAGAATTACGCAATATATGTATATATATGTGGCAGAGTGGCTTCAATCCTTGATAGCTATAGAAAGTTATACGTTCTAATGAGCAAATTATTAGGTGAACATGAGGTTCTTAATTGCTATGATCTACCGTAAAGGTGCAAAAAATCAAAACCAAAATCCGAAATATTCAAATCGATTAATGCAAAATCAAATTTTAAGAATTCAATCCAATCCTAGCTTCTTTGGATTATATATAATTTCTTCAATTCATAAACCAAAAATTCTAATCGAAATTTTCACATTTAATTCAAACGTCCTAAACACCCACCCTAATCATCACACAGGACACTAAATAGGATTATTTGCACACTATAATCTTTCTTGAGCCCACTTTTTTAATTCAATCCTTATTAACTTAGTAGATTAAAATTTGCATTTAAAACGGTGAAACATCATAATCTAAATAATGGCCTAAAAAAATTAGAGCTGTCAATATGGGCTGGCCAGCCTCATCCGAACTAATCCATATAGGCTTTAAAATTTGACGGGTCAAGCCAAGTTGATCCCTTTTTTTTGTGGGCTAGAAAACGGTCAGCCTAACCCACAAGTACGTGGGCTACGGTCCGTGCTGGGCCAGCCCACTTGATTTAAAAGTATATTTTTTATAATTTTTTAAATCAAATTATAATTTTAAAATGTTATCATAAATATCGACAAAATAATATTTCATGGTGTTAGTGTTACTACTTGTTAATCAAATTCACAAATAAAATTATCTTTATAACATTTATTATGTTTGATTTCAAGTAAAAGTATAAATAGCTAAATAAAAATATCAACCTAATTATTTTCCAATGATCATAATAAAATACAAAAAAAATATGATAATATTTCATAGGCTACGGCCTACGTAGTGATTCTCAAAAAATTTAAGAAATTTTTATTTTATGAAATACATATTTTATAAACATAGTTCGTATTTAAATTTTAATATTCAAAACTTTAAATAGATTTTGAGTTTGGACTCTTGTTATTTTTAATACTCTATTTTATTTTTATTTTTTAATTAGTTTTTATTTGGCCCACGGGCCAGCCCTACCCATATTTGTCAAGCCCCCCAAATCAACAGGCTTATTCAGGCCGGGCTAAAAAGCTTTTTTCTTAAATGTGCTTCAAAAATCTTAGCCCATTCATATTAAATCACGGGTTAAGCCAGGCCGGCTCGTGATTTAGCATGTGTTGAGGTTCAGTTAGGTTCAAGAAAATAAAATTCACCGATTTGATTTTGGTCGTTATAGATACATCAATACTTTAGACTAGAATTATATACATTTATTATTGAAGACTTTTAGAAAATCATATTTATACTAGATTTGTACGAATAAATATTTGAAAAAAGTAGCACTCTATATTCACAAAAATCTTGTTGCTAGTAGCTACCTTTGGTCCAGGCTCGAATAATTTGTCACAGCTATGAATAATGTTCCCATAACATGAAAAAGGGAATATTTTGGTGGGGTCAGTTAAATTTTATAATTTTCCGAAAATAAAAAAACTTGAAATACCAACTTTCACATTTTTTATCCAAATGTGATGTCCAAAATGAACCTGGGCTTGTTAAAAGGTACTGATCCACTATAGTACTGGACGTCCAAGAGCTGGATGGGCTTTATAAGAGCCCGCTCGGGAAAGTTTTAACGAAAAAATTAGATAAAATGTCCATTGAGTCAAAATTCTTAGTCCTAAAATAGTGATTCATACCATTTTTTTTAGTCCTAACTTCTTTCTAAGAATTAGTTTAAAATTGAACACATACAATCAAGTTTCGTTCCATGGAAGAAGAAGAAGAAGAAAGAAAGAGTATGAGAAAGAAAATGGAACAATTCGCAATTGAAGCAAGTTGAAGCTTAAATTTTAAAATTTGATCTGTCACAAATGTAAATCGTTTTGAGTGAATGGTATAATAAAAGAATTGCAACATTGAGAGGAGCTCCTATCTAAGATTTGAGACTGTTTAGAGGAGATTGAGATGGTCGGGATTGAAAAAAAATCAACTCGTAAGGAAAATGAACTGTTGTAATGTATAAATATTGTATAACAATTATATAGAAGTATATACATGTTTGATAAATAGTTATACATCATATTTATATATATATAGATAGATAGATAGATATATATATATATATATGCACAGTTATATGCTATTTATACAATATCGATGTATCATATACATTATTATATAACTATTGATACAATATCAATACATTAGATATACATACGGTCATTTTTGTTGATTTTTTTTCCACTTATACAATTACATAAAAAACCCCAAGTCATACACTTCAGTAGATTTTTATTCATTTTTAAAATAAAAAATCAACAACTTATATATAATAATATATTCGTAGCCAGTGAAAAAATTTTACAATCGTATTCTGTATTTCATAATCAAATGTCACATAATATATTATAAACTCCATTGTCATGATGAAAAAAGCTATGGATATTCGTTTAAAAACTCTGTCTGATATAGCTCATCAACTAAATATGTACCGTAATATATAATAAAATTGGTATCTGAATACCTAATTATTTTTAACTTTTTCAACTTTTTTTATGTGAGCATAAAATTGGATCGTTGGTGAGGAACATTACCAAATCGATTGAACATTAGTTGTTTTCTATAATACCTTATGAACATTTTGGTTGCTTCCTTTTTCTTACCTGATAGGCAGTATCTCCCAATAAGATTGATTCATTTGGATCTTGGTTCATGATAATTTTTTTATTAATCTTGACAATTGAATTTCTCTATGAATGAAAAAGGAGTACCACGGATTACGAGTAATCACTAGTGATAGGGCAAAAATAGAGGAGAACGACAAAGGAAAGACATATTAGGTAGAAAAATGTGACAATTGATAGTTAAATTGTGTTTTTATAATTAGTTGATGATAATTCAAATAAAATACTTGCACATTTAATAATTCAGATATAAAATTCAAAAAAACTAAAATACTTTAAATCTATCTTTGATTATTGACTATATAATATTGAGAAAAACACACCTTTCGTGAAGACCTTTTTAAGAATATGTTTAATCAACAAAAGTCAAATAATATAAAACAAAAAAAGTAACTCATGCTCTAGATCCGCCACTAATTTTGACTTTGAATTTCCAACATGCAATTTGTTCACATGGAAGGGTCTGGAATGTGTTAGTACTCAAAGCCACTAATAAATGGATGGATGGGTGGATTCTCTGTTTTCTTCCACCATACATTAACGGCTGTGAGCCCCCACTCACTATCTATCCCGTTTAGCAGGTGATTTGGAGGTGAATTATATAAATATTAAATTTTACGTAAGTAATATTATGTTTGATGGTTAATTATAAGGTAAGTTATTCATATATAAGTTTAATAAATGTTTAATTTGTAATTCAAAAATTCGCATAGATAACACATGTATAAGTTACAAGAAAATTTATATATATTATTATATACAGAAGGTAGAATAACTAATACATATATAACTAATATATATACATAAAATAATAATTCTCTCCGTTTACTTGTATTTGTGCATTATTTTTAAAATAGATTTTCATTTTTACATGTCACTTCAATATATCAAGAAAAGATAATCGTTTTTTCTATTTTACTTCCTAATTACTTATTCCTCAAATCATTTTTCAAGATCTAAAATCATACATCAATTAATATAAATATTTAAAATACTCATTTTTGAGAGTATAAAACTTAAAACGAACAATTAAAAGTAACCCAAGTAAAAATATATAAAAAAATTTATAACTAATATCTACGTTACTAATTTGCTCGATTCCCTAACAACCTAAAGTTTGGCCATATTTTAAATGCATATCCTCCTATTCCTCTAATATTTTGTACTACTAGTGACATCCAGTTGGTAATCCCCTATTTAATGGAACTTTTTATTTTTATTTTGATATAAGTAATATTGAAATTATTTAATTCAAATTATATTATTAGCTTTGTTCTAATTTATTTATTTACTTTATTTTATTTTCTTAAATTTTGTATCAAATTAAAATAAATAAATAAACTAAAATTATGAAATTATATTTTTGTATCATACTCAATATTGAATAATAATGTTTGGAGTTAGTAATTACGCGAAAACACAACCAAGACTCTTATCTCAACTTCTTTTATTAAACTTACATTAAATTAAATATAAAGTTTATCCCCGATTATATCTATTGCAAAACTCTTATATTTTTAATCTAATGAACCAAATACCTATCAAAAATAAATCCACCAAATAATTTTGTTAATATTTAGTTTCCATACTATAATCTCCATATTACAATCCTAACATGCATAAATAATACTTTATCCGTTTCTTTTTATGCGAACATATTTGATTGAATATAATTAATTATTTTCTTTAAAAAATTCATAGACACACTTTTGTAGCTCTAAAATCATATTATTGAAGATAAAATAAATATTGTAAAATTAAATTATTTTAAATATAATTTTTTTTCTTAAAAAAGTAGAAGTGTAGCATGATTAATGACGGAGGGAGTTGTAGTAGCGTCAATTCTTGATGATAAACTAAATCATTATTAAAACTTAAAAGGCATGCAAATTTTGTGATAAATTAATGAATGAAATCATTAAACTTGATAAGATTACACATCATTTCCATGTATCAATTTTGGATGTTTTATAGAGCATCTTACAATGCAATATAATATATTTTCAAGACGGAATTCTATATTATTAAGTTAAATAATTATTTTTCAATCAGTATAACAAAGGTTGTTGTCAACTCCCTCTTATCGGTTCAGAATCAACTTTTGTGACATATTTTGAGTTAAAAACTAAGGTACAAATTCATGGAAGCATAAATTCAAAAAATATAATACCTTGAAAGCTATACTCAAATGTTATAATGAATGAATGAAATTTATACATAAGTGATAAATCTAATCAGCATTAAATATGCAAATAATCAAATATTATCACATAAAATACTCCTTATTTATGTGTTGAAGTTTTACACAACCATTAAAGAAGAGATCAAGTTTTTATATTTATAAATAAAAAGTATTTATTTTGATTATCTTTTCTCTCTATCTAAACGGCTTACAATTAATTAATACATTAATTACAACAATACAGTTTAGACCGAAGGAGTAAGTTCTTCTTACAAGAAGATAAATTAATTTTAATTGATGACAATAAATGAAAACATGTATACAACAATTAATCTTTTTTCTTAGTTTCTCAATTTAATTAATTTAAATTCATACAATATAAAACAATAAGAGGAAAACAAAACTTTCAATGGAACATCTTCTCTATTTCATATTCAATTTTGAAACCTCTAAAAATTTAGAATAATAACATATACATATGATTTATTGAAATCAAATATTTATACTCCCTCCGTCTCATATTAGTTGATAGCTTTTCATTTTACACCGTACATAAAAAGTCATAAATAAAAAGACAATTTTACTAAATCATCCCTTAAAAAACTTCGCAAAATTTTACAAACAAATATGAACACTTTAAAAAAAAATTAATTGCAAGAATAATATAGAAAAAAAAGTAATTAATGATTTTCTTTTCTCCTCTCAACCCCCTCCTAACCCACAAATTCCATTAATTTCACCACCCAACTACCCTAATTTCTCACTTTTACTCTGTATATATATCAAGGGTTTCTCTCAAAGCCACTACTAAGAAAAACCCAATTTTTTTCCTCCAATTTGTACAGGAAAGATCAACCATGGGTGGAGGCAATGGACAGAAGGCAAAGATGGCTCGTGAGAAGAACATGGAAAAGATGAAAGGCCAAAAGGGTATGCATAAATTAAGTTTGTTGTATAATTTTTGGATTTTTTTCGAAAAAAGATTGGATTTTTGGCTAAAATCAAGATTATGGTGTATGTACAGGAAGCCAGCTTGAGGCTAACAAGAAGGCTATGAATATCCAGGTTTTTGTTAATTCCACTGAGATTTATCTTCCTTCTTAATATCCACTTGCCTTACCTGTAGAATTCTTTTCATCCAGCTGAAAATTTTAAAATTAGGGTTCCAATTGGGTTTTTTTCTATTTTTTGTTTGAGGATACACCAAAGGGTTTTAATTGAGTTTGGCTTGCTAAAGTTTTGGAATTTTTGATTGGATATATGGAATCTTTGGAGTTTTTTGTAGTGTAGACCGGAAATTTAGTCAGATCTCTGTGTCTAGGAGCTAAAGGGGATGATTTTGTGTGCTGCAGTTTGTTAATGTCTGTTTAATCTAATCGAATTGATCGAATAACGAAGAATCGGGATTATGTTTTGTTGGAAAAATGTTTTTGATATCTTACAAACAACAACATCATACATAGTGTAATCCTACGAGTGGGGTTTGGGGAGGATAGTGTGTACACTGCGATACTTCTATCTTGGGAAAGAGAGTGTTCAAGTTCATGTGTAGATTTTTTCTCTTAATATCTTGTTAATGAGTCTTTAGTATGATAATTGTTCTTTTTTACAATTCTAACATTAGCTTTTAAAAACATAACTAACCATTTGAGTAGTCTCTGAATTCAATTTGTGCAATTGTGACATATTTTTTAATAGCTATGAATAGTGGTTTCTACATTGTTATGCATTTGGATGTTACAAGCTATCAAATGTGAAGCATATGTCCACTCCTTTGACTATGTATGCTCCTATATATTGGCTTGGAAAGTGTGGAAAAAATAGACATACTCTTCTCCTTTATACTATCATACACACCTCAAGATTTAAAAAATAAATTCATACCGTTTTCGTGATTATTTTAGCAAGCAGCGAGTCCGATATTTTGTTTGTTTCTTTATTATAACAATATGTATTGAACAACTTGTTAGAAAGAGTACTTAATGCAATATACTTACATACTACCTTGTTTGCATAAATTATTTGATCTAGTTGAGCAGGAGAATATTCATCAGGTTTTGAATCTCTTAGTATTAAGAGCAGAGAAATTAAGTTTCTGCCATCTCTTAAAATTTGGTCTACCAAAAGTTTTCACCTTTGAAACATCAGGGAAGTGTTAGGCAAAGTTGTGCGTAGACAAATTAGGAATAGTAGCTGGAGATGTTTGTGCAGCAACAGGAAGACCACTGGTATTTTCAGTAACAGTAGTAGATTGATTGTTTCCATGATCGAGGACCACAGAAAAAAAGAAATGTCCTTAAGAATATTGTCAAAAGAATTGAATAAACACGGAAGGAACATCCTTTTTAGCTTGAGATGTGTATGAAACACCCTTTACTCCTTTAGGATATTTCATCAGTACAGGTGTACCCTTTACTTCTTTAGGATATTTCATCAGTAAAGGTGTGTATCCCTCATGATTAAACAAGCTCTTCTAGTATAAATCAGGAACAGAAACAACAAAGATTAAACAAAAGACAATCTAGCACCAAAAAAGAAAAGGAGAAGAGTTTGCCTATTTTTTCCACACTTTCAAAGTGAACACATAAGAGTATATATAGGCAAAGGAGTGAACATAGGCTTAACATTTGATAGCTTTTAATGTCAAGATATTATAACAAGATAAAAGCTATTCAAGGATCCGATGCAATTGCACAAATTGAATTCAAATGGTTTGTTGTATTTTTCAAAGCTAACGTTAGAATTGTAAAAAATGATTATCACATTTAAATTTCATTAACAAGATATTAAAGGAATGGACCTAAACACTTCTTGTTGAGACATCAAAATAATTTTTCCAACATGTTTACAAGCTATGCTATTGCCTCACAGCATCTCAGAGAAGCTGAATTAGCTTAAATTGTGCTCAGATAGAACACAGTTGCCAGTGACATGAATAATCTTGATGATTTATATAAGGATTAGTAATTTTCTCATGAAAAAAGGGTGCTTTTGTTTGCACTATACATAGGTTTTGCTTGATCTAGTTCTTGTCAAACTTTTGAGCAAGGATGTTGTTACTGATTTATTGAAATTGTGCCCTCGCAAATTTAGGGAATCTGGAAGCCTTCTTTGTGTGTCACGAATGAGGTAGAGAATGCACCATGGTGATCCTGTAAAGATTGATAATAATGCTAGCAAATCAGATAACGTTTTGATAAAAATTAGTATAAGAGATTGATAAATAATGTCTAGTTTTTGTAAAAACAGTGATGTGAAGTTAGAAGTTAAGATAGTTATGAAGGTAAATGACTTTTGCTCATAAGTGAGGAAAGTTATTTTCCCCCTTTCAGTGGAAAAAGTTTTTCTTGGAAAATATTGTGACAATTAATTACCAGGACATGAATTGTTCTTTGGAAGGTATCATCTGGAAAATATTTTACCCCATTCCATACACATTAGTGGTAAAGAGTTTTTTTGCTAAAGTTTTGAAAGAAACAAAAGTTAAAAAGTCCTGCTTGTTAAAAAGGGATAGATTGAGACAAGTGAGTTGGAGACGCATGTCATATGTTTTAAGCATTTAGCTGTTAACGCAGAGGAAGATTCGTTGAACTCACCACCAAAAGAATTGCCTCTATGTCAAACTTTGAATCTTGTGGTAACAAAGTCAGAACTTAGAAATTACAAACTAAATATCTTTGCTTTGCTGTGTGTTTTCAAAAGAAGACTAGAGAATCATCTCTGGTGAAGTAAAAGGAGTTGTTCTATTATTGATACCCATAGAGAAGTTATATATTTCTCTTAGAGAAAAACCGATCACATCCATCATTTTTTGATCGTGTGGTGGTTTAGTTTTAGATAACTTAAAATCTTTATCTTTATCTCTTTCAATGGGTTGGGTCGTATCAGCCCACATGGGCGATCCCAATATCCAACAGTACTTTGCCATTTGGTATCTAGTTTTCAAGATTTTCTTCAAGGGACTAGAACTTGGGGTTTGTTGCTCCGAAAACGAATGATCCTGTCCAATCCAAGAACTATAACTCTTGCTGAAACTATCTCACTTCCCATGGGGACAAAGGGTTAAAAACAAGACGGTAAACAAGGAAGATGATATCTCAGCACTGTTATCCATTTGTCCTGATTTTTGCTAGTTGTCAAAATGCAGTGGAATAAGGACGGTAAACAAGGAAAACGGTTTCTAAACAATGTTATTAACTTGTCCTAGTGTTTGCTAATTGTCAAAATGCAGCAGATTTAGAAATAAGATCATAAACAAAGAAAACGTTTTCTAAACAATGTCAGTCATCTGTCCTAATTTTTGCTACTTGTCAAAAAATAAGACAATAACAAGGAAGATGTCATGTAAAACTGTTATCTACTTGTCGTAACGTTTGCTAATTGTCAAATGCAGTGCAAGGTGTGCATGCAGACATTCATTTGCACCACTTCTGAAGTCAAGTGCAGAGAACATGCTGAGGCGAAACATCCCAAATCTGATGTCAATGCATGTTTCCCTCATCTCAAGAAATGATTTGCGTTTCAGAGTCTGGGCTGATGGTTGTTTCCCAACTATGTTTCTAAATTCTGTTAACCATGATAAAGTTTGAATCTGTTCAAAAGTTGTTGCTTCGTTTGCTTCAAACTGTTGATGGCTACTTAGTTTGGAACTCTGTGTGAAATATATGTCTATAATAACTGCCTCCTCTCGGATTGGTTTCTGCTAGACTTGTTGAGTGTATTGCTTTACCTTCTCAATGCTGATCGAGTATTTACTATTGCTAGTTTTAAACATTTACCACCAAATGTTTGGTTGGGTGGGACTGATCCTTATTTGACCAGAGGTTTTGGGTTTGAGGTTTCAGAATCGAGTCACTTTTGGTAGGGAGTGTTATGCCCCAAAGTAGAACCTTTTCGGCACGATTCTATATTAATTGGAGGTCGGAAAGTGGGCACCATGGGAAACCCTAAAAGGGTTCTAATCATTTAGTATGTGATGTGATAGCATGCAAGTCTATCATTGTGGTCTGACCTTATCTTCTGTGTCTTATCTTCTTTTTTAGCTTTTCCTGAGAAGGCGAAAAGAAATCACTGATGTTATGTTTTAGAAAAAGATGTTTGTAGGGATGCTGATTGTTTGAAATCACTTAATCAGAGATTTAACTGCCCATGTTCAAAACGATATAGAATTCAGTTGATTGACTATTTAAACTTTCACCTTGTTATTGAGGAATCAATCCTGTAACCTCCATTTCTTGTTTTCCTACTCCCAGTTTGTTTTAGAAAAACAAAAAACAAAAACACTGAAGTCAGGTAGTCAACTACTTATTTGCTAGAATACGAAAGACGTAGAAAAAGACAATTTTGTAACAAATAGTAAAATACATGACTAGAAACTATGATAAACACATAAAAAGACAGATATATTCTATTCCTTGTGCCTTAAAATATTTGTGCTCAGGCACTTAAGGGTGTGGTCTGATGATCAATAAATTAAGTTGAAAATTATGAGGTTCATGTTCAAATTTCAGCAGAGACAAATATTATGTGATACTCTTTTTCATTTGTTTTTACTCTTGATGGACAAAGTTACTTGATACTTGTTAGTGGTGAGAAGCAGTATTCGATAGAATTAATCAAAGTATGCGCAAGATGAATCGGATACTATTGTCCTAGGCGGTTTCTGATTGTGATTTTAATATACTCAAGTTTATTTGGAGTACATTGATAGAAGTCTTTTTTTTAAAAAGAGCTATTAGAACTACTGAAAGACATTGTTATTTTCTTAAGCATCTCTTGTACGTATTTTCAACTTCTATCTGAACCAACAACGTATACGTTTCGAAATTAGTGACATTGAACCAACTTTTATTTGTACAACAATTGTCTTGTAATTTATTGAAAATATTCTGTTTCACGTAACAACTTCTTATTAATGAAAAAGGGAAAGTAAATTTTTTTTTAATCATTGTTAGTGTTTAAATTTATTTTCTTGTACCATACTATATTGATTGGGATGAATGAAACTAATTTAATCACAACAACACTATAATGAAGCCAGCATACTAAACATGTCTCTAGTAAGTAAGTCACACTTTCATTCATCTAAATATGGATTATTTTATTTGTAAAAATATATTCCTTCATCCATAAGGTAAAGGTTAAAAATGAAAATAATAATAATAAAATACTAGCAATTAAGAGTATATATACTATTAGTACAACAACTCATGGGTTTCTCTATCACAGTTTTTCACAATTTTTCTGAGAAACATTACCATATGTATAAAAAAGAGTCAGTACCATATGATAATAGTTCACTGAATGACAATTATCTCAATCCTCAACCAGAAATTTCAGGTTTGACTTTGGAAATAAAATTGTCTTTGATAAAAAAAAATTCTACCCAAAGTGAGATTTCTATGTACAAAAATAAATTAGGATCAGTTAGCCCAAAGCAGATAGGTGAAAAAAGGTTGATAACAAACTGAGGTAAACTAAAGGAGTTACTTGGATGGTAACTATTTTTCACTTCCAATCTTAACATTAAAGTTCGAGTCATCAAAACCACAAAAAAGAGGTGGGAATTCCTTGGGAGAGATTAAAAAGAGAGAGAAACTTCATACGTCCTCCAAGTAAGGTTACTGTTAGAATCAAATGTTACCATCTTATAAAAAATTATAATGGATAGTAAAAATGTAACTTTATTTTTTCACTAAGGTCACCGTAAGCTAACACCCAGACAAATTCAGACCCTCGTGAGCCTTGCCATAAACAGAATGTTGGCATCACCCAACATTTACAAATCAAATTGTGACAATAAAGATCATCATCCACACAAATTTTTGCATATGTAACTGCATGTTGTAACGCCTAATCAGTGACCACGGACTGCATGAGTATGGGCCGAGCTACAAGGGGCACAAGTTCGTTACATTTGTTTTTTCATATTTTGAATTTTGTGAAAATTCTACTTTCACCATCACCGAAAAAGGCTAAATTGCACATTTTTTGTAAGTAAATTCAATTGCATGATAAGAGAGGTTGCTCAGATGCTACTATTCGAGTCACATCAAGTGAAAAACAAAAAGGTGAAAGCTCATAGGACGAGAGAAATAACTGATTGCACATATATTTTTATTTACATACCTAAACTGCGATACCAATTCCTCTTTCCGATGACTAATTTACACTGATTTTCCCTGACTTTCCGATCAGCCAAAAACAGATAAAAAGTCGAAAACTAATTTACATACTTACAGTGAAAAATCACTCCATTTTCACTTTTCTTAACCTCTAGCGAGGGTGGTGCTGAGGAAGCCGGAACCGGAACTGCGACGCCGGAGATCTAACAGCAACACCGTGCCAGCATATACCACCTCTACACAACTCGTCGGAATGATGACGTGGCTGATTCCGATGCTGAATAGGATGACGATCGCGTGTCAAAGCATACCTAGTAGCCTTACGTGACACATCCCACGTCAAACTCAAAATCAATACAGTTCCTACAACAGCTGTCGATACAATCAGCACAAAAAGTCCGCCGTAGCTCCGTCCAGTCATCAATCCGTACGCCTTCATCGCCGCTATCACTAAAAGGTACAACGTCGTTAAATTCCCTACCACAGTATCGGAAATCGCCATTTTTATTGGTCTTCTAAGATCAAAATTAAGTTGAAATTTGGTAAATTTTGAGTCAAAAAAAGTATGTAGTGAACTGATGATAAAGGGTTAAAAAAAGGGCTTATGGTATGGAGTGAGAATTACGAAAATTTCGATTGGGGGTTAGGGTAGGGGGTGGGTGGGGTGTTAAGATTGCTATGGGTTTTGAGCTTATCTTCTTTTTATTTTTCAGTTTTTTGAGGAAAGGGAAAGATAGCAGTGAATCTGATTCAGTATTCCAACTATAGAGACTCGTCCATTGGCTCATAATTAATTCGTCAATTTTAATTTGTTTGTCTTACTTATGTTTTGATTACTATTTTTTTCTTTAAAAATATTTTTGATAAGTAAGTTTTAAATTCTAAGCTCTCGTTTAGTTATAGATTTTGAAGTTAAAATTTAATTTTTTTTAAAACAACAGAGTTTTTGAAGTTATAATTTATGAGACTTGGAGTGTGTTTGGAGATATATTTTACCTGGAAAAATTTGTGAGTAAAAGTGAAATTTCTTATTGTTATGATCCAAGATCTATTGTCAAACATATGTTTGAAGATGAATTTTTAAAATTTAATCCAAAATTTAAGATCAAACGCTAACTAATTTTTAGTGACACATTAAGATTACTAGATATATCTTAATTTAAGATATGAAATTCAAAAGGTTTTTAATTTTTTTAAATTTTTTATTTCAAATCAAAATCAGATAAATAAATTAAATTGAGAACAACATTGAATTATGGCAATCCAGAAATATGAAGACGTCTAAAATGTGGTCACTTGTGGGTAGGGGTGTACAAAACCGAACCGAAAGTCGGAAAAAAAAACCTGACTAATGGTTTGGTATAGGAAAAAAAATTCCGACTATACTTGGGTTGGTTTGGTTTTAACTAAAAAAAGTCAACCCGAGACCAAACCAACCCGACATTATATATATAATTTTTAAATTTATTTTATACATAAAAGTATTTACTTTGATGTAATTTCTAAATATTACTTATATGTTTTCATAATTTTTATCATTTAACATATTTTTCAAGTTTTTTGTGACTTAGAATATTAAATGGTCCAATAAAGATTATAGTCTATAGATATTAGTAACTCTAATAAAGCTCAATTCAAAATCAAATCAATACTAATGCTAACAAAATAAATTAATTCAACACTAAGAATGACAATGATGTTAAATATATGTTCTTTAGTTTTACATTGGTTTAAACATTTAAAATACATAATCTAATTTTATTTTTTCTTTAATGTTTAATCATGTAATTAATAGTTATTAAACTTATTTTCGCATGATTTAGTACTTTTAAATTATGATCATTTTCATTATGACTTATCAATTTGCCATATTTATTTTATACGATTTCATTATTATTTTTTATTGAATATTTTAGTGTCATCACTCATATCATATTTTGTGTTATTTTCTTAAGAAACACTTTAGATAGTTGTATTTTGGTTGGACTAAAGAAATATTTGAAGCACAAGTTAATAATTATATGTTTGTATGAATACTTTACCGGAAGAATCCAAAAATTCGACACAAATGGTTCGGTTTGGTATTTAAAAAATTCGAATAAACCGAGGTTGAAAAACCCAAAAAAATTCGAGTGTGGGTATTATCACCTTTATGTAAACGTGGCGGCACAACATTCCTTATTGCGACTTTAAAAACAGCCAATTATGTCGTCATTTCATGCTTGACTTACTTGCAAGGCAGTACAAGCTTTAATTTTTCTATTTCAACATTCTATTTTAGCATAAATATTTGTAAGTCATTTTCATAATTTGAAATTTATAGTCGATAAATTTCCTTTAAGTTCTAATGGGTGAAATTCTTCAAAGTTGGCAGTTTCTTGATATTATGGATGTAATTTTATGTTTGGTTTTGTTTAGGGGGTGTTAATGGGGACTTTGCTTTCGTGCTACGTTAAAGAATGTATTTATTCTCGTTAGACTAATATTTTTGTTTTTCTATTATCGTGCCAAGAAAATTGAATAAATTGGAAGAGACATGCACCTAAATTCTGCCCAAAACTTCCTTTTTGGTTTTTTGGCTTTCGAGGCTTGCGGTCCCGTAAAGTTTTGGTATATGCAACTTTAATATTATATTGAAATGGGTATCATACAGAGGCAAAAGTGGTAGAGAAGTTTGTTACTGATGGGGCAATATCAAAATTAAATTATAGTAACTAGAAACAGCTCATCTTATTAGGCAGAAGCTCTCCCATTTTTCTAAATATCTTTTTCATTAATAGGAAAAACAATATAGTAAGGAGTTTTAGCATAACCGTAAGAATTACAGACACCTCTTTAGCGGAATGGAGCAAGGAGTTATCCACTAAATGATACGTTTTTGTTGTTGGTGGTATTGAGAATTATTGTCATGTCATTCTGTTCTGTTCTTTAATTTTAATAAAAAGGTAAGGTATGAGTCCATTTGTTCTCATGACGATAACAACTTAACAAGTATAGCGCATTACTAGGAATAAGTCAATCGCACAAATAAATTCAACTTCTTATTTGCGTTTGTGATTACAACTAAATAATTAAAGTGGGGACCAATGGCGTACTATTTTATTATCTTTTTATTATTTAGATTATATAAAAGACAAAGTAAGAACGAATGAATTATTTTCTTGTTCCCTCTCTTTATTAATAAAGTAGTTTTAGTCATGGTGTAGCGGATGGAGCTACTCCTCCCTTAACCAAAGGTCTTGGGTTCAAAGCCCTGAGTATGAAAAAATCCTTGATAGGGAGCGCTTCTCCCCTGAATGGGGGACGAATCCGAAATAATCAGGCTCCAATGTGTGTACTGAACACCGGGTGGGAAACCAAAAAAAATAGTGTTAGTCATGAAGAACCATAAAATAAATGGTTGGTAAGTCTCTCTAGTTGTTCCCCCTTTACATCATTCCAACTTGTCTTTGAAGTGAACTTTTTGGGGGTTAAAAGGGAATATAATTGTTCTACAATAAGTTAAGAAAGATACTCTTACATCTTCATAGTTTTCACCTACTCTAGTTCAACTAATTTACTTTTACATGCAATCATCCAAATTGAAAAGGGCATAAGTTATCTAATAATCAGCAACATGAAACTAGGGTAAATAGTTTATGTCATTCAGATCATAAACAAGATATACAGATTCTTATCAAAATGAAAAAAGAGGGTTATAGTTCAAGATTTATGCTTCTTCTGGGAATCAGGATGATTCAGCTGATGAAGCATTGGACCGAGCTTTCTCATACAAGCGGTATATCAGTGTAGACTTAGACATTTGAGGTTCTCTTTCTAGGACGGCTATCACATCTTTTACAGTAATACTGCGAGCAATCCTAGTTTGAGTTGTTATCCCTTGAGTTCTCCCGGCTCTTCTCACAGCACCTACAGAAAAGAGAGTAGTCCAAAGAAATTAAGAGAAATGATCAAAGGTTACAGCAGCTAAATGGTTAGTGCACAGGCTAAACCTGAGTAAACACTAAACAAGAAGAAATATCAACCAAATGTCCTGAAATCAACAGAGGAACAGTAATATCACACATTTCTGGAACATAAACACTTCAAATCTTACAAAAACAACAAATATTGTGCCTCAATCCCAATAACGAGGGGTTAAAAGTGGACATGCACGGTGTTGCTTATCTCTTGGTGCTAAGTGGGCACTCTACCAGCTAAGCTACATCCAGGTGCTAAGTCAGCCGAACCCAATAGCTTTGACCTAGACGTTTTATATGCGTTAAGAAATCTGCTAAATATGTACAAGTATCAAATTTCAAACATGGTTATTAGTACTTGAGATTGGTGTTCTAGAATTCCAAACCCATAAAATTCATATCATGGATCTGCTTCTGGCTACATCCCCGGCTCGGGAGGAAACTCTGGAAACATCTAAGACGCCAAACTCTGAGCTTGCCACAAGATTGTTTGGAAGGAAATTTATCTCGTTCAATGCTAGGATACTCTTGGCTGATCTAAATACATCTCATTCTAGTATTTTCAACCCCCCCCCCCCCCTCTCTTCCCATTTAGTTGCTGAGTTCATTCTAGTAAGGATGTTTGGTGGTCGTGTTTTTTTCTTGGATCAAGTAAAATGAGAAAATTTCATTGAAATGCATCAAGAGGATGCCAAAGTTACATCAGCTGAGGAGAAAAGGTAGCTCCTGTACAATTAACCTTTGGTTACCAGTAGTAATTCAAGGAGCTAACAAAATCCATAAATTTATCTAGACTATTCACATCTTCTAGTTTACACCAGCAAAAAGGACTCATTGGGCATCTAGCTTTAACTTTGTATAGAGGGTAAATCACACCTCAAAACATATCTAAGGTTTCTTTCTATCCAACTCCAAAAAATGGCATGATGGTACCATTTTTTCATCTACCCCAGCTGGTATATGCTTCTTTAATGGTTAGGTCATTACCCAGCTCATCCCAAAAAGCTTAAAAAAACATACTCCGATGTCTTGGGCAGCTTGAAAATGGAGGAATAGATGGTTGATGTTTTCTGATTCTTTTAGACAGATGTAGCACCTGCTGCATAGAATTATTACCCTTTTTGCAAGGTTATCATGAGTTAAGCAAGCATCCCGGATTGCTAACCAGCTGAAACAGGCTATCTTGTTGGAATACTTTCTAGACAAGTCACTAGGGTCACACTTCAGGAATATTGCTGTTGGAGCAGATCTTCTTTTAATGAGATTTAAGAAAATATGCACCAGCCTGGCTGTAACTCCAAACTAATATGTCCTTTTTAGAAGTATCAATTGAGAATCCTTGCAATCTATCAAGAAGAACTCCCAGCTCATCCACCTCCAAGTTTTGAAAAATTCCTTCTGCAGTGCATATTCCAAGAGTTCTCATCCCTGCATTGGCTAACTGTGGCTTGGGACAGCACATTTAACTGGTATTGTCTTAGGAATTTTTCCTGTAAAGCACTATTCCCCAGCCATACTCTAAAATAGGTATGCTTGGGAAAATCTTCCCAAAATCTGCTTAGGTATTTTCAGGGGGCAACAATAAGAGTATACTGTAGTGTGCCAGAAGTCTTGCTCCCCATGTTTAATTTTTAATAATCTATCTTCAGAAAAAGTTTTCCTCATTGCAATACCTCCAGAACTGTTACATGAGCGAACATTTATTATGGACAGGCAGATCCCTTGATCCTAGGCCCCCAGACTGTCTAGGCTTAATTACTTTGGTCCAACTGACCAGATAATATTTGTGTTGAGTGCTACGATACCCTCCAAAAGAATATTCCTTCTTATTTTATCAATTTGCTCAACACTTTGTTGGGGTTAAAAGGTTTTAATCATCTAGAAAGTCTAGTAATACTTGGTGTTATTACACATGAAGGAGATCTACAAGTAACTGATACCCCTTCTAACAACAGAATTTTCTTAAAACATTTTGGGAAGGAAAATATTTCAAATTCTAACTTTTCTATATTTTCAAATCTCTGAATATGCCTCATATGGTAGTTTATGCAAAAGAAAAAAAGCTAAAATATGATTTCAAACAATGTGTGATTCAGGATCATATCAATCACGTTAACCAAAGTCATAACTACTCTAAACACCATGAATATGAGAAACATCATTCATATTTAGAATGCTAGTCATATGAATCGAGACTAGGTCCCATAACGGATCATTATCATACATACCAGGTGTGGCTATTGCAGATGACTGGCTCCTTTTCTCAGCTTCTTGGGGGTCCCTTGAGCTCCTTGTGGGAGCTGATAAAATCCTCCTAGTCACATCTTTACCAGGCTGTGAACCAGAAGCCACATCACCTCCCCCTTCACGCTTTTGTCTGGCCTGCTCAGCCATTAATTGCCACTTTGACAACATGTCATCCCCTCCAACAGCAGCTCGAGCAGCAACATTTGCAGCTGTAGTTCGCATCTTATCATCTTCTTCCTTGTTTACCTGCAAAGATACAAACAGTTGGGAAGGATCAAAGTTAGTTATGAAAGAAATTACATTTGACACTTCTTTATGGATCTTAAAACTATCCAGAAAAACAGAAGTGTGAGCAAGGGAGAGTATGTACCTTTATTGATTTCCCGCGACCTTCATCCTTATCCTTATCACTATCAACTCCAATACTACCTTCAGGCTGATATCCAAGTCATTAAGTTACACATTTTCCATATTGTCATTTTTTTGGAACAGATAACATAATTTTCCATATTAACATTGACCAGTAGAAACTTAGTTGAAGAACGCTCAAAGTGGAAAGAAGGATAACTCACTTCATTTGCCTTTTGGAGTTTTTCCACATCAGCCTGTTTCTTTTCCCATTCTTCCCGGGTTTTTCGATTGATTGACATGATTTCTTCCCGAACATCTGAGGTGACAATTGTTCTGTGTCTTGACTTCTCAATGTCAACTCTCTACAGAAAGCAGACCTCTATCTCAGGTTCATATTAGGATCCTATAAGCTTTTCACATAGCATATTTTAGAAAAAATTTAACCAAGCAGAATGTTAACCTGTTTTGACAGTCTGATGAGACTACTTATGAGTCCACGCAATCTTTCCTCCACACACTGGAAGTTCAAAGTTCAAAGTTCATTGGCACAAGAATTTCCCAAAATAAGTAAAACAAACAGAAAAAGATCATATCTCACCAACGACAAGCATCGTTCCACATCACTGCTCATATTCTTTAAACCACATTTTGTCACTGCCAGACAGAATCAGGTAAGCAAGAAAACATCGCAATCAGTTAGGAAGATGACTTACTCTATCATGTAACTGTATAATAACAAGTTGCACATCAAAAAAAGGGAAGATCTAAAAGAGGGATGTAACTGATTTCTGTCAATTTCTTCTGAAGTGGAATTTTCTGCAAAATCAGCCTTTCCTCTTCTTCTTGGACAACACGTCGAGATGCTTCAGAAACTCGACTATCCTCCTTGGGCCCAGAAAATAGTTGCTCTTCCTCTTCCTGTTTTATGCATTACAAAATAATATCAAACTACTTGGAAATACTTCTGATTAAATGCTTTAAACAACTTGTGATGAGCACAAGATACAATCCACTGTTGGGCATCGAAGGAGGTATTACCCTTAGATTAACTCCACTAACAGCAGTAACATCATTAAGTTGTTCAATGCTCTGATCTAAAAAACCTCCCGACACCTTTTGCTTCTTTCTGTGAAGTGTACAAGGATACAACAATTCAAAGTGGAATCAATACAACAGACAAAATATTGAGACACTATGCCAGCAAAACATCACATTAAAGGAGCTCAGAATAGTATACCCCGAAGGTGGAGGTGAGGAACCTAGCGCATCAAGGGGCTTCTTCTGTCCAATGGCAGGCTTTTTCACAGGAGTCTTTCCATTGTTTCCTGGCCCAAGTGGAGATGTCACAGAAAGTGTCCGAGAACTTAACTGAAGCAACAAAAAGTGAAAGAAGAAAAGTGACATCTAATCCACAACTTCAAACAAATAAGATATAATGCAAGACAAAACATAAATATTTTAGCAAGGAGCTCAAGAGACGCCCAATCAAAAAATATTGTAAGTGAGAAATAAGATATACAATGACTACCAAAGTGCTGCCAGAAACAGATCTCATGTTGCCAAAAACTTCCTACGTTCACTTTGACCCTCTGTGGTGAGGGCTTTTTGGGAAAAAAAATCTGTCCTTTCTACTTTAAACAGTCCTATATTTCTGTTTAAATGTCATTGGCTTTCTTTCAAAAAACAGAAAAAGAGAAAATATTCCAATAGCAGAACAACTGACAGTAAAGGTCGGGTCTCTACCATAGAGTTCCAGACGCTCCATTATCCTAAAGATAAAAATAGATGAAATGTATTTATCTTTGTTACATGTAATAGCATAAAAACAATTTTTTTCTCCTTATTGGCTTGAAGCATACACATTACAAATTCTGAAATATGTTAAAGTGGATTTAATGACATCAACCTGTACTACCATATTCCAGCTCTCTTCAAAGCTACTTTCCTCCATCAATTTGAGATGACAAATAAAATACTTACTACAAGTTGAGATTTGAACAGTTTTTCAAAGTAATGTTTTTGTTCTTAGTTCCATTATGGATAAAAAAAGAAGAAGAAGAAGAGAGTTTCTCTCCACTGTAAAAGGCAGGAATGAGGGCTATGATATCGTGTTGATGGACAAATGTAAGACCAAGCTGTTACGGTGGTAACACGGCTCTTTAAAAGTTATAAAAACAGAAATAAGAATTATACAAGTTACCCAAAATAATAAGAATAAAATGGATTAGGAGCCTGTTAGGATGGGCTTATAAGCCAAAAGTCATAAGTTAGGATTTCTAACTTATGGATTTTGGCTTATTTTTGTTTTTGGCTTAAAAGCACTTTTTTGTTTTACCCAAACACTACAAAGAAAACTGCTTCAAAGCTATTTTGGCTTAAAAGCACCTAACATAAGCCAATCCAAACAGGCACTAAGTTAGAGAAAATGAATGCAGGACTGAAACCAAATTTACCAAAAGAATTTTAAAAAGTCCAAAATTGTTTGACAGTGACAGATATTTGTTTTTTTATAAACGTTTTGGATTGAAAGAAAGAATGAGAAAGGAAGGAAGACCATGTGGAAGAAAGAAGGAGAGAGGAAAGGGGGAATTAAAAGATTTTGGATTAATAATGAGGGAGAAAAAATGGATTGTTATTACTTGACGCCAGCCCTTAATGAAGTATTTCAACTGTTAGAAAGATTGTAGTTTTTTTTTGGCACTATAGAATTCCTCATTAAAAGAGGTCACCTTCCCTCATTTTCTGCTCACTTTTGGACAGATATAAACTTTATCACTTGTTCATAACCTTATTCCTCCCTCTCTCCCCTGCTCCCTTCCAATCACTCCCTAGAATCAAAATACAAGCAAAAAAGTTGAACTCTACCCTCTCAATTCTTCTCGTCTCCCATCCTTGATGGTGTAGTCCATGGGACAAATCCCTGAGGTCTGTAGGGCCAAAGTGGACAATACATTTCATAATCTTGGGCAGTGACATGAGATGTTCTTCTATAAAATATAGAGAGCTCTCATATAGACCAGCTTTTCAAATTTCTTTTCTAGAGGAGTTTCATTAGTTATAGTACAATAATGAAACAGTCAATTCATAGAGCAGAGAGGGAAAAAGTCGGCAAAACAAAAAAGTGACACGGAAATTTTAAAAAAAATGCATGTCTAGAAATATATCTATGTATATGTAAAGATATGGCACCTGGGCCTAACTCACCCCAAAAGCTAGCTCATGAAGGGAGGTTTGTCCAAGTCCATATAAGGAGACCAATTTCCCATCCCTCTACCGATATGGGACTTCTTAACAGTCTACATATACATATATGTATGTATGTATGTAATATATATGTATGTAAAAACATGTTCTTATACTTCTACAATCTATAATATATCCTCACTCACAAAGTTGATAAATCAAGCCAGGATGCAAAGTTGCAAACCAAGAAAATTACCAATGTGCTAGCGTCCATATGAGATGACATGGAAGACGAGGCTGAATTTGAAGGTTTCATGCTAGTGGTTGATGATAAACCAATTCTGGAGGTCTGTTCAATAGATTCATCCCTTGAACTTTCCGAAGTGGAATTTCCTTGATCCACTTGAACAGAGGAGAAAGGCGATAACTGGGGTCTTTGTAGCTGGTCATGGAAATGATCAATTGGTTCAGGCTTTGGATTGGTCATTGGTGATGAAAGAATACTTTTCTGCTCTTTATTGGCAGACGGTTGCCACGGAACTGAGGTCTGCTGGATTCTTGAAGTACTTGAAATATTAAGACCCCCACCAGGTAATCTTTTGGCTTCGCCAAAAGTGTTTTGCTTTTCAAACTTAGGGGCACTCATTATTCCCATGGCTTGTGTTGGCACTCCAAACTGAGTTGCATTTCTGTTCTGTTGAACTGAAATTTGTCTCATTTGTGCATCATCAGATTGCTGTTTAAGAGGTTGTGTTGTTGAAGAGTGGACATTAGATGCAGAATATGCACTGTAATTGTTCCCTGCATTTGAAAATGTGGGAAAAGATGCCTGTGAGAAGTGTAAATGTTGTTGCTGTTGTCTGTTAAGTCCCTGAATTGGAAATGGTGTGTGATCCCTTTCTTGTTTTACAGCAGTCAAACTAGAAGAAGGCATCTGGCTTCCTTGGGCTCCACGCAGATCGGCTTGGTTTTCCACCTCGTGCAACTTTTGAGCTTTACTCTCAATTGCCATAATGCTAGAATCTGTCCATATTCGAATAGGAGCAACGGAAGAGAAGTAAGGTCAGAAATAAGCTCGGACCTGATTGGAACAAACCAAAGAGATTCAGAGAACAAAGGTACCATCGGCTGGCATTAGCGAATGTTGCTGCTGTGAAGCCTGAGTCTGAGGAAATTGACCGGGAACAGTCTGTGAGTTTTTAGATGCCTGAATGAAACTTTGATGTAGAGTTAATACACATTGATTGAGAATTGCATTATTGATTTAACAACTGAAAGTGCTGCTTCATCTACCTGGGATTGAAATTTATATACAGCCATTTTGAGCATCTGGTCTCCAATTATACTTCTCATGTTCCTTACAAAACTTTCCTTGGAAATTTCATTTTTCTGTACACATATTCCAATTGTTTTATTTTTTTTGAGAAAGTAAATATTCCAATTGTTAGCCATAACAGAAAAGGCAAAATGATGCACAAAAAAGTCAGCTATAACAAATTACTTTGAGTTTAAGGTAAAGAGTCTGGAGCTGCGATGCCCTATCCTTATCAAGTTGGGGTTGTATGTGAGGGAAAAGCATGGCAAAAGGCACTTGTTTTCCCTGTTTAGCTATATTCATTGCTGCTTGGCTGCTCGATCCAGTTGCAGATTCTGACTGATTACTTGCCACCGTTGCCACACGTGGCAGACCACTAGTTCCTGTTGTCAAAGACTGCATGGATTGAAGATTATTTGCTCCCTGTAAATTTAGATGTGGAGATTCTGGATTTTGCGTATTCTTTTCAGCATTCTGCATATTCACTGCTCTAGAAGAATGAAGTGTGTCCTGTTCAACCTCTGTGGTTAGATAACTGTCCTGGGATATATGCTGCAAAGGAAGGGAATTGATCTCCTGTGATGAATCATTTTTTTGCTGCTGATTCTGAGAATCTGTATCATGTCTCTTTAACTGCATATCAGACAAATTTTCCTCCTTGGGCTGCATGGTCTCTGAATCTTGAAGGCTACAATGACTGGCATTTTCGTCATGGTTAGCAGTTTGCCATGGGGCAAACTGATTTGAGGTATAACTGCTTCCTTGAGACAATGGTACTGCTTGTAAATTATGCAAAAGATAAGATTGTTTCCAAGGAAGGAGAAATAGAACACTACTGAAAGAAGACAAAGTAAGCAAGTGATAAAGGTACAGTAGCTTTCTAAGACAAAAGTTCCGACCACAATCACAAATTGTCTTCACATCAACACTCTTTCAGCGTAGATATTCTCATGCAACTCTGAAATGTTTATTCTGCTGATATATGAAACACAAATGAATTCGCAAACTGGAAAAATATTTTCTCTTTGTTAAGGCAAGGGAAGGATAGCTTAGTCAAAAGGGCCCTTCACCTACAACAATGAGGCTAAGAGTTCGAGTCATCAAGAGAACAAAGCAGGAAAAACCATTGTTTGACTCCTGCTTGAGGAGGTTTGACATAAATTACAACAACAACATACCTAGTGTGTCCATAAGTGGGGTCTGGGGAGGGTGATGTATACGCATCCCCCTACCTTGTAGAGGTAAAGAAGTCGTTTCTGAAAGATTTTCGACTCAAATAAAGCAGTTTAAAGAAAGTTTGTAAAGGAAATACCGTAATGAAGAACAAAACAGTATCAACGGCAAATAATACAACAGCCGAAAGCAAAAGAAATACCATATGCTAATAAGAAATTGAAGAATAAGATAATAGGAGGGTGATACTAAAGCAAAGGAGGCAAAATGTAATAGAGGGATCCGGAAACATTATTATAAAAGAGAATCACTGCAAATACTGAAATGGGTTTGACCTACATTAAAAGAAGAAAAAAAGGAACTTTGACCTTTGTTAAAAGTAGCATCATAAATACTGCTTTCTTGAGTAGGGGAAAACTCTATTTGTATAATTCAGTGTTCAAAGGTGAAAAGCCAGAAGGCACCAAGGTCTGCTGGCTTCAAGCACCAAGTGAATTTAAAGTGTGTTTTAGGAAATGCACGATTGGAACAGATGTACATGTAATAATAGAAAAATAAGAATAATCAAAAGTAATAATCATATGGACAATAGAACTGAAATAACAATAATTCAGTTAGATGAATAAACCCCCCGTGTCAACTAAATTCCGATACTACTTCAAGAATTTATTTTGACGTAAAAAATGCAAAAGCTCCTAAATTAAATAGTTATCTAATACTTATACCTTCATCCAAAGCTTTCTTAGCAATAGGGAATTAAGAACAACTGATATCCTTGTTTTACACTGCTTTTCTGTTATCCTTTATTGTTACTTAGTCTAATCACTCCATATTGTGAATCTATGATGGTTCCAAACCACCCCATGCACAGTACACACCCAACAACTTTTCGATATTTCAGCTTCTCTCCACTACAAAACTTCCATAGGTGCCATAAAGTACCCACGCTTTCTCCCCTCCAAATTCTTGACAACAATTGCAACTTCCCCTACTTCTACCCTTCCATTAGCAATTACTCACCCTATCTGTCTCCCTACTACTTATTTTCCCATGCTAGTAACACCAATATAACACAATCTTTACCAAAAAAATACTCACCCAAGAACAACTATCCATCTAATCACCAGAGGTAAACCTAATCTTTGCAGTTGGCAATAAACTTAGTTGAATTACAATCCATAACAAAATTAACAAAATTTAGTTACTACATAGTCATAATATGTTACCGCTATCGGAATCCGAAGGCTGAGATTGTGAATTATCTCCACCAATATCCCTGTTTAGGGCAGCAGTGAATGCCTCCACATCCGCCCCCGAATGCATCGTTTCATCCTATATTTATATCCAAAATTCACATAAATCCACCATTTCACCATAAACATACATATCTCTGACCCAGTAGATGAAAATCCCTAATTCACAAAAAAAAAAAAAAAAAAAAAAAATGCCAACCTCGTCTTCTTCAAGTAGCTTCATGATAGACGGATCCATTGATTCAGAAATTTGAAAATTGGTTATATATAACCGTAAATTACAGCAATTGATTCGTTTCAAAAAGAAAAAATTGGGAGATCTGTTAATTGATGCAAATGCTAGGTTTCCATGAACATGCAACTTGGATTTTTCGAAAGATTAAGAAAGAAAAACAGCAAATTTTCCAGAGACTGGAAAATTATACAGTGAAAAATTGATGATTTTCTTTGTTTAATTGTTTATAGAAATTTTTTCTACTGAATTCGCGGAGAACAAATTGAAATCGGTTCTTGCAGTATATATAAGTGGTAGGTACTATTTATAGACGAAGGTTTCTTTTATTTTCTATTTTTCCTTTCCTTTTTTTTGCTTTTCCTTTGGAATACAGGTAGTTTCTACATATTCACCCAAAATAAAGGAGGTAATTTCTAAAAAATAAAAAATAAAAAAAATTGGGAGGTAATTTCTATATGTTTATGAATGAAAAAGATTTTATATTAAAATATATTGAAGAAGTTTGAGGAGGGTAAATTGTTGAAGATGTTTGTTTAAACTAAATTTGGGAAGTAGATTAATTAATTGAATTTGTATTTAGGATTAAGCATAGATAGATTATAACGATTAAAAATTAATTACTGAATTTTGTGATTTTGTTTATGAATATAATGAGATGAACTAAGAATAGTAAATTTGTTATAAGTAATGAAGCAAAAAATAATTAATGTAGCAATTAAAGACTTCGGTGAATAAGTATAATTTCAAACAAGAAAATATAGTGACCCAACTATGTATTAGCAAATAAAATTTTAAAATACTCTAGAAATAAGGCAATATATATGATAAGGCCTTTCTATTTTGTTGAAAAAACACTAAAAGAAAATGACTCATGAGAAATTCTTTTTGTTAAAAGTCTCCATGTAAATACTTGTCATATTGTAAATACGATTAATTAAAATATCTTATGTTGATATTATCTACAAAATAGGAGTACGCCTATTTGCTTTTGAAAAAAAGAATGTTCTTAGGATCATTTCTATAGTTTGTAATTTTTTGAATGCTTGGTACTATATATTAATATTGTATTCACTCAATGAAAAAAAATATAAGTGAATTTTTATTCAGATATTTTTGCTGGAAAATTGTTAGGAGATAATTCGAGCAGAAAAAGGGACAGTTACTTGATATAATTTAAGGGATTTTATAATTATATTGATGAAAATGATATATTTATAGTCATCACTCATTATCGATGTTTTATGTTATGTCATGATCCAAAATTTGAGGTCATAATGATGTCTATCATATTTTATCGGCATTAGCCAACTCTCCTATTCAAAACGAATAGTAAAGTTATTAAGTAGAAATATAAAAATAGCATGAGAAAGTCTCATAATCATTTTTTTCAAAAATAAAGATAATAAGTACTAAAGTAACAAAATACACTCAAGACCTAATGTCATCTGTACAAGGGTATCTATACAATCATCTCAAAAACTACAATTGTGTCTGGAGGAGTAAAGACAAGAAAATAAAGATAGATGGAGTCTAGCTCTAAGCGCCAAGTAGCTCGCCTAAACTCCCGAGGAAGTATCGTCTTAGATTGAAAATCAACTATGTATGTTAGTGTTAGGACTTTGCATCAAAGAGATACAATAAAGCAATGTAAATACGTCAACCAGTCAAGAGTCAATAACTAGTACATGATAAAAAAAAAATGTTAAAAACACTGACAAATCAACAGAACAAACAAATAATTCAGAAGAAAAAAACAAATATAAGTAGTGTATATATATCATCCAATAAGTAAAAGAGAAGCACAATAAACACAGATATTCAAGATGTACACGAAAAAGTAAAGTAATGATATGTGATGCAATGACATAGTGACATGTTGTGAGGTGGAACCCATTGAGGACTCACGAGATCCATATACTTTGTCCAGAATCATTTTTCATTAGACAAAAATCAAGTTTTACGTTTGTGCATATGTAAATGTCATGGCAGATCCCGGATTTCTTTGGGATGGTTGTTTGTAGTACTTATAAGACTCGATCGCTGACGAAATATCGAACACCTAACCTCTAGAATAAAGGAAGAGATTGGTAGGGGGTAATCATGCATGGAACAAGCCCAAAATAAGTTGGCTTGTGTGTCTTTTGATTTTTTGATTAAAGCTATTTTTATTGCATTGTATTTGATTAGACCTGTCTCACTACACGTCATTCTTCGAGATGTTCATGTGTTGGAACTCATTATTTAAAGAGAGAATACATAAAGTTCTCCTAAGTTAATACCTACTTGTTTAAAAGATATAAAAACTTTGCGGCGGTCATATGACCCTTGTCAACAGTTTGATAGTAATATTATTGCCTCTTTTTTTTTATCAACTCCAACTTAAGGAAAAAAAGTGATCGCATGCACCAATTTTTAATTTCCACATGTAAATAAATTTCAAACAAATAAAAAAAAGTCAAATGATACGTACTGGTCGAAAATGGGCATATATTGAAATACCAGGTGTTTCGTTGAGAATCCATATATATATAGGTTAAATATGATTATATATTTTATTGGGAATCCTTAAAATCAAAAATCTGATAACGCTTGATTGAGAAGTTTATTCATGTGTCTTCACCGAATCTAATGACACTTGATTGAGAAGTCCATTTATATATCTTCATCATCTTCAAATCCTGATGTTCGCCCCAATCAACATGTACATAAATTTGGTATGATATAAAGAATATTTCGCATATAAACCTGGAACTTATGTGGGCTATGCAATCAAAGTTGATTTACATATATTTGTGGAAATTAATATTCTTCATTTGACGTGGGAGTAATAATAAAGGACACACATATAGCTAGAAAAAAATGGCTGGCAAATGAGTGCTAAAGCATGTTTCCTTTCAATATTACTCACATAATCAGATGAGATCTTTTGGAATATAATTGAAAATTAAACACGAGAATTGAGCTAATGAAAAATAAGTTAAAGTCAACTAAAAATAAAGGACCAATTTGTAATTAACCAAATCTTTTAGTTTGAAGAAAAAACAACAAAAATAATATCTTATATTTGAAAGTAGGTTCAAAATTATTTCTTAAATATAAATTTTAATCCTTTAAATTTGTCAAGAATTAGCTGTATTGATATCTGTCAAATATTTATCGAGTGAGAACTCACATTTAGATGTACAATTTTTATACTTTCTATTATTTTTTATTTATTTTTAGAGTCTAATGTAACTTTTTGATGTGTAATTTATGTTATTGTTTATATCTTCTTAGTTTTTTAATATTGCATATTTTGAGATTTTATGAGACGTTTTTGATATTTATGGTTAATTGTTTTTTCTACTGTTTCCCTCAAATCTAACAAATGATATTAAATTGTTAAATATTTAACAAAGTGTTAATCTTTTATTTTCTTCATTATTTTCAATATAGTTTTTTTACCGTTAAATTTTCATTTTTTTCTAATTCAATATGCTTTGCTCGAGTCAGAGGTCTATTGAAAATAACATCTCTATCTTCATAAGACCGTGGACATACCACCCTCCTAAGGCCATATTTGTGAAGGTACATTGATATATTGTTATTTAAAAGTGTTACTATCTCCGTTTCAATTTGTTTGTCTAGTTTTGACTTGACACAAAATTTAAGAAAGTAAAAAAAAAAATTGAATATTGTGATCTTTAACTGAAGATGTAGAAAACATATCAAAATATATTTTAATCTTGTAGTCTTAAATATGAAAGTAACTTTTATAAATTTGAAAGACCAAAACTGTTCGATTCATACTTAAAAGGACTATTTTGAGCCTAACCTTAAACATGAGGGTCCAAATCTGATATCTCCCTTTTTCCAGCATCTATAAATTCCCGCCATTTTTGGTTCCCAAAAATAAAAAACAAAAACAGAGGCATAAATTTCTGAATTCAAGTAAAAATGGGGATCGATTATCTTGCTAAATTAGCAAAACGCAGCATAATTCAACAATCAAAGCATCGATTAATCTTCAATAATCCAATTTCTGGGTCTCAATTTGTTTCGCATTATCAACAATGTAGAGCTTACTCTGCTCGATCTATGAACACTTCAGCAACTAAAATCTCTAAAACCCAATTTCTTTCATTTCCGTTTCTTCGGAAATCAAATCCATCTTCAGCTTCAGCTTCTGTGAAAACACGGATGGGGTTATTGGCGTGGTATTTGGAAGCTCTTGAGTCTCGTCCGATTATCACGAAATCTATTTCTTCTGCTGTTATATTTTCTGCTGCTGATGTTACTTCTCAGGTATTCTCTCGTTTTGCTTAATTATGTGATTTTATTGCTTTGTGCTAAAATGAAATAGGTCCAAATTGGTATAAATTTTAGGATAGTAATATCATGTGTTAGTAATTCGGGTTTGGACTAAAGTTACTGGGTTTAACTGAACGCATCAGTAACTTTCTAGCTCCTCCTCTGTTCCAAATAGATGGAACTGATATAGCGAAATACATGATATATATACCTAACAGGCCTGTTTGGATGGTTGTTATTATTTGTAGAGAATAACAGAAAAAAATTATAATTGGAGAGACTTTCTGCTAATCCAATATCGTTAAGGATATTTAGTTTGACCAAACCTGTGAGTAACCTTCTAACTCGGCCTTTGGTCCAAATATAGTGGAATTGACATAAATGAATAGATATGCCACCGGTGGAGCCAAAATTTTTACTAAGAGGCTCAAAAATACGAAGAATTAACTATACAAAGAAGTCAAAGAGTTCAACATCAACTATATATGCACAAAACATAATTTTAACCTTATATATATTTATAATGTAATTTTCCGCGGAAGGGGCTTCAAATGACATCTACCCAGCTCCGCCCTGGATGATCCATTTACCCTATCACAAATGTATGATGTATCTAGTACTCTTTGAATTTGATGGGTTCAATATTTATCTTATCATAACTGAAGCCTTTGTACTTTTGCAATTATGGGTTTAAAACTTGATATTTTTTGTTGAATTTTTAGTGATTTTCACATATATATATATAAATATATTTATGCTAGTTGTAAAGAAAACTGGGTTTAGTTAACCCTGTGAATCTACTCTGTGTCCGTCTCTGTATGCGATCCTAGTTAGTTCGGAATTGTGGCATAGTTGTAGTTGTTACTTTTGATTTTACTGCTTTCATTTGAAAATTTGAATAACGTTTGAATCTTCTTTTGATGGTATAATGATGTTGTTTGTACTGGTCAGATGATTACAATGACACCTTCGGATTCTCTAGATATAATAAGGACTCTGCGAATGGCTGGGTTTGCATTGATCATCTTAGGAACAGCACAACATCAGTGGTTTAACTTTATGGGGAGAGTGTTACCAAAGAGAGATGTTGTTTCTACCTTGAAGAAATTGTTGCTAGGGAATTTCGCTTATGGGCCTGTCATCAATTCTGCTTTCTTCTCTTTCAATGCAGCTCTACAAGGTATGCATTTATTTGAACTGTTGCTCAATTATGTTACTACTTTTCTTGATTAGTATATGGATCATCACCACACAATACGCATTTGATCAGAGCTAGTTTACTTCTCTAGAAATCTCTAATATGGGAAATGTATTACTTGCTGGTAATATCATACTTGGATGCATATGAATATCGGAAACAACCTCTCTAACTTCACAAGGTAGGGGTAAGGCTGCGTACACACTACTCTCCTCAGATTCCACTTGTGGGATTATACTAGGTATGTTGTTGTTGTTGTAGTGTGGCTATTACATTAATCATGGAACTTTATGCACCGATTCTGTGAAAAATGTTCCCATGAATATATTTACACAAAATAACCACCCTTGTCGAGTATTTTCTATTATTAATAAAGTTGAAACAAAGCAATAGCCTATGTCGAGAACTTTTCAACAGAGGGAAAGGCCATTTCTGTTAGAATCTTACTTTCCTTGGCTATACAGTGATCATGGACATTGTAATTTGTATCAGTTAGATGTGATGCTCTAAGAGTAGCTTTTAGGAGTTCTGCATTATTTGTTATACGATCATTTGTTGGCTGAACTGATTCTTATGTTGCCCTTGCTTTTGGACTTGCCATCTCATTTCTCTCAACATGTTCTAATTCGTTCAATCTATTTTGTTGCGATGTTCAGGTGAGAATGGAGAGGAAATCGCTGCAAGATTGAAACGTGACCTGATCCCGACAATGACTAAGGGACTTATGTACTGGCCAATGTGTGATTTCTTGACATATAAAGTAGTCCCTGTCCATTTGCAGGTATTTACATTCCTAGTCTTTGTTTCAATAGAGCTTGTGCAATATCTATAGTGAGATAGTCCCGAACTTCTGGGGTCTGACCATTTGCCTCTCTGAAAGATATAATACATAAACAAACACTCAATCTTGGCCTCAATTGGCAAATAAACACTCCCAACGTTGATGTGACACATAAATTTTGGAGGTTTCTAGATGATCACTTTATAAGTTGGAGTGTTCAACTGACACAGTGGAAACGAATTGAGGTGTCTAGATGTGCACTCTCAAAGTTTGAGTGCTTACTTGCCAACTGAGATCAAGTTTGAGTGTTTGTTTATATGTTATGTCTTTTTGAAAAAGCTTATTTTTGCCCCGATTCACTTACTTCAAATTGAGTTAAATGCTCAGTTCAATTCCTTCTCTCACTCTGATCACTAAGAATCTGGTAATGTCTCTTTCGCAGCCGTTGGTTAATAGTTCATTTTCGTATGCGTGGACTACATATTTGACATACGTTGCAAGTTTGAAGAAAGTAGCTGAGTAATTTGCACGCCGCGCTATGGATGCATCAATATTCTTGCAAAAGAAAGTTAAATCAGTCAGCTGAGAGATCAACAATGTTCAGACTTTTTTTCAAGCTAACTACTGCTGATCAGTCTATACTTTTCTTACTCCTTGATGATTATGAGAAAAAAACAGTTATATATAAAAAAAAAAATTGAGAATCACATTGATTTTTATTTGTTAATTTGTGTATTGGTGAATGAATTAATTTGTGTATTGGTGAATGAAAGTTCTCTACATAGACTCAGCCAATATTCTTGCACAATGTTATTGTCAATCATTTTATTGAACAAAAATGGTGATGTTCTTCTTCCATGGGTCAAGAATTTCAATTTTTGAAAGTATTATGATCGTCCAATGAGAAGAGTTTCAATATTGTCAAATTAGACCTGTTGATTCTAACAATTGACAAGAGTTTATCAATTGGTTATTCCACTCTGTTCGTATCTCTTTTTCCAATTTCGGTCTCAACTAGATCCTAGCAGGATTTTCCTATCATGATCGACTACATAAGTTTCATTCAATCAGTAAGAATAGAAATATGAAATAAAGAGTTCAATTCCATAAAACTTGTTACAAAATCATTCAGACCTTTCAATTCATTAGTCCATTATTCATATCCAATACTAATAAGTCCAATACCCTACCTATTAAACATTAGCTCATATACAATACTATTAATTTACTAAGTCATTGCCAGAATACTTTTGTTTGGACATGATTTAACTTTTGTTAATTATTATGGCCTTATTAATATCTCTATTACATATTCTTGATAATAGTTTTATTATATGTCCACTTTATTTGGATGTTCATTTTTGTAAGAAGAAAAAAGGTATCCCAACATCCAACCCTAGATTTCACGAATTTACAAATTTCAAATTTTAACTCGATTACGTAGATTGGAGAGACATAATGATTTTCACAAGGCCACAACTAAACTAATCATACAAACACGTTGGCCAGTCAATCCAATGAGTAGAGTATGGTCCCACGTGGCAAATAAAGTATCTAGAAGCCGGCATTGCCGCATTCCTGATGTCGCAATCACCGGACAACAATCACTGGTTGTCAACCTGATCAGCTCGATTCGTTTCAATTTATGTGATACTATTCAAATTTTAAGAATTAAATAATTTTAGAAAAGACGGAATCTAGAAATCATAAAGGTGGTGTAGAGTATTCTCCTTCCATTTTTTTCCCTGACTGTTCTCGTTTACCATTAACCACCAAATGTGGGACAAAAGAAAACCTTAAGTAACCAACAAACTCTCTTTTTATTTTCTCCAACAAATATCCCTTTCCATATCTCTCTTCTTGAGAAAATAGAAAGAGGAGAGAGTATTTTTTGCCTTTTTCAGGTTACACATACACAAATTAGGGAAAAGGAAATTCTTTTTTGGTTAAATTGTTGATGGAGTTGTGGGAGAAGATGATGGATCCTATGCGCAAAGCTTGGAGTAGAGTTTCTACACGTATTCGCATTCGTAAAACTGGTTAGTTACGTTCTCATTAATTCATTAATTCATCTCTTGATCACATGATATCGACTTTATCAATTATGTCAGGCTCTGATCTTCCAACATCATCTACCCCATTTATGCAATTTCAATTCATATTCTATTGGGAAAATAGAGTCGTCGTTTGATATCTTATAAGATAATAATAACTCAATAAAATCGATGTCTTGAATTGAAACATGAAGAGGCCAATTGCTCTTCACTAATCATTGTCATTATGCTCTCTTTGAATCCTTTAAATTAATTTGACTCTCCTTTATTTTATCCATATAGATAGCCAGGTGTTGTCGCCCTTTAGATGAGAGAGGTAGAGGGCTAGCCCCATCTCCTCGCGGCCTTATTAATAGTTGTATTTAGTAATAGCATAGTTTCTTTTTTATTAATATGTTTTGCTATCTGTTAGTTTATTTTTTTTGTATCTTGATATTTTGCTATCATATTTTTCTTGTAACCCCTTCGAATAACTTCTCTTGTTAGTCGAGGGTCTATCGAAACAGACTCTCTACCCCTTAAAGGTAGATGTAAAATATGTGTGCGTGTTCCCTTCCCCAAACCCCACTTATAGAACTATTTAGATAATTACTTATAGTTCTCTTTTACGTGATTAATATAATATAAATTTATTTAAGTACTGTTGGTATATAGAAATTAAACTCGTGATGTAAACATCTTGAATAATTGCTCTTGAAACTTTTATTAATAGGGCATGTCAAGCTACACCGTGATGTGAGGAAATGTGAATATGAAGATGTTCAAATTTTGTGGGATATGCTGAAAAAGAACGAAACAGGAAATGCTGCTAAATCTCCTTCTAGACGCAAAAAAGTTCGATTTTGGGATATTATTGATTGGGCTAAACGTGCTCCCTTCATTTGTCGTAGCGTGTGATCGATCAATATGTTTTTATTGTATTTTTCTAGCTTGCATATTTCAAATATCCACGTGTTTTTTGCAAGATGAATGATCGTGAACTCTTTCATACTCTTAGTTTCACTTATTTCGAACGAGATATTAATCATGTAGATTTATGAGAGTTGGTTCTAGTGGTATAATTTCTTGGAGATGGATGTGTTGTTTTTCTTAGATATTTTCTGAACTTAAGTAGGGATACCTATATTTGTATATAATAAATTCATAGATGAATTATTCTATCTTCGAGGTGTTGTTTCGTACAATTTTTTTTGAATGTTTTGGGAAGTGAATAGTTGTCTTTAGTAAAAAAAAAATGTAGTGATACGTATATTTATTATATATATATATATATATATATATATATATAAAATACATTCATAGATGAATTATTCTATCTCCGAGGTGTTGTTACGTACAAAATCTTTCTTTTTTTGAATTTATTGGACAATGGATAACTTGTCTTTGGTAAAAAAAAAAAAATGTAGTGATACGTATTTTTGCATAAAATAAATTCATAGATGAATTATTCTATATCCGAGGTGTTGTTACATACGGGGAGCATTTTTCTCTTAAAACTCACGTCAGCCTCAAAAATGTCCTTTCCAAATTTTAGGGTAAAAAATTCATAAAATATATATAAATTTTTAGTTTAAAACCTTGTTACTTCAAAAAATTAATCCTGAAGTCATAAACTTCAAATTTTGGTTTAAATTTTCGTATTATGTCCATTTTACATAGGTTGCTCAATGCCATTTGATCTAAACCTTCCAATACACAAATTTGCACACCAAAAAACTTTACTACATACACACACAAAAAAAGCAAAACACAGGATCATGAAGAAACCAGAAAAAGTTATGGATTTTGTGAGGAAAAAATTTGGACCATTTCTCGATTTGTGCGTGTCATCCTTGCGCAATTTTATCAGATGTCCCCGAAGGGACAAGCATATTTGCTACTGTTGAGTTATATAAACACAGCAAAGCTTCTCTCTGCAGACGATGAGGGAGAAATAGCACATTGAGTTTTTCCAAAGACATGGGCCTGGACTTAGCTACAGGTTTTTGCTTTTGCTTTTATGTTCATTCATGCACTTAGAGCCCAACTGAGCCTAGAGTCTAGATTTTCCCCCAAAAGGGCACTAGTCAGGCCCATATTCAACTTGTACCATTTGGTTATCGAAATTAGGGTCGCGTGCGGCGTATCGGTGGATTCAGTTTTGAAGTGTATTGATTTGACTTAACAATTATCAACTTGTAAATATGTTAAATTGTTATAGAACCATCAGATATTGACTTAGCGGTTATTGATTATTATCGGTTTAACCGTTAAGATTTGATAAACAATTTTTAAAAATTAAAATCACATAAAAACAAGGTGATAAACCACATAGACCATACATATGAGTTAACAGATTGTATCTTGCTCAAAAGCAAAAACATTGAAATATTGTTGAACAATCTAGAGTTTGAGACAGTCAGAAATAAAAGTATGAAACAAAATCCTAAGTCAAAGACTTTATATACTTAATAGTATAATTATAATTTATTAATTTACTATCGAGTTATCGGTTAATCCATTAAGAAAAAACCACAAACTGTTAAGAACTAATAATCCGATAATAAAAAATAAAATCATTATCGAAACCGCTAAATCAATAACACATTATCAATAAATCAATAACTTTTATTCGATTAGGGTTATCGGTTTTAGTTTGATTTTGAACAACCCTAACCGAAATGGTGTAGGCAAGGATATCCCTTGCTATCTTACCCTTTTAATACAAAAAATGATGTTTGCAACAAATTTTAAAATGATATAAAATAAATTTTGATGACTATAGATGATTTTTAAGACTAATTAATATTCATAATCAAACGAGATAAATTAATTTCACATTTTATCCCGAAATTATTATTTCCAATATTCGAGAGTAATAAAAGCAATTCATAATAAAAACATTTTAACATACACACAAAACATATTTGCACACCAAAAAAACCTCATACATACACACAAAAAAGAAGCAAAACACAGGATCATGAAGAAACAAGAAAAAGTTATGGATTTTGTGAGAAAAAAAATTTGGACCATTTCTCGATTTGTGCGTGTCATCCTTGCGCAGGGGCCATGCTAATCTTCTCTGTATCGTTCCAATTTTATCGGATGTCCCCAAAGGGACAAGCATGAATGTTACTGTTGAGTTATATAAACTCAGCAAAACTTCTCTCTCTGCAGACGATGAGGGAGAAATAGCAAATTGATTTTTTCCATTGGCATGGGCATGGGCCTGGGCCTGGACCTGGACTTATAACCATAATGGGCCGAGCCATGCACTTTAAGCTAACAGTTTTTTGCTTTTGCTTTTATGTTTATCGGAAAAACTATTTAATTACGCAAATATTTCTATCATTAATATTATTTCACTCTATAGTTGAAAATAATTACATATTGTTTCACTACCTAATAATTTCACATCAGAGATACACTACTCTTTCAGAGAAGAGAGAGACGATCAAGAGAGTAGTGAATCATACTCGAATACAATGTATTTGATATAAATTACATCTAATTTGATTTACATGTATCTCCGATACATGTATAACTGACGAAGTAAATATGGTATGAAAATTAGTTTAAAAAGCTAAAATAAAAACACGTAATTAAGCCTTAAATTAATGGAGATTTGTGTTGTTTGCACTATGTTCATTCCCCAACTAAGCCTAGAGTCTATGTTTGGCCCCAAAAGGGCTGTAGACAGGCCCATATTCAACTTGTACCATTTGGTTACTGAATGATATAGACAAGGATATCCCAATGCTATCTCATCATTTTAATTTAAAAAATGATTTTTCAGACTAATTAATATTCTTAATCAAATATAATAAATTAATTTCACATTTTATCTCGAAATTTATTATTTTGATATTCCAACTACCAAATCACCTCACATAAGGAGCTTTTAAAAAGTTACCTACTGATTTTACAAGGGTGAACAGAATTGATTGGTATGCCTATCTCATAGCACGAAAATGGGGAATCTTGTCAGTCAATTTATAATAGGAGTAGAGTACTGCTATTGATGAGTTACATCTACTGTTCATTTCTCCTTTTTTTCAAATTGGCCATGCTACCTGCAACTTCAAAATTGTTGCCTCTTATCTAATTTCACACACTACCAGGCGAAGCCCGTGACAGACGTAGGCATGTTCACCAAAAAAAATCGAAAAATCAAACCAAATCATATCAACTAAGTTCATTTTTCATCGCTTCGGTTTTTGACAGTTGTTCACCGCAAACTCCATATTTACGGATGTTAAGATAAGATATTTGGGCCTAACTTATAAGGAGACCATCAATCCATTCTCCAATCAATGTGAGACTTTTACCCACTCTAACACCTCCTTCACGCCCAAGCCCGACTGGAGCGTGGACCGGGGGAGCCCAAAATCTAGCTCTTTTCAACCCCAAAAGCTAGTTCTTAGGGGTGTGAGTTAGACCCAAGACCTAAGTTACATGGTATCAGAGCATGCATAGGTCCTGTGATCGAATCTCACCGCCACCCTAATTAAAAAAAAATTCCAAGTGCTTGGCCATGAAAAAGAATCAGGCCTGCGCGTGAAGGGGCATGTTGAGAATATAATTAACTAATAAAAATGTGTTCTCTCTAAAAATTTAAGCTTTTAGATGAGATGTCACACATTTCAACAACGGACACTACTAGAAAATATGAAATTAACTATGGAATTTATCAATAATCCCCAATTAATAACTCTCAGCTAATTGCATTTTTTTAATAATTTATCGCTGAATGGGATTGACATGAGATTTTTATTGTTTAGTTGATGAATTTTGTTCGCCGCTAATTCCCTATTTCATGACATTACGAATCGGAGAGAGTAGTAAATTTGCTCTCTCCATTTTTTTTTTACCATTATAACCATCAGAGTAAATATGAAAGAAATATTGAGTGTAACGATAAGCCAATCTTGAAGATGAGAGACTGCAAAAAAGCCTCTCTGCATTCAATTCCACACTGTTTTTTCTCATGCAATTCAAAAACAAATACAGCAGCAATTACTCTCTCATTTACTGCCCCCACCTCCCTCCAATATTCACTGCACCGCGACACATGTTCTTCTTCACCACTTCTTTTCACAAAATAAAACCTTTAATATTTCCTTTGTTCATCGATACTTGTCCAATATTAACTTGATATGTCTTTTAAATATAGGTAGATCTTATCACTATCTCGTGGAAGTAAATAGGTTGATTTACCCCTCACTCAAGTATAGCAGATTCAAGTACTCCCTCTGTTCCTAATTACTTGTCCACTTTTATATTAACACACTTATTAAGAAAATAATGATTGACATAGGGAGTTTATCATTTTACCCTTATTAATTATGAAGTGGATAAATTTAAAACTTATGATTTTTGAGAAGTTCTACCTTTTTCAAAATAATTAATTGAGGGTATAATAGGTAAAAAAATTTGTCCTTTATTGATTTGTCAAAATGGACAAGTAATTAGGGATAACTAAAAAATGAAAAGTGGACAAGTAAATAGGGACAAAGGGAGTAGAAAAAATAAGTAAACATAACACCTAATTAGAAAAAAATAAAATAATGTGATAATTGAAACACAATAGACAACAAACAATGATAAATATCAAAAAACAAGAACAACAATAATAGAACTAATAAAATAAAATAAAAAAAATTAAAAATAATTATAATTAATAATAAAAGTAAATTAGGAACCAAATAATAAATTATCTCTTGGTTTTTGAGAACTAGTAGTACCTTGATCCCTCTCTCTTTATTTTATTTTATTTTAAAAATTATTAGGGTAATAAGTTATTTTATATATATGTACATATACAGGCTGCAACATGGGCTAGAACAGTTTCTTCTTCTTCTTATCTCGACGGATTTTCTGGTCTCTTGTTGGTGTTATTTATAATCCGAAAACAAGGTGAAAAAAGGCGGCTTCTTAACAAACTTTTTTCAAATAATGGGCTTAATATATACATAGTCAATTTATTTTTTCTATAAATTAAAAGAGTGTGAAGCAAGACAATCAAATATCTCTCTAATTATGAAGACTACTACTTTTGTTGTGTTCTCTGTTTTGCTCTTGCTGTTAACACTGGCAGTTTTTGTTTGCTCTGTTTCGTATGACAATGGAGGCACCTCATCGAATACTCCAGGTAAATATTTTCATTAAACTTTAGCGTATGATTTGCTATATTTGAAATTATTTTTGATTTTGTCAAGTGTTAATGGACTTCACTATTCAATTAACAATCACTGACAATTTGTACTATAGAACATGACTTTTTCATTTATTTTCCATCGAATCAACTCAATGAGAAAATGCATGATGAAAAACAGATTTTCTCGATAAACTTCCTAATTTTTCCATATGAAGCTATTTTTTTCTTTTTACACCAACTCAATCAAAATATCAGTTTAAATAGCTACTAAACATTTTTTAGGGGGAAAATAGTGATTTTTTAGTAGTGTGTTGATTATGTAGCCTTCTTATATAATTGAATCACAGGAATGGAGAATAATGAATTGACAGTGACAATCAAAAGCAGAAAGCTACAGGTACTTGCACTTTGATTTGTTACATTGCTTTTGAAATTTGAACTATGACGAAAATTGTTAGTTACACAACTAAACTATGCGAGAGTCCTATTACTCTGGAAGGGCAATGGCTATGGAGCAAGAGGGATCGATGATGCAGGGAAGATAAATCTGGAAGATTACCGTCATCCAATGGATCCAGTTCCAAGTTCAAAAGCTTCAGTAAGACCAGGGCCTATACAGCATGGGACTCCTCTTATGCCTTATATTCCCAAGCAGCCTGCTCCTCCTCCGACTCGCTCCAATCCCATTGGGTTTCCGTAGGTCCAATCCGTTCTCATGGAACATTGGCCGGGGTGGTGAGACGAGGTGTAGCACAGTCTGGTCAGCGCATCTCATGTTCTAATCTTAAAATTAGAAGAATGTAATAACTTCAAAAGAACTTTGTGTGTTTTATTTGCTTTTCTTGTAAATTTTATTTGGAACCTTCGTGTATTAGAGGTTCGTATTTGTACCTGATCTAGACGGTATGTATAACGTACTTGCTTAAAAACAAGTTATTTTCATCGGTGAGTTCTCTTTCCGATTCAATGTATGTGATTCTGTGATGGTATTTGACTAGACATTGAATTTAAGAATAAATTCCAACCAAACAAATTCAAAATTTTGTTACTAGTATTATTTTTTTTGGCATGTTGAAAAACATTTTTTTATTTTTAATTTATTTTTTGAGGGAATTTGGTTTTGTAACCGTCCAACATTTAACAAACTCAAGAGTCACAGTGTCAAATTTATTTGGTTTCTTATCGATTGGGCTGAGCCCATTGGTTTCGTCAAAATGTTCACACTCATCTAATTTGGGAAGTCCATGTAATATTTAAATTTTGATTAAATCAACTTCAAAATAAGTTTAAATATATGGTGTCTGAAATCAAAACTTGACAAGTCCTAACTTCAAAATAAAATATATGAAGATTGAACTTTAGCCATAATGTCAATTATTATAATTTATAATGTTGACTCTGGCCGATACTTGCTTACAAGTTAATTCCACTTGTGAGTTAGCATAACTTAGCACTATATAAGTTATAACAATATAATGCAACCGAATATTTAAAAAGTAATTTTATCAAATAAAACATTTAAAGAACATATTTTCTATCATATGAAACACACACTCCAAAAATATATGGCTTTTCAATCATACTTTCTCATTTATACGTCACCATTTTAAAAAATATGTCTCCTTACCCCCATAAATTGAAGAAAAAATCATTTTCATCATTTAATTTTCGTTTTCTTTTTTGGTTGTACGATCATGGTTATGTGGTGAGTCAAGTGATCCAAAATTAATATATAATGACGTATATAATTTTCACCCTTTTAAACACTCCTTAGATGGTTACTAGATACCAATAATAGAAAAGTTTTTTTCTAGATTAAATAGTGTCTTAAAACATTTCTTAAAAATTTATAGCTATAGTTTAGAGCGTATTTATGAAACGTAACTACAATTATTATATCATGTAAAAAAGTTGTATCAAACGGGTATTAACAAAAGAGCTATATTCAGTCGGGGAATATCAACATGTATTAGACAAGTATTACATGTATCAACACATTTTATATCAGCTGAAAACACACGAAAGAGTTGTATCGAATATTGTATATTTCAGTGCACGTGTGTATTATGTGTTTGCTATAAAACCCAAAATGTAACTACTTTTCGTTTGTTTACCAACCTTGAACCCTTGATCTAGTGATCATGAGAAAACTCCTCAACCAGTCAACCACTATAACCAAGAAAGTCAATTACATTTCATAGTTTTTTAAAATTGTAGCTATGTATCAAAAATACTGTCCAAATATTCATCATATCATAATTTTTCTTAACACTTTTTTCCTTATATAAAAACATTTTGGCGCACACACACAAAAAAAAGTTTATTAGTTAATTAGTCTAATGGCCCCATGAAGTTACTTAAAACTATGTGGGTCACCAGTACTTGAGTTTATTTGGGTATTAAGTAGTGAAGTTTCATTATTTTAACAATTATATATCATCCAACAATTATAGACTCCAGAAGTGAAAGTTAAGTCATAACTCTTTCTCTAACTACCATTATTCCCTAATATTAATATGGCTTAACTGATCAAGGTATTAACAGGTGGACCTAATTATCATCATTAACACTTGAGGTTACCAGGGACCAGGATGTTGATTCTTGTTGTTCCAATTTTAGGAAAAAAGATCACTCTATTAAACTAGATTATATACAAAATATACCTTTTTAAAAAAAAATTATGAGCTAATTAATCCTACACGGCCCACATTGTACACAGTTTATTCAAAACAATATAATTGTCGCTATAATATAGTATTTAGGAGCAACAATATAACACGGATATTATAACCAATAAATGCCGTTAAAAGTTTTAACAATTCTTAATACAATAACACTAACTCAATTATCAATAAATATTTTTGTAGCAATAAATATCACAGTTAAAAGGAGAATCTGTTGTCACTAAATATCTCTTTTAATTTATTGTAGTGTTAAAATTTTTCTAAAGTATGTGTGCCAATTTCCTTGTTTCTTTAGTTTTTTTTGTTGTCCCCACCCGACGTCCAATATTCGCATTGAAGTCTCTCTAAATCCAAATTCTCACCGAAAAATCTCATATTAAAGAATATAATATTTCCTAACAAAGACGACTTTATATCAAGAGGGACTCGAACCTGATTTCTTTAGCTAATTAACACTCAAATAATCAGAGATAAAAATTACCATATGATATATTTTCAGTCGCTTATTTTTTTTCCCTTGTACTTGTCCATCGTTTTCCTCAACCACCTAACACACGCTAGATATGATTGGGAATATATACTGGACAAGTTACATTGATCGGTCACTCAAAATAATTATATTTGCGGCTATACATTATAATTTTCTCATAGATAGTGTGTATATATATTTGCTTGGCTTATAATTGATACATATGTATTTGATGCTTTACCTTTACCGTAGTAAAACGTTTGTCCAAGTTCCAAGTAGCAATTTGCTTTCCCTAGCTAACTTCAATTCCCAAATTGCATACGCAACGCAAGGAATACTTTATCCATTGTTATCTTCTCAATATAAGGAGCATATATTATATGGAATAATATCGCACCTTTCCCATATTAAATTCTGTCTCAATTCCTCCAAGTCAATAAAGAATTTTTATATCATCAGATCATGATACTTAACATGTAACATATCTTATTTTTAATATGTTAATTTTACATTTTAAGAGAGTTTATAATTATTTGTACACTATATATATTGATGTATATAAACTGAACTCATATTCGTTATTCCTTTATGCATGCAGAATTAATTCATATCTCGATCTCTGACAAAAAGAAAAAATTGTGGATAAGAAGAGAGGGAAGAAAGTATTAGTTGCATATATTGTTATCTCTATATTAATCACAAGTAGAGTTCAAGTGGAGATAGATAAAAACCAGCTAGTTATTCTCTCTGTCTCAAAACACTTGTTATATTCACTTTTCACATAATTTTTGGAGATCAATTAAATTGGATTATATAGCTCTATGTTTAAAAAGTAAAATTTTGATATTTGAAAACTATATGAATAATGTTATAAGTAGGAATTCTTCTTATGTCGATATGGTGAAAAAATACATATTAAAATATTAGTTAAAGTTTATGTAATTTGACTCTCGAGAAATGAAACATGACAAGTACTTTGAGACAGATGAAGTAAAATAGATTTGCTACTTTCGTGTAATATAATGGAAAGGAAATTATAAGTTGCCAAATTAATCTCGACATTTTGATTAATTTGAGGTACATAACCATAATGATCACTAGTGGAATCCAAAAGAAAAAAAAAAGTTGGACATAAACAAAATGAAACTATGACCAACAATATTCATATTCTCCGGTGAAAGAAATAAGAGAAATATATTTCTCATAAGAAGCAAGTATTTAAATAAAGATATTTCTTTTTGGTAATTTTTTATTTAGTATTCAATATTCATATTGGAGTCTGATTAATTTGGATTCATCCTGAGTGGAGCTCCATTCGGGAGGAAATGTTCTCTACCAATGATTTTTCTATACATAAAGACGCTTGAACTTGAAACCTCATCCAGTGCATCATATTCTTTGCGAAGAAAGATACTCGCCGTCCATATAAAAATTATGCTAGCTATATCCTCCAGACTAAAAGGGTCTGATTTTAGTGAAATGTAGAAAAGTGAGGTTCTTGTGAAGAAAAAAACAGATACTATAGTTTTATTTTATTTTATTTTATTTTCAAAAAGAGAACAAAAGAAAGGAAAAAAAGATGGGCTACAACTAGCAAAACATAACATCAATAATCAATTAAAGCGTTGCAAGATAATGATAGAAAAGGAGGGGAAATTTATACGTATACGTAACATACAATGCACGTATTTCCTACGTCTCAATTTATATGACGTAATTTGACTGAACACGATTTTAAAGAAAAAAGTAAAACTTTTGAAATTTATAGGCTAAAATAAGTCATAAATATTTTTTTTGTCACGATAAAACATCCTACTAAGGATAAAATAGATATTTTAAAATTAAATTATGACTAAATATGAAAATTTGTCTTTTTTAAATAAAAAAACTGACTAAATAAAAGTGTCATACATATTAGGATAATGAATAATACAACAAATTAGTTATATTGCTCTAATTCTTTATTAATATCATCATACTCTATATTGGATATATTTTTTAAAAATACATTATTTTGAAAGGATCATATATGCGCCAGACAAATACAATATTTGTGAAGGATTTGAATAACATAACAAATCATAGCTATGAATTAACTCCATTTAAGCTAAGTGGGGTGAGTTAGGTTCCTTGCATTGGAAACAAACCATGTTTATTGCTATTATTATAATTAGTTGTTTCTTTTGAAAATAATTACATTTGGTTAGGTGATAATATCTTCGAAAAGCAATTAGAACTAGCTGAAATTAATAAAACACACAAGAAAAAATGATTATCAACCATAATGATGATTACTTTGTGAATAACTTATCGCTCATCATCATAATATATATTCCTAATATAGCTCACTAGAACTACAAAATATTAAATTTCTTTACTACCCGAATATATATGGATGAAATGTTCTATTTTATTTGCAATTATTGAATAGAGACCACTGATGAAGTGTGCTTAAAAATTTCCAAAAAAAAATATCTACACTTTATCGTGACGAAAATCATGCCTTTCCTTTAAATATTTTTTTTTTCCTTAGCTGACTAGCAAAACAATGAATTCAACTCGATCCTTCGTATAAAATAAACTGATTTTAGAAAAGGAAAAAAATAATTAATGAAGTGGCCGCTTCACTTTATAAATGATGCTACAACACTAGAAAAAGAAAAAAAAGTTGTAATATAAGTTTCTTGCTAGCTAAGGCATAATTAAAGTATAGATGATGCATGTGGTAGTGTCTATATGATGGCCTTTCTTTTTTGTTCATTTTGGGGACCTCATATGGTCCTCATTACTACAAACATAACTTAATTACTTTTGCTAAACTTAGTAATATATGTAAAGAAAGGAACTAGAATTTGAAATTTATGAGTTATGTTTGAAATTTTAGTTCTTTTTTAAGTTATCAGGTTCTAAGCAAAATAAATTATACATATTTAATAAATCTCTTAAGACAGAAGGTTTGGACTAAAATCAGAGACGAGTCAATATTTGAAGCTTATTGGTTCTGAATTTTAATAATTTTAAGTTACTGAATTCTAAATTAATAGTTCATACATATTCAATTAATATAGAATTTGAAACAAAACAACTGAATTTGGCCGAACCAACAACCAACACTCTAACTTTACTTCGACTAAAGCTACTGTGTTTAGCTGAACCTGAAAACTCTACACTAGCTCCCCCTAAATGTATATGATCAACTACTAATTATAAGAAATAATTAGGCAATTGAGCGGAAAAAAAAAAACTAGAAATGGTTGGGCGAAGTGTAATCATCAATTAGCCTCTCGTGACTATAGTTAAATGACAAAAATTCTACCAAATCGCAATTATCTTTTTCGTGATTAAGAAACATGCATTGTTAAACAATATAATGCATCGATCTAATATTCCTTAACTACTACCACTTATGAAGTAAAATATTTAGTATTAATAAGTTATATAAACCATGTTTTTGAAACAATATTTTTTTTTGGATTCTTCTCTTTAATTTCTAAAAAATAGGTAACCATTTATTTTAATTTGTACGTGACCAAAATATGCCTATCAGATCTATGAATGGATCTTTTTAGATCTACATGTCATTTACCGTCTCAATTGTTTATATGATATAAATAAATAACAAGAGGTAATTAAGAGTGTAAGATGTATGGGAAGCTAGCTAGCTAGTTAACTTAGAAAATTGCAATTAATTATTTATAATTATTTGTAAAAGTGGCTTAAGATCAAAACAAAGTTTTTTTTGGGGATAATTAAAGCCATCTTTTTCAATATGAAGTGAAGTTTGTTTGTCTATTGAAAGTTTGTTTGGCTTTAGCTATTATTGAAGCTAATGACAACTTTGCTTAATTTAATCAATTAGTTATCTTTTTCTAAGTTTGTTGAACACCCTTCGTTCTCATGTTCCCATCTTTGTTCACTTCTCTCTACAACTTTTTCACAACCCTTCAAATATTTAAAATGAAAAAATAAAAAAATAATTTAGTTTATACATTAATTAATTAAGATATTGCGTAATGATTGCAGTATGAACTTCTAAATCGTTCGATCCCATGAAATAATCAATATCATGACAGTGTAAACCTAAATGGTTATAAGTATGATGAACCTATATATATATATGAACGAAAATGTTGTATCGTCGCTAAAAATATGGTTACTCACACAGACAAAACTCTTTTTCGATAGATCAAAAGAATTGCCAAACTAAGGAGTCAACATTTCTAACAAATATATTGTGACTTGAATTTATTCAATTTTTTATATGATAGTTGTCACCTTGAGCTGATCCACCATCCACAATCTTTTGCTCAAGCAATGTATAAATAGTAAAAAAATATTTTTATATATACTTACATTAAATCATACTACTAATGATACTCTTCATTTATTTCTTAAAAAAAATTCAAATTTGCCTTCATTTGTTGCGTTGAAAACGATGCACAAGGTATAAAATCAACACCTACAATTTTTTTTTAAACCTAACATGTGGTATATTTATTTGTATTAAGTATAATACTTTAAGTAACTTAGTTTTTTGTTGTACTTTAATGTATAGACCCCAATAAGCATGGTGTGAAAAATACAAAATGAATCTGGTTGAACTGATTTTTCAACACCTTAATTAATTAATGTTCTTTCCTAATGTTTTCCTTACATAATAAATACCAAGTAGGATGGAAGTCTAGTAGGGTGGATGTGTTGGGTAGCTATTAATTACATGTATAGGCAATTGTATTAATTATTCTCACCTTACAAAAACATACATGACACAACTAGTAAGAAAATGTAAATATTATACATTTACGGGTCGTTTGATAGCTGGTTAGGAGCTAAATTATGTAGGATAGAAAATGAAATAACTAAAACATGAATAATCAAACACTGCATAACTAATCTCTACATAAAATAATATATAAATTTTCTCATAACTAATCCAAATATTATTAATACAAACATAACTCTAATCAGCTATCAAACAATTCTTTACATGTAATGGTTTTTACACCATTAGTTTTATTTTAATAAAGTTATAGTTGGTCTTTTGTCTTATTTTTCACCTTATTAGTTTAACTTGTTATAATTTAGAGAGATCACATGTAATTATTTTTTATTCGTGGGATGAAGAAGGACAATCTTGAAATTACTAAAATCTCAAAGATAAAATACCAAAGTGACCAAAATGCTCTTCTTCAAGGCTTGTTATCCTAATTAAAGTCTTTTAAACAAATAAGGTTAATAAATTGAAAGTAAAACTTAATTATAGCTTACCTAGTGTAAAACGAAACACATATTTTACTTTATTATACAATGTTTATCACATTTTTAGTCACATAAATCAAATATCAATAGTTATTTAATTGCGATATAACTTATTCACCAATTAAACTATATTTCACGATTCAATTTATATGATTTAAATTGAATTTAGGTCATAGTTATGAATCACATTGAATCATGTTCTAAAATTTCTATTTGTAACTTTAAAGTTTACCATAACTTTAATTGTCACCTGTAGGTATTACCCTGCTTGTTTTGAAGAAAAAAAAATTAAAGTTGGTCTTCTTTCAACTTTTTTTCCTAGAACAACACATGCTTATCTATCTTTAAATCCGTGATTCAGAATAACAATTGAAAATATATTAAAAGTTTAAAAATATGCAAATTATTAAGAAATAAATAATATTCTCGATGCTATCCTGATTGGTTATAAATAAACCTTATTTCCAATTTCATCACTCCGAAGCTAAATGGAGCCTATATCGTTACTCCAGACCTTTATTTCTGATCTCATCACTCCAAAGCTAAATGGAGCCTATATCATTACTCTAGACCTTCATTGAATAAGGAAAATCTTTTTGGATAAGGCTTAAGATTGTTCGACATTTTTGTCGTTGAGCTCAAACTAACTAAATTTTGACCGTCAGCCGTTACTTTTTGATACGCTCAAATGTCAAACTCATATACATATATGAGCAAATTTCATGCCTTAATTTTGAGCGTTTCATTGTATTGTGAATAAGACAACTAGACAAGTAATAATACAACCCAACAATTGGTCCAAAACTATCGCACATAATTAATTATATGTAGATAAATTCCATTAGAAGAGACATAATCTGTGCCGCGAGTAATAATTACTATGATTTAATTAATTAATCAACATTAATGTTGGCTTTTAATGATCCCGCAATTCCATATACCTACTTAATTTTTTTTTTTATAAGCACGCTTGGATATTCTCCCCGAAATACTAATTAAAAATCAAAATGCAATATACTGTTAAACAATAATAATATACTTATTAAGATAAGTTATTAAATAATCATGTAATTTACTTAGTCTGTTATTAAAAGTATCAAAATCAACTGTCATCAACGTGACGTTTCTCTGAAGATTCACCAAAAATACAAAAGAGCATTTCGATACGTTTACAAAGTTTAATAAAGATCGCACCTCAAAGAGTGTTATGTAAATCATTTTATCCTAATAAAATTATTAATATCGGCTTTCAACAAGCTCGAATTATGATTTATGAATCATATAAAGATGAATTTATCGTTGTTTCGAGACTTTCGATAAAAATACAAGTCCACATCGTGTCTATGTACTTCACCATTTAGCTGTCTCCAAGTTGAAGGTATAACTATTAAGAGTAACAGTACAAGCTTTTAATGCATTACTTTTTTTTTAATCCCTTCGAAAACGCAGTGGTGGACGACAGTTATGCTCACAAATATTTCCTTCAGGTCCCACTTTCTCTCTCCTCCGCGTATATTTTCGCCGGCCGTTCGTAACGGTCATATTTTCCGGTATGTTTCTCTCTCTAAAAACTACAAAGTAAAAAATCTCTACATTAATACAGGCATTATTACATACTATCAATTTCAGATTGTAGTAGTAGTCTCTTCGTATTTTGCACTTTATTACTCTATAAATTCAGCTGAATTTTTGGTGAATTAGGGTTTTTGAGGGAGTGATTTTTTCGGAGAGATGTGAAGAATTGTCAGAAGTGGCAATGGTGGCTGCAGTATCAACAACAAAGCCCAATCAGAAGGTTACATCTAATGGTTTAAGTTATCAGAATCCGAAAAGGCCGCCATTGTTGCCTTCAGAAGCTCAGAATGGTCCTTCTAGAAAACCAAAATCTAGAGAGGTTACTTCTAGGTACCTTTCGACTTCTTCTTCATCTTCTGTTTCAACGACGTCGTCTTCGAATACTTCGACTACTTACTCTTCGTCGTCTAATTCGATTGCCTCACTGAGGAGTCCATCGCCGATGGGGACTAGGACGGTTCGACCGGTAGCAACGCCGGTTCAGAATTCAGGTACAGTTAAACTGTCCCAGTCGGTGGACCGGAGACGACCGGTGACGCCAGCGTCTACGGAGAAATCTGCTGCGGCGAAGCAGCTGTTGAATTCCAGTAGGAGTTTATCCGTTTCTTTTCAAGGTCAGTCTTTCTCTATACCTGTTAGTAAGGCAAAGCCCGCTCCTGCGACGAACAATATTGGTAGTGTGAGGAAAGGTACGCCGGAGAGGAGGAAAGTTACTGCGGATTATGTCACGCCTGAGAGGAGGAAAGTTACTGCGGATTTTGTCACGCCTGAGAGGAGGAAAGTTACTGCGGATTTTGTCACGCCGGAGAGGAAGAAATCTACGGCGGAACTTTTCACACCGGAGAGGAGTAAAGCTGCGGCGGAATTGAGCACACCGGCGAGAGATCGGACTGAAAATGTCAAGACAAGTGATCAGCATAGGTGGCCGGGGAGGTCAAAGTCACTGAATTCAAGTTTTCTGACACGAAGCATGGATTGTGGTTCTATTGACAAGCCTAAATTTGGATCCGGAAGTGTCACTTGCTCGTCAATGAAGTCGGTGATTGATATATATCATAGAGCTAGAATTGAAGCTAAATTGAAACCTCAAAGTGATAATGATGAGGTCGATATGAAGTCAGCTTATGGATCAGCTATGTCTGCTGATGCATTGGCTTCAGATAGTGAAAGTGTCTCTTCAGGGAGTACTTCAGGTGTCCATGATGGTCCAACTGTTATTCATGGACGAGGAGGTCCCCGTGGTATAGTTGTGCCTGCTAGGTTTTGGCAAGAGACTAATAACAGGATCAGACGAGGGCCAGAACTTGGTTCTTCTATGGACAACGGTAATTTGAAAACAGTGGCTTCTTCTAAGCAAATGGGAAACAAGAAGTTTCCGACTGATAGCCCTAGAACATCACCCCGGGTTGTTCCAGCTTCTAGAGGTCTAGTGTCTCCTCTTCGAGGGGGTATAAGACCAGCATCACCAAGTAAGGCATTGACACCATCTGCAAATACTCCTTTAAGAGGGATGCCAAGTCCTACAAGAACAAAAAATGGTGCCATGGGTTCAATATCTAATAATTCAAGCATCATGCCCTCAATTTTGAGTTTTGCTGCTGATGCAAGAAGAGGGAAGGTAGGGGAAAACCGGATAGCTGATGCACATGAGTTAAGGCTTCTATATAATCGACACCTGCAATGGCGATTTGTCAATGCACAAGCAGAAGCTGCTCTACAGGCACAGACAACAACAGCAGAGGTAAAACTTTTTAAAATGCTACCAATTCTCTAAGTGGTACTGATGACATAGTTCATATATAAGTTCTTTTTTGTTCGACAGTACAAAGACATTGCTAAGGAAACATCATCTCGGATTTTACTATCCCTTGCGAACCTTTATAGTGAATGTTATTTGTGGAAATAAAATAAATCAATCATCTATGGCTCAATCCTAAATTAGTTAGGGTCAGATGGTACACCCATCCCACCTTATTAAGAGTAAAGAGTAATTAGAGAAATGAAAAGTTGCCATAATAGAAACACAATATATATACTCCTTATTTAGAGTAAAGAGTAATTAGAGAAATGAAAAGTAGCCATATAGAAACACAATATATATATATATATATATGGACATCTGGGATCAAAACGAGTGAGGGGGGTTTGAGGAATTTTTTCATGGCTTAGATGAATTGCATTAAGAAATAGCAATAGACTAAAACTTTTGGAGGTTTGCATTTCTGTTTCACTCATCAAGTAGATATAGGAATCCCGCAACCTGCGGTTTGAACAGGATAATAAATATATGATGCGTGTTGTTCTTTTTTACTTGAACTTTTTATGGTTAATTGGACATGTTCAATATACTGTTCAATTTACGTGCTTGAATGGGATAATAGATGTATCTGTCTTTATGATCTAATATTCTTTACTTGAATGCTAGTTCCTATTCAGGTTTTGTATGATATGATGAGTAATCCACTGGTAGTTATATACTTGGTGTAGACTCCAATCCATTTCAAAGAAATGATATGTGTTATTTCCTTACTTGAGATTTTATGGTTAATTAGACATGTTTTATGTATATTAATAGAAATCTAAGATATAAAAGTTCATCTAGACACTCGAACTATGTCATATCTCGATTGAGCATCTAAACATATAATATCTCGATTGAGCATCTAAACATATAACAAAGTGTTCCTATTAGATATTTCCAACTCAAAATTTTAAAAAAACTTTTGCACGTGTTCTCAAGTGCTCATTACATAAATAAATTAATTACTTAAAATATGTTACCTCCTTTATTTATACACATTAACTTCACTAAGCTGTAAAACCTCATGCATGTTCCAATTGATGTTGATATGTATAATTAAAAGGAGAAGACATATTTAATGTGATGAACTTATCTACGTAATGGGCGCTGGTGAACACACCCTTAAGGGGTTGTCGATGAATTTACAGGTGCTGAATTGGAACAGACCATAGTTCGATGTCTAAATGAAATAATAACATCCTTACCAAAATATGTAATAAACATTACTTATCGTTCTTAAAAATGTGATAAAACCAAACTTCAAATATTAGAATAAAAACTGTAAAAAAGGTGTACCAATAATTTATCATCAAGTAAAATTGAAAATATTAACTGACCCGCTGCCGTAGTTTTTCCTAATACTCCTCTTACAATTATATTCACTAAAATTGATGCATAAACTGGCTGCAAGTTTTTTCTACCCATGAATTAATAGTGTAAACTGAAAGCTGTGGTATAACTATAGACTAGAATGCTGTGGAAATTTCGTGCCACTAATTTGAAATTTTCCCGTTTACCAGAGGACCCTGTACAATGCTTGGTTGACTACTTTAAAATTGCGGCATTCTGTGAAGTCCAAAAGAATTCAGCTGCAGCTGCTGCGGAAAAACGTGAAGCTGCATTCCATCCTCAATGGACAAGTAAGCCCTCTTTTCAGTTCTTCTGCTGTTCTGCCTCAAATCAAATTATTTTGCATATGTTTATATACACATCTCACACATCAAAAGATATGCTTTTAAATACACACGCATCAATGAGATAAACCATTTCTCGAGTACAGATACTTGATAAACAAATCATGTATGAATTTGAAATGAACAAACAAGAAACAAGAGTACAGAGGTTAAAAGTCTATATGATGTGTAGGAAGAAAACTGAAGGCCCGAGGGTTGAGGGGGAGCTATGACACAGAAATTATGACAGTTAATGCATGAGCTAATGCATACTATTTGGTCAATTTGCTGTAGATAACATTATATTGTTGAATGAAATAGCTCTTGGCAGTTGCATTTATAATGTGCCCTGTTATATCTCACATTTGCCTTCATCATGCACCTGAGGAGTGCCTGTGCTGCCTAAGATGGTTGTTATCTTTTTATGTGCTGTGAAATGAAAAGTAAATATTCATTGTCTGATTTCGTGTTTTAACATTTGTAATGTGTACTTGATTTGTCTATCTAATTTTCCCTTACTCTTTTTATGGACATTTCAGGGGCCATGTTTGGAAAATTGGAGTATGATTGATGGAGACCATTGCAATTCATTGTCAGGGACCATATGTGCTCTGGAAGCCAGCACTATTCGTCTCCCTGTTGTGGAAGGAGCTAGGGTACTTTTTCCCTTGCATTCGTTTACGATTTGGTATTAGGCTTCAGGAATAACATTTTCTGGTTCTATCATCTGCAGGCAGAAGTTCAAAATGTTAAAGATGCTATTTCTTCAGCCGTTGACGTGATGCAGGCAATGGGATCCTCAATGTATTCTTTGCGGCCGAAGGTATTTTTTCTTTCTGGTTATGGCTAGTAGACTTCTATCTGTTTTCGAGAAGTTGGAGGGGAAGGAAGTAGGCCTTGACCTTGCTCAATTTGCATAGCCACCTATTTTGACTAGGGTCTGTTTTATCTGCAACGAGAAAATGGTAAATCTAATGCATAAAAAATATCTAAACTGGTCAACTGCATGATTTCTTGAATTCTAACCTGCTTAGCAAGTATTTAGAACAAGTAAAAGATGACAGGACTGAGGTGCATGTAATAATAGGCCCACTTGCTAGAATAATTTCAAATTACTTTAAAGTTTTGTTTTGTCTGGGATTTCTCTTCCTTCTTTTTCCTTTTTATCTCTTGAAGTTTATATATATTATTTTGAAGAAGACTTTTAAAAGCCAGGGAGTGTAAATCATATAGAGGAGATGCTTCCTTTAACTTCTAAGTTTGTGCAATGTTCTTAAAAGTCCTGGCACCTAAAGGTGTGACCTAGCATGAAGTTGGCTATCTACTGAGTTCTATGACTATCCATCTGCACAAACTCTTGGTGAATAAAGTTATCCGAATCTGTATTTGGGAGGGGGGGGGGTGGTGCAGGTACCGAATGGAATAGTCAAGGTGTGTGCCAGCTAACTTGAACACCACCACGTTTAAAAGGAATATTCTTAATAATCCTGTAAATATTCCCTCACCACAGGGAAGCCTTGGAGAATCTATTTCAACATGTGAAAGTGTTTTGTTTCACGCGATAACCACGTGTTCTATTGCAAAAATGCATTAAATGAAGAACGAGAGCTTGTTTATAAAAAAGTGGGCCCATACCTGTTACTACTGCTGCGAAAAGCATTTTGGGAGTGTTCCAAGGTGAGGTATTGACAACATTCTGACACCAGTGTGAGAGGTGCATGCCCCCAAATGATCGGGTGTACGCCACAAGTGCACCTCGAAAATGTTTTAACACCGAGAACCAACAGTTTAAAATCTGAAAATCTTAACACTTAATGCCAGATGGGATGAATTCCGGTTGAAAGATAAGGGGTTGATGATAATAATAAGGAAGAAGGGAAAGTGATGACGAGGAAGAAATAGAAGCAAAACTGAAGAAAAGAGGTCCCCTGTTTGACTAGCTATGGAGTAAGACAATTAAAACCGAGTATGAAGCGACTGGAGATGGAAATACACACTTTCCTTCTGGCCTTTGAGAGACTTTTTTTCTAGTTTAACATCCGAGAGTCAATATGGGCTGTCTAAGTGTAGGCTTGTAGATTTATTGGGAAGGTAGTTTTATGAGGAAGTGCTATGGATAAAATAAGGTAAATATGACTCACTATGGAGAAAGGCAGCTAAAACTGAGTATGAAGCAATTGCAGATGGCAACAACAGACTTTCTTCAGGTCTTTGAGAAACCTTATTCTCTTTGAACATTCTGAGAGTGAGTGTCAATAAGAAGGGCCGTTTAAGTGCATGCTAGCGGCTAGTAACTTTTTTAGGAAGGTAACTTTTTATCAGTAAGTGCTATGGATAAAAAATGAAGAGACCATTGTTATCTTTTGAGTTGAATAAATTGGACTTAAATTTGGAATGAAATACTTTTTGATAAGCCCCACTTGCAATTTTAGCTTGGTGGATGACAATGGGCTATTTTGCCTAGTATGGCCCTAAATTGGTCTTATAATTTATTTTTTCATCAAATAATCTAAAGAATTTTTCCAGAGAAAAGAATCTAACAAAACTTCAAAGAAATAAAATTAGTATTTTGATAAGAAAGATTTACTGTTTGATAAAATTAGTATTTTGATAAGAAATAAAATTGGTCTTATAATTTATTTTTTCATCAAATAATCTAAAGAATTTTTCCAGAGAAAAGAATCTAACAAAACTTCAAAGAAATAAAATTAGTATTTTGATAAGAAAGATTTACTGTTTGATAAAATTAGTATTTTGATAAGAAATAAAATTGGTCTTATAATTTATTTTTTCATCAAATAATCTAAAGAATTTTTCCAGAGAAAAGAATCTAACAAAACTTCAAAGAAATAAAATTAGTATTTTGATAAGAAAGATTTACTATTTGTGAAACTATATTGCTAAAGACACTAGCATTTCCCCTCAAATTTTTGTATGCTTTCTATATATGTACATCAATTATTCTACTAGATGATGCAATCTTTTTAAAATTTCTACTGTTGGTTGGGGTTTTTTTTTTTTTATAATTTAAAATATATTAAATTCAAAATTCATGGGACTTACGTCCCTTGTCCCGGGCATATTAGATAAAAATCTAGTCTCTCGTCACCACCTTTTAAATCATTAGCACCTGCAAAGTGCTTTCCCAGTGATTGAGCCTCTAGTGTTTCTGTTTGCCATCTTGCTACTTCTTTTTAATGGTATGATCTTAGGTTTTAGTTTGATTACTGTCACCGACCTAGTACTTTTCTAGCATCAATGCGGCAGTTAGCAACTACCCACCTTGGTAGATGCTAACTTCAACCTCGTAATTGTCTTCCCTTTTTGTCCCGAGTGTTGTGTATGGTCTAGTCCGGTAACAAGTACTTCTGCAGTAACTTCCTAGTCCTGTAACTCGATTTGATTGAGTATCTTCGATCTATTTGTTGCGATCCATTTCTTCGAGTTTTATCCCCACAACTGCACCTCTCTTATTGCTAAAATATTATGCATCATCTTTTTGTCCTCTCTTTGCTGGAATTCTTTTGCACAACTCCCTGGTGTATGATATTGTTGCTCTCCGTTCATGGTTGATGATATCAGCAGGGATTAATTCCTGCATTAAGCTTTCTTCAAAACTATCTGCTCTCTTTTCCCCACCATTTTTGTAGTTGTATTTTCTCAGATAGAACATCTCTGTCGTTGAGTTTAGGAGTGATCACAATGGGTTTTCAACCATTTATTGTTGTTTTTGTTCATTGAAATTTGTTATGTGATTTAAGTGTTGATATACCAGAGTCGAACTAGAATGATACTTTCAAATAAACTGGCTTCACACTACCAAAACTAACATTTTATCCATTCACAAGCTGCAAAAATGCTGCTCCCAGTCTCAACAGATTGTCTTTGCTGTGATATTATTACCAACTGGTTGTGGATGACTACTTGTCCTATAACTTTGACCGATGAGGTATCCGTTGTAATATTTGTGTCATCTTGTTGACATCTGCGATCAAAACTAGTTCCTGATTATTCTTAATTTTCATCTTTAGTGCTTGCAGTTCCTTTTTTTTCTTGTTTTGGATCAGTAAAGCAAAAAGCTTAGTGCTTGAACTTAGAACCTACTTTTCTTATTGTCTATTTATTTCTCAATGATTCTGATCAAACGATGCCTAGTACTCAACTCGTCTTTTCAGATAATATTCCAAATTTCCTTCTTGTTTCTCGGTGCATTTCCACTTGGATTGCTTTAACATGGTTAATTATATATGTGCACAGGTAGAGCAGGTGGATTCTATGGTATGTGAGCTTGCAGATGTAGTGGCTAGCGAGCGTGCTTTACTTGATCAATGTAGAGATATCTTGTCATCAATGACGGCTCTACAGGTAACCCTGGATTTCCCTCTATACCTAAAGCTTGAGTAATCATCATTTCTATGTTGCCGTTGAGTTTTCAAGAGCCATACTTCATATCAAAAGATCGTTGTAAACTGACAAAAAGTTTGTAAAACAGGTGAAGGAATGTAGCCTGAGGACACATCTATTACAAATAAAAGACGCGGTTTCTTGCTCAACAACAGAAGTGTAAAGCTGATCTTTTTTTGACTGCTTAACGGATATGCTAACATCAAAAGGGAGCTCTTCTTAACCAAAGAAAGTGACGGTGATATGATTTGTGTAGCTAGAGTTACTTGATTCAGGCTTGTTGAATGCTGCTGCAATTGCATTTTGTATGCATCATGAGTAGGAAATTGCATCTTTAATGTTTCATAGCAGCTTATATCTTTGGTTTTTATAGCATCAGAAACATTTTACACGTGTATATATATATATAAATATACGTCCATCTCAAAAAGTATCCCGTCTTTGAAATGTTTTGGATGAAGTAATAAATGGAAACTCTTTGCACACGCTTGGGAAACTTGTCATTGTTTTATCCCAGGATAACTAATCCGATTCTATTATTCCACGCTTGGGGTTGAAAATGGATCTGCCGGTTTACCAATCATTGATGGTTCAAAAATGGGTAAGCCTGAAATTAGTAACCAAGCAACATATAAGACAGCAGTAAATTTTTATTTCAGGACTATTTATGTTTGTCCATCACAGCAAGCAACGACCTATAATAGTTACTTTTTGACTCTTATAATTAAGAAAAATACCATCATGATATTTCAAATTTTATGGTAAATTTCAGTAGCAGCTATGTTCTATAGTGCAAACACAATTGATGATGTTTGCTAGAAATATTCAAGTGATTAGATCTTTCTTTTTGCAAGTGTAAACACTTAAAACGTGTATGGTTTACTTTAAGTTATGGCATTATCAATAAGTGGTCATTAAAGTAAAGGCATTTAAGTTAAGAAGTAGAATCCACTTTTCATGGGACAGCTTGGTCTCATCTTCGAAAACTAGGCAATGTGCATTTTCTTTTTCACTAAGTGATTGCTTAGAGATCTTAATGTATGATTTTGAGTTGTTTCTATTTCGATGTTGGATCTTAGCTTTTAAGAACTCTTGTTTGTATTCCTCTATTCACTTTTACTAAACTATAATGGATTTCATATTCCTCTAAAAAAAAATAATGTTAAGGGCATTTTCGGCTCACTAGATGGAAAGAGAGTATTTTTGAGCTAAATTCATTAAATTAGGGATATTTTTAAGCCAAAAGATAACGTTAAAGGAATCTTTGGCCCAACATAGGTAAGGAGGATAATTTTGAACCAAATTCAATAAGTTTGGGGTATTTTTGACCTTTTCTATTTATTATTTAATATAATGGACAAGTAAAAATGAACAATGAAAATATTTCTAAATTAGGCATATATCCAAAATTTCAGATCCTTAGAATAACATCAAATATTTTGGAAAATATGAAAACAAATATGAAATATCAAATAAATTAAGATAATAATGAAACGTGATTTGTTACTCTTTTTTCCCTTAACTCGTTTGATTTCTCTCTATTGCATTATTAGTTACTTATCAAATTGAATAGTTGGACTTGATTCTAATGGGACTAGGATAACATTTGTAACGGAGAAGACTTAAAATGTCTTTAACATATCGAAATGGTTTAAATTTATCCTCCTTTTACCTACTAGTCACTAGACCACAATGGGTCTAAACATTAATTTTTCGATTAAAAATGTCATTCTTTTCTTCTACTTCTTACGATCCAATATCTTGATCTATAATTTAATTTGATCATTGCATATCGACCCCATATATACATCTTGATCTCCCTTTTTCTTGAGGTAAGAGAGTGACACAAGCTTAGTTAAGTTTTTTTTCAAAACTTGACGGTAAAGTTTTTTGCTACTTTCGTAAATATGCCTTAGATGAGCCTAATAATTGTGTACCTGAAAACATCTCAATAGACTAGTCACCATTTCTAAAACTAAATATTGTTTATCGAAAATTTTAAAAGAGTGAAACGACTCTAAAAATATAGTAATATGGAGAAGATAAAATTATTTCAAGCACCGACAAAATCGGAATAATGAAAAAAAAAAATCTTCCTTCTGCCTATTGATCCCCAATTGCCTAGATATTAACTTGGGGTTGTACTTTGTCTCTTTAATATAGTTTTATACTCGCTTCGTCCAACAATAGTTGTCCACTATACTATTTTGGAATGTCCAATAATACTTGTCCACTTTATGAAATCAATGGATAATTTTACACTTAATTCCTAATTTACCCTTGTTATTAATTATAATCATTTCTCTATTATATTTTTCAAGACATTGTATTTATTATATTCAAAAAATGATATAATAAAATTATCCTTCTATTTATAGCTTCTTAAAAAGTATGCAAAACCAATAGTTAACAACTCCGACAGAGGGAGTATATATAATGGGATAACTTTTGGGAAGAGAGGGAAAAAAAATTGTCGAGTTAACCACATATGTTAACCATGGTTAAGTATTTTGTGGACAATAGAAAAAAGAAATAAATATTGGGTGGGATGCGGCGAGAGGCAAACGCTAAGCGAATCTGCTTTTGTCTCGAATACAAAAAAGTGATGTGGTTTTCCACTGATGAAGGTGGCAAACTAAAATATGGGACCCTTGCTGATGTGTACCCCATCTCTTTTGAATATGCCTCTCCACCCCACCCCACCTAGGGGCGGACCTAGTGTATGCCGAGAGGGTTCACCCGAACCCCCTCGGTAAAAAATTACGTTGTATATTTAAGGCATTTTAAAGATTTTTTATGTCTATATATTGATTTTGAACCCCCTAAATATAAGATTAGAGGTTTTTCGAACCCTCTTAATTGTAATCCTAGATTCGCCACTAACCCCACCCCACCCCACTCCCTTCTCCAATTTTTTTTTTTTAAACAGTCTCTCTACCTTATAAACATACAAATAAAAGATTAAGGTATATGATATTTTATACCTTTTTAGACTCGACTTATGAAATGATATAGAATGTGTTATTATTATTTGTTTGTTGCTAGAGTATTACATAGATTGTTTTTTTTTTGTTTTTCATTTGATGTTTGATATCCGTATTAAAGTTCGATTATTCTTGATTCACATCGCGGAGGGTTCCATTTTGGGGAAAGCGCTCCCTATTGAAGATTTTTTCATAGCCACGACTCAAATTCAAGACATCTGATTAAGAAAGGAACAATTTTATTTACTGCACCACATTATTTGGTGATAGCATTTCATACCCAAATGAACAAAATAAAAAGGATGGGAAAAAATTCTTTTATCCTTAATTTGATTTATGTAGCTTAGTTTGAATGGTCATGAAATTTCTGAAAGAAAGATTTAAAAAAATAAAAATATTATGGTCTTAAATAATATATTATGATATTTTTGTGCTTATAAAAATATATTATTAAAGGTCAGATAAAAAGTTTGATGTTATATTATTACTAAATATAAAAAAAAATGCCATTATTTTGAAATAAATTAATAAAGAAAATAGTGTCATATAAAGTAGAACAAGAGTATAAACTATTTTGTATATGCATTGACATATGATCACATGTTAACAATTAATCCATTTTGTTTAAGGCCAAACACATACACAATTCCTTAAACTTGTCTTCATTTTTATTTTGACACTTTATCTTAGACTTATTCAATTTTAACCCTTAAACTTTATTTTTATGTACCATTTAAACACAAAATACTAATTTTTGTAATTTTTTTTTTATGTTCTTCAATTGCAGCTTTATATTTTAAAAATCGACGTGTCTCCGATAATTTTAGTCAAAAAAATATAAAAATTAATGAATAAATGCCGAATTTTTGAACAATGTAACCTTAAACACGTCATAAATTTTTTATTAAAAATGACATGAAAAACGTAAAATTAATTATTTTTAAATTTAGAAATGTATCATTTTTTCTGAACGAACAAAAATGTTTTCACATACCCTAAAATGGAGGGGGTTTTACTTTTAAAATTCGCATCGACTTTCATATTGGAGTGTCTCCTAAATATTGTGAGGATGAAAATCTTGAAAAAGAATATAAACAACAAATGAGTAAAAGTAGATTAGAATACAATACTTTCTTCTTCTTTTTTTCCCTTGGATTTGAGATTGTTTCAATAAATGAACCTTATGTATACATTTGCATGTTGAATAACTATTGGTTGTAATGAGAGGATTGGTCCCTTTAATGGAGCTTTAAATATTTGATGTTCTCCACTTATGAATTCTTTCCTTCTTCAATGTATAGCCCTTTAGTTTTTTTTTATGTAAGTTTGAGTTTTGAGTGATAAGATTTGTATAGTTATCATAGATATTATGTTTGCCTCTTTATTGTGACAACTCATGCTTAATCTTTCAATAAATCCATGATTGTGATGTGTGTCTAATTATTCTCAATTGAAGTTCACTCTTTGTTCAACTTGGGAGATTTTAAATAATTTTTTTAGGAAAAATTACATAAATACACAATTTAAAATATCATAATCTCTAAAATTTTCTACCATTTTAAAAGAATACAAAAATCCCCTCTCGAATACTTCCCTCCCATTAAGTAATGTATCATTTGCAATGTATCGAACAACCAAAGAATATATCCGAGAGTAATGAAAAATATGAAATTTTTATAATTGAGAAAACTTCTGGGATAAGATATAGTTAGCCCCAAATATATATAAATTTCTGTAAGTTTTTTTGACCAAGTGAGAGACGGTAAAACCTAATCTTTTATCTAAACAATACACTTCAATTTGAGAAAAGGTCTAATAATTTTAGCAATTATTGACTCAATTCTTTCAAATTGTGATACTAAAAGGGTATTAAAATAATATAATTGAAGTTCCAAAACTATGTAAGCACATATTAAGAAATTTGTATTGTCAAATATCATTAGTTTGATCACAACGTTATGTCCAAAAGTAAACGTGTAATAAGTGCTCTACTTCTATGAACGCCGAGAGCTTCTTTTCTTCCACATGAAGTCTTCATGATATATAAGTAACAAAGCTGATGTTACTACTTGGAATATAGACAACGTTGAGTCAGCTTAAACACACCTCGATTATTCCATAAAATATTTGCTATTAGTTCCTGCCAACATGGGTATCGAGTTAACTTTATCTACAAAGCCTCACTCAATGCTCTTGTTTACCTTCTCTGGATTAATTTTATAGTTCTCTTCCTACTTTATTATATCGACCACTAGGCCGGATTTATGGATTATACAATATTCTTACAAGCACAGAGAGAGAAATGTAAACTCGGAATTTATTGTATAAAATGGAATGAATATGAGGACTAAAAACTAGAGATATAAAATCCTAACTAAGGCAGCTGTAATTGGCACAATTGAATTACAAATCATGTTTATTTCATTCATATAAGTATAATATATAGTTTATTCAGCCAAAAAAAGATGGTCAGTTTGACACTCCAAAAACTCATGTTTAGATCATTACAGTTTCCGATTTTCCAACTGAATTTGAACTCAAAATATCAAACTCAACTGGAAAACTACTACAGTAATATTAATCATTTATTTCTACTTACGTCGATAAATTTTGTAGTTAAACAACAAAATTCAAACGAAGAGATTCAGAAGTTTCGGTTCTTCCCCTTTCACACCTTCTGCATATCCATACCCACAATCCAAACCCAGTGATACATCCGATAACTCAGTATCCGAACCAAAAGACGACGACGTACTCCATCTTTTCTCCGAACTGATCCACTCCATTTCCTCGATGTGATCCGATCCATCTATGAACGGTCCGGACTTGTTTGAAAATTGGTTTGGAATATCCCACGCGCCGCCGCATCGGAAGGATTCGGAGGAATCATCGAAGTAAGGCGGAGTTAGAACTTCGGCGAAAACCGGCCGTAGATTTCCACCAGCGAGAACCGTCTGCACCGCCTTCTGACACACGTGCCAGTTCCCCGTCGATAAAAGCCCTACCGCACCGGTCACCGGATTCACCGTCCTCCCGCACGCTTCAAATAACAGCGATTTAAACAAAGCTACAGTAACGAAAACTTCATCAAAATTCAAATCAGCCAGGTACATATTAATTTTCAATTATTCCGAGAACAGAACTCAAAATAAATTTTGAAAAAATTAAATTCGTTGTAAGGCGTGTTTGGTAACAGTACCAGGTCTTCGATTTTGGGGAACAGCGGCGATGAAGGACATGAGATCGCTACGGCCAAAAAACTTGGAGACGAAGAGAGTAGCGTTACCCTGTGCTTGAGGATCATCAATTCCATCCAAACAAGTCCTTAAGGTACAATTATCACTGCATCTTCTTCGTAATACTCTGCATCCATTGCAACTCATTTTTTTTCTTCTTCTGGAGTCCACCTTTTTTCTGCCTTAGGGTCTATGAGTAGAGAGAAACGATGAGGAAGGCGATATAATATAGACTAGTGAAAGGGAAACAGAGTAACTAACTATGGTTAAGCAAGTGTGGTTATTGTACTAGTAGAATACAGTTGGTCGTGTGTAGGATGTAGCCAAAAAAAAGAAGCAGATTTTAGAATTTTATTTAGGACCACTAAAGGATACATAGTACTAGATAAAGTTGCTCCTCCCTTAATTATAAGTTTCAAGTTTAAACTTTTGGGTATGAATTTTCTTTTTAATAGGGAGTCCTTTCTCCGAATAAGGTCCTATGTTGTGTAAATTCAGAATAGATGAGATCCAATACATTTATACAAATATCGAATAACGAATAAAAAAACTAAGAAAAAGAAAAGAATTTTATGTTATGTAAAAGTAGTAGAGTATTACTCCATTCATTTCAAATTAATTGAATTGTTGAGGCATTTTTCATTTTTCAAATTAACTTAATTGTTCAATCTTCAAGACTACTTTTAGAATATTCTTCCAATTTTACCCTTCATTAGTTAGTATTAGAGTAATTATTATGATTAATGTTTAGTTATTTATTTAACAATAATTAATAAGGGTAAAAATGGAAAGTTATGCCTATTTTATGTCTTAATCTTCTTTTCTTAAAGGGTGTGAAACACCTCAACAATTCAATTAATTTGAAATGGAGGGAGTAATAAATTTTATTGCGTTCTACTTTTTCTTCTAATAAGTACAACTTGAATAATCTTCTGATTTATGTGTAATACTTCCTTTCTAATTTATTTTAAAAAAACAAACTCATTCCAATTTATATAATGTAATTTGACTGAATATGAAATTTAATGAAAAAATTTCTTATGATCTAAAATAAGTATAGATATTTGTGTGAATATAAATCATGAATAATAATGGTAGTAGCGATAGTTGGTGGCACTGCTAATTGTGTTGGTGTAGATGGTTGGTAGTAGAAATTAACCGTAGTGGTTACTATTGATGGTGAGGTGGTTGTAGTCAGTTGTGGATTCAGGATTTCCATTAAGGGGGTTCGAAAAAAAAAGAGTAGTGCCTAAGATTTGATTTTGGAACCTCATAAGTGAATTTTGAACCCCTCAATCACTAAATCAACCTCTAATCTTACATTTAGGAGGTTTAAAATCAATATATAGATATAAAAATTCTTTAAAATACCTTAAATATACAATGTATTTTTTTACCGAGGGGGTTCGGGTGAACCCCTAGGCAACCTCTAGGTCCGCCCCTGGTTGCGGTTGTGACAATTACAATGGCAATGACGACAATTGATATAATTATAATAAGGGGATGGTAAGTATGATAGCAACTCACGGTAGTGGTGGGCAACGATAGTGGTTGTGAAGGTAGAGGTGGTTGGCGACGGTGATAGTGATAGTTGTGATGGCAAATGTGGTAGCTAGTAGTTATAGGTGGTTGGCGACGGTGATAGTGATAGTTGTGATGGCAAATGTGGTAGCTAGTAGTTATAGGTAGAGGGATGGTAAAAATTATCCACACAAAAATCTTTCTTATAATATTAAGACTTTGTTCAAGAGTATATAATAATATTAATACAAATATTATTAATACACTCTATTAAACATTATTTTATAAACTCTATCAAATGAAATGACAAGAGTAAAAAAGAAATTATGTGGCTTGTGGGGAAAAGAAAAGGGAATATGAAGCGTCTAGATTTTAATTTCTTATGTCATCTTCCACAGTTTGGGTTCGAACGGCTCCGTTTCTCCGCAACTTAACATCACAATTTACAACCTCTACAATTGGATATTTAGATTATAAATTAATGGATTCTTTCTTTCTTTAACTTCTTTCTTACTTTATATTATGAGATGACATTTGAGTCATCCTATTGTCCTTTTGTTTGTACTTTACTACTGGTGCAACTTTCTATTCCACTCAATACATCAACTTGGATGTGTTTTTATAAGTTGGTAGGCTCATTCTGCTTCCTTCTTCCACCACTCCATTATTTCTAATTGAGGAGACTTGGAATAGTTCTCTTTTATCATACTTCAACTATGAACAGGACAACCACAACTCATAATTCATAATGCTTGCTTCATTTTTAGAAGAGACATTTGGTCCTCTTGAAGTTGATGGTACAAATAGTAGTGTGACTGTTAGTTTGTTAGGTTGTACAGTGTTTATCTCGCTTATCCTTTCATATTAATAGTCGTGGTATCTTTTCTAGTATCTTGTCTTCGATTTCTTTTATGATCTTTTGTCTCTTTTACTTCAATTATCAAACTATGTTGTTGTAGTTACTGTTGCTTTTTTTTTTTAAAATAATGCATGCTTTGTCATAGTATGTTGCCATGATTTCTTTACTTTTATTATTTCTTTTTCGATATGATTTGATATGTTTTTCCTTGAGCTTAAGGTCTATTGGAAACAAAGTCTCCACTTTCAAGGTAGGAGTACAATTTGCGTACATTCTACCCTCCCAAATCTCACTTCTGGGATTACATTGGGTATATTAATCGTAGTAAGTTGGCTATAGTATACGAAAAAATATATATAAAAAAGATAACAAAACTCTAATTCTAGGGTGCGGAATTGCTAAGAACAAGAATTAAAATTCAGCTCATTTAAAGAATAAATATTAAAGATCAGCTCATTTAAAGAGAAATCGTGCAATTAAATGTATTTTAAGATGCCCAAAGAGCAAGTAAATGCCCAACGTCTTCAGTGATTGTTGGGTTGGGTTGGGTTAATATTGGGCTCCAGTCTTGAGTACTTTCCTTTGATAGATCAATTCATGACTGTGTTTAGTGAATACTAGCTGGAAAAAATTATCTAATTACACATCTTCTTTTTTTTTTTTTAATCATATTGTCTTATTTTTCCTACCACTTCAAAAAATATCAAAAATCCCTTTTTTCCTTTATCATTCCCTTTTCCGGATACATCAATTTGAAATACATACCCAAGATTTTTCTTCCTTTTTTCACGCCACAAATCTCTCCATTGCTATCTCCATTAATCTATTTTTGAATTTCAAATCTTTTCTCTTTCCAATTAACGATTTCAAGTTATTCAAGAGGTAGATCTCTTTCCATCACTTCAGTTTTCAATTTTTTTCCTTTTAAAAAAATTGCTGATACGTATGGTATCATATTTAACTGTTGGGCAATTTTTGTATCATGTTTAACTATTGGGCAATTTTTGTATAATGGATTATTGTTTGTTATTTTTTGTATCATGTGTTACTGTTTGTTATTTTTGTATCATTTTTAACAATTTGTTATTTTTGTATCATGTCCACTTTATTGATAAAAAATTATACATTCGAATTAATATCATATGTATCTGATACGTATTAATGGCTAATGAGTATCACACGTATCTTATACACATTAATGGTCATGATATATTCATACAAATTATTGCTAAATACACATTCTTTAGCAATGATACATTCATACAAACTAACACTACATATATCGTCTGATACTTAATAACTACCAAACAGTAATGTATCGATCTAAAACCAAACACTTTACGTGTAATCTTTACTTCTCTAATGTATCTGATAGGCTAATTTGAGATTCACAAAAGAAATATTTTGTCAAACAATAATTTCATCACACTTCTGTATCGTTCACACCTCACCTCACTTTTTTAGATTTCTGGATGTCTTAACAAAATTGAGATATTCTTAATGTATCGACTCAAATTTTCGTCCAATTTGAAAGGATTTTGGACGATTTGGGATTTCGTCCATCTCAAAAAAATGGTTTCTAAATTTCTCAGTAAAATCGAGATATTCATGATGTATCTTCTCCAATTTTGCGAAAATTTTGAATGAAAATTGAAAGAATATTGGATGATTTGCTTGAAGAATATTCCATCACTTTTGTATCGTTCATTACTCACATTGCTTTCCCATATTCTTGAATGTCTCAACAAAATAAATACATTCATCATTTACCAGCTAATTTTTTCAATTTTTTTTTTGAATTTGGGACGATTTTGAGAGAGAAGTGAGAGAAGAAGAGAATTTGAATTTTGAATTGTTTGAAGTTGTTATGACTTGGAAGAGATTGACATCAATGTGATTTGCGTGATTTGTGGATTTCATATTAACGCTTATGATTTGTTTCCCTTTTAATGGTAACAAAACAGTTACTTAATGTATCAATTGTTATGTATCACGCATATTGGGATGTATCCGAATGACTCATATTTTAAGAAATTTTTATAAATTAGAAAAGAGTAGGGATATGATGTAATTTACTCCTTACACTATGGGATTTAGGTAAGTTATACTAATAGCTGGACCAACTTTGTTTACAATTGAACAGGCCCAGCCCAAATAATAAAGCCCAATTATAACTGAATGATGAAGCAGCGACAGCTTTGAACGGATGGACCTTCTAAGCCCAATAACTTATAATCTCACAATCGGACTATCTTGGGATTAGTTGCACTCACGGTCAGTTATCACCTTGTCATTTACGTTATATTCAATGTTCTCAAATTATATACTACTCTCCACGTCTTATAATACTTGTCATGTTTCGCTTATAATATTGGATAAAGTTAGTTCAATTTTTTAAAATTACAATGTAGATATCCAAAAACTATACAAAAAGTACTATAAGTTGCGATTCTTCTTTATTCAATATGTTAAAAAATACATCTTAAAATATTGATTAAAAAAATTATATAATTTGACAATTAAAATTGTAAAAAAAAATTATAAGAATTTTGGGACGGAGACAATAATTGATGACCAATATTAACACACTTCAAGCAAAAGTATGTTTTTGCATCTCCAACAAAGTATCTATTGTTATCACACACTATGTAACGGGTCTTATTATAAAAAATAATAATAATAAGTAATAGCAACGATGTGTTTTAGCCCATTATATGAAGGAACTAAACATCGAATGAGAAATTTTTAAAAAAAACATCATTGAAGGTTTTCTAGAAACGCTTAAAGGTGTTCAAATAAGTTTGTCAGATATGTTGTTATTTTCTCGGATTTTGTTTTTAATGATATTTGGAACTTATATTTCAAAATTTGAACTTGTTTAGAATAAATTTGGATATTAAATTGACCATTGGATTATTGAAATTCATAAAACAAATTATTAGTTATGGAAAGTTATTTGTTCTCCTGAACTTCGTGAATAAATCTCTGAAGTTTAATTATATTTGCTTGAACTTCATTAATAAATCAGGGAATGGACTGGTGGTCTACTTATATGGACTTGGACAATTCTTCTCTCATAAGTTAGTTTTTGGAGTTGAGTTAAACCCATATACCATATCTTTACAAAATACACCCTTGAATTCTCGCAAGTTTAGGGGTGTTTTCAACACTTCTCAGTTCTCTTGGTTTTTTATTAAGAGTCACATGCTCCTACAAGAGTTGAGACCATTTGCAATATCATGTGACAATTCGAGGGTGTATATAAGTTTAGTTAGCCAAATAGAGAAATATTTTTAAAACAATCAATAATTTAGGAACGAAACTAATAATTTGCACTAAATTCAGAAGTAGTGACAAATTTATATGAATTTAGACAGTGACATAAATAAGGGTCTCAAAATCAGCCATCTGCGCATTTTGGCCGACCATCTTGTAGGCCTGTAAGCGCGTATAACTATTTTAGTGATGGCTGTGCCAACCTAACCATCTCCAAATGGCAATAGAATTTTGTCAAATGAACCTAGAAAGTTTTGTTCCCTTGCCAGTCCTTAGTGGCCAATCCCTCCCACATCTTCACTCTTTTTAACACTACTAGATTCTGCCCTTCTTGTGATAATTTTAAATGACGGTAGCCACGAATCTGTCAAAGGTAGGGCCTGTTATAGACATGATTGCTTTTTGGTTCACTAGCTCTGTATAAAATTATTCCGTGTGGTAGTTCATGACTTTCTTCTTTAAATTTCATACACATTCCCAAACTTAAATATGTTATAGGCATATTATAAAAAAAAGAAAGAAGTTAAACTCACACTGCATCTGTGAAATAGGCGTAAACATATGACATTTGGGTCTAACTCAACTTAGAAGTTAGGTCATGGGTGCAAGATTGCTCAATTTTATACAACTAGACTACTACTCCAATTCATTCTACAACCAATGTGAGACTCTAACCCACTTCAATACTCCCTTTTACGTTTAGGCTCAATTGTAACGTGGATCGAGAGCCCAAACGGGAATGAGCCTGACTATGATCGATATCATGTAATGATATGACATTTGGGCCTAATCCAACATCAAAAGCTAGCTCATGAGAATAGGATTGTCAAAGTCCATATAAGTAGACCACCAGTTCATTCTCCAACAAATATGGTACTCTAACCCATTCTAACCATATGTAAAAAATTGCAATCAAAATAGTAATAGATGCATTATCATTTTGTTTAAACTTTTAAAGTAATTTCGCTATTTTCGACACGAGAACTATGATAGAATGACTAAAATTTCATCACTCTGAAAATAGAAAAGATTGTGTTAGGGAACGCTTTGCGCTTAAATAAATCTTACGATACAGATTCAAATTAACTGAATCTCAATATAGAAACTGAACACCTAGTATCTTCTTGAAAATAAAAAGATCAACAAGAAGGAAGATCTATATTGAGAGAAAAAAACTCACCACATGATGAGCACCAATATAAAGCTCTTAAGTTCCATCATAACTAAAATTATGGCCAACCAATTGGCAACTAATCCAGTTGGCATAGAAGACAGGGCATTTTGTTCTTACTAAAGGCTGGGCCTATGCCGACTTCAGTACCTACCTAACAATCTCTTAAATGGAAAAACAAAATTTAGTTAATTGGCCAAAATTTGTCCTATATATCTTTATTCATTCTGCACTAGAATTTAACATATTCGTTTTTTTAATTACATAATTCAATCAAAATCAATAACGCCTTAATCGAATAAATTAAGCTAGTCTTATTCTATACGTCAACTATTTTTACCATGATCGTCAATTGGATGGTTGTTACATATTAATAATTTTGTACTATCTAGCTATGAAATTGAATCGGAAGTTTTTCCGTATAGAGAAACAGAGTTGTATTTTGAGATGGAGATCACATTATTCTCGTGTGTCTTGTGCATTACACAACTGCTACTATTTAAAGAAAAAATTCACCGACTCACATCTAACAAACTGACGTGATAATCACGTGGTCCTTCTAATAAAATTGTAACAGGAAATATCAACTTGACAGTTAAGCAATTTCTATAGCTCAATACTCCCCTTCAAACTATGGGGTGGAAGACATCGAGCACACCAATTTTGGTCAAATAGGAAATGATATTGAGCAGCACCTAGTCCCTTGGTAAGAATATCAGCAGGCTGCATAGCAGTGCAAAGATATTGAGAGTTAATAAAGTTCGATTTCACCTTTTCTTGAATAAAGTGACAGTCAATCTCTATGTGTTTTGTACGCTCATGAAATACAGGATTCTCAGCTATTTGGACATCTGACTTACTGTCCGTAAACACTAATATAGGATTAGCAACTGGACAGTGCAATTCTTTAAACAATCCTGCCAACTAAACCAATTCTGCAACAAGAGCTGCTTCTGCTAACTGTGTGCTGCTTCTTTGACTTCCAAGAAATTCTTTGACTTCCAAGAAACCAAGGAATCTCCAAGTTTTACTATGTAACCAGTGACTGATCGCCTTGTATTAGGACATGAGACCCAATCTGAGTCACAATATCCAGTGAGCTTTGTAGAACCAATTCCTCTCTTGAGCAAAACTCTAAGGCCTGGGAATTTCTTGACATATTTCACAACCCTCAGTGCTGCTTCCCAACGTGAACCTTTGGGATGTTGCATAAACTGACTTAAAACTTGCACACTAAAACAAATATCAGGTCTAGTAATTGTTAAATACAACAATTTACCAATCAACCTCTGATAATTTGTAATATCTTCCAGTTCTGGATCATTCGAGCTACTAGTGTGTTGATCATACTCCTCACTAGTAAGCTTGTGATTGAATTCTAAGGGAGTACTCGCTGCCTTAGCTCCACTTAGACCAGCTTCTGAAATAAGTTGGAGTGTATGTTGCTCCCAAATGCACACGCAAGTGTACGTGGTTGCAGAAGTAATAAATGGCTCTTTAAGAACCGGGTTGTCGTACCCAAGGGACTTATGATCAATGTATATCAATTCAATTAAATCTATAATTTAAAGACTGTATTAACATATGGTTTTGATTACTATTATTACTAAGAACAATTTAAATAATAAACTAGCTGACTAGGATAACTATAATTTCGGTGTTTTAATCAATTAAGGGACAATTCCAGGGCTGCAGCATGCTTTGGGTTTCATGTATCACATCTCATGCAAAGAATCAATTTTAGTTATCACATTACTGATTTACAGGGTTAATATTATGATCATGATCTCTCGACTTCTAATCGCCTACTCCAACTAGCTGTCTAACTACATCGTTGAGCGGGGATAGGCAGTCCTAATTGGGGAGCATTTATAATTCATCCTGTTTCGTAACCAAGCTAGGTGTTCGTCCGGGCGTCACTCCTAAACACGAATCTAATCAAAGTTAGAACAAGCTCTTTACATTCTCTGGTCTATCTACCTCTTCATCTCTCGAGTCCAAGAATAGACAATAGATTTATTTCTATGGTGACCTAGCATGAAATACTAAAACAAGAATGTAGAAGTAATGTATATGATAACCAATAATCAATTCAAAGCAATTCGATGTTCAACAATAACCCGTAGCTACAGCCCCAGAACAAGGGCGTTTAGCCACACATAATATTCATAAACTCAAAAATAATAAATTTCATAAAATTCAAACCTAAAGAAAAAAAATAGAGAATTGAACCCAAAGATGAATTGTAATCCCTTGCTCTTGATCACCAAAAAGTAGCTCTCCCCAAATAATTATTTCTATGGACTATTTATAGATGTAGAAAACCCTGAATAAAATAATTGAGTCCAAAACAAATAGGAATCCAAAACCAAAAGGAATTGGATTCCTAGAAATTGTGCCGCCACAACCAACCTTTCCATATATATACAAATATTAATATAATATTTAATTTAATCCATTAAGCTGTCTGCTTGATTTTCCTTCTTCAATCTTTCATAATTAATTCATTTTAGCTCCAAACTTCTTCAACTTTGTACCAATTTAATCCTACAAATAAAATACACTATTTAGCACAATCCATAAAATCCATGCTAAAAAAGGACAAATATAAGTAATAAATATGAGGCAATTAATAATAAGAAAATATATTTTTGGCCTCAGATCAACACCCCACACTTAAACTTTTGCTCGTCCTCGAGCAAACATTAAAGCTCATCTCAAAAATCATACTAGGAAGCCATCACTTTGGTTGATACAAACAATTAGGCCATATTGAAATTTGATAACATCAAGTACAATTCCCGCTCATTATGCAAGACATCCAAATAAACAACAAACCTCTAACCTCCTAAACTCAAGGAAAGACTCTGAACTCATCAAATTTAAGCTTGCTCACCTACTCTCATCAAAGAAAGTTAATAACATCACCTATCTATCATGAAACAAGTGCCCTCACAAGAAGAAATAGTCCACATACTCAATTCAAAAGATTGAATATAAATTAAGAACTTAGCGTCAAAGAACAACTCTCACACTCACAAATAAAATTCACATGTATGCACAAAGAACCATAGGCTTGCCCATTATGTACATCTCCACTAATTAAGCATGCTTGAATAGAATCAAATAGGACTTTAACGGGTTGTAGTGTAGGCTAAGGGACAGGTAGGAAAATTATATAATAGTGACTCACACTTCTCTAAGCACTTTGTATTTTTAGACTTCATCACCCATTATTTTCTTCTCTTTATTTTCAGCCCTCTCTTCAACAATTATTTCACAAGTAATTCTCATCATCTCAAGAATGCTTCAATTTTTTTTTTTCTTTCATAATAATAATTTATTTTTTTCTCAAAGAATTTTTTTTTTTTTCATGTCACATTCTTTCGAAGAGGGCTTTTTTCACCACTTTGTAGCCATCATTGATTTCTTTTTCATTCAACCACCCCTTTTCTTTTTCCAAATATAACAATTATAATCAGTCTATGCTACAGTGCTCAAGGAAGCAAGGTGCAAAAACTAGGGATTCAACAAAATAGTTAAGGGCAAAATATGGCTACCAACAAAAGGCTACAGGCTCAAAAGGGCGAACTAGTGATATAATATCTGAAAAGGCTAAAATTTACAAGACAAATCAAAGAAAGACAATTATCATCTCCTAAACTGAGCAACACTTTTTATTTCGCTTCAATAACATGCAGGGCAAGTTCTAGACTAAGATGCAAAACATGGAATAAACAAATTCTCACCACACATGGCACAAGTATCAATCAAGATGGATCAATTCCACTTCTAAGAGAGACAGGGTCATAACAAACTACAAAATAAAATAAGCTATATACAAAGTCACGACCATGAACCTAAGTGTCAAAGAGTCTGCAATTTCATTAGCAATCAAGCATTCACAAGAACGTACTACTTAAAATTAGGCCTAAATAGCAAGTATCACACAACTCAAAGGGTTCTTTTCTTTTCTCTAAAAAAAAAAAAAAATTTACTCCCTATCGGTTCAAAGGGACTATCCTCAGGAAAAGTACCGAAAACAAAAGCCGAGGAACCCACCTAAAAATACAAAAAGACTCGATAAAGCAGTAAAAACTAGGAATTCATTCCTCCACCCCACACTTAAAAAAAAATGCTATGTCCCCAAAGCATCAAATAAAATTTAAAACAAGGGTTAGGAAAACTCCCTGAGGCCTCTAGGCCTAGCTAGTAGCATGTTCTCTTAATTTTCATCAAGGTCGTCACCCCACCCTTAAGCTCGAACGTGCTCCTTAGCTCCAAATTCTTGGGTACTCAGACTTCCCCTAATCTGCAAAAACAAGACCAAAAGAAAAGAAGAAAAAAAATGACACTATAAAAAAAAATAATAATAATAAGAAGCCACACTACCAATTTGGTTGCCTCCGAAAAAGCGCCTAATTTAACGTCGCGGCATGACACAGCTTGGATCATTCATCATTTAGCTCAAGAGCCTCACGATCTCGATCCGTATCCTCTCCAAAATAATGTTTGACCCTTTGCCCATTCACCAAGAACGAGGGGCCAGTTTTTTTCTCTAAGCTCTACCGCGCCATGTTGAGAGTCATCCTCACCACTTTTGCCCCGGAGCAAAAGTGCGAGGGATTATGTGCTTATCATGCCATCTCTTGGTCTTCTCTTTGTAAATTTTTGCATTCTCATAAGCATGGAGCCTAAACTCTTCAAGTTCATGCAATTGACCAATTCTCCTTCTACCGGCTAGCTCAGGATCAAGATTCAACTTCTTTATAGCCCAATATGCTTGGTGCTCTAGCTCCGCCGGAAGATGACATGCTTTGCCGAACACCAAGTGATAGGGAGAAGTCCCTATAGGTGTTTTGTATGCAGTCCGATATGCCCATAATGCATCATCAAGCTTCTCAGACCAATCTTTGCGCTGTGCATTCACTGTTTTCTGCAGTATTTGCTTCACCTCACGATTCGAAACTTCTACTTGACCACTAGTTTGAGGGTGATAAGCTGTAGCTACTTTATGCCGTATACCATACTTAGCCAGAAGATTCTTCACAAGATGGTTAATGAAGTGCTTACCTCCATCACTTATGATTGCCCTTGGAGTACCAAAACGCGTAAAAATGTGCTTCTTAATGAATTTAATCACCACTCTTGAGTCATTCGTGGGAAGAGCGACAGCCTCAACCCATTTAGACACATAATCAACAGCCACAAGAATATATTGGTTTCCACTAGATGGTGGAAAGGGACCCATGAAGTCAATACCCCACACATCAAAGATTTCCACCTCAAGAATATTATTTAAGGGCATTTCATGTCTTCTTGATATCGTTCCCAACCTTTGGCAATTATCACACCCCTTCACATAAGCCATAAAATCTTTAAAAAGAGAGGGCCAAAAGAAGCCAGATTGCAATACCTTGTGAGCCGTGCGTTCTCCTCCATGGTGTCCTCCATAAGGACTTGCATGACAACTCTGGAGCACTTGCTTGACCTCATTCTCCGGAATGCATCGCCTCACCACTTCGTCCACTCCTTGTTTGAACAAGAATGGCTCGTCCCATATATAGAATTTAGCATCATGCATCAGCTTCTTTCTTTGTTGGGTTGTTGCGCTAGGTGGAAACACTCCACTCACCAAGAAATTCACAATATCCGCATACCAAGGCACTTGGGAGATATCCAAAGCCATCAACTGCTCATCCGGAAACTCCTCGCGTATTTGTTCCCCTTCATGCACATGAGAGAAATCTTCTAATCTTGACAGATGATCAGCGATCTGATTTTCAGTACCCTTCCGGTCTTTGATCTCAAGATCGAACTCTTGGAGAAGCAATATCCACCGAATTAGTCTCGGCTTAGCATCCTTCTTATTGAATAGGTACCTAATAGCTGCATGGTCAGTATAAACAATAACTTTGGTACCTACCAAATATGATCTGAACTTGTCGAAGGAGAACACTAAGGCAAGCATCTCCTTCTCAGTCACTGTATAATTAGCTTGAGCAGTATCAAGGGTCTTGCTCGCATAATATATTGAATGGAACACTTTGCCTTGTCTCTGTCCCAATACTGCACCCACTGCTACATCGCTTGCATCACACATGAGTTCAAATGGCAACCCCCAGTTAGGAGCAACCAAGATAGGAGCTTCAATTAAGTTCCGCTTCAGCATCTCAAAAGCTTCTAAGCATATTGCATCGAAATCAAATTTCACCTCCTTTTCCAAAAGACTGCACATAGGTCTAGCAATCTTGGAAAAGTCCTTGATGAATCTTCGGTAAAAACCTGCATGTCCTAAGAAACTTCTTACCCCTTTGACAGAAATAGGAGGGGGCAATTTTTCAATAACTTCCACCTTTGCTTTATCTACGTCGAGTCCCTGTTTAGACACTTTATGACCAAAAACTATACCTTCTCGGACCAAGAAGTGACACTTTTCC